>VZRO01001927.1:256148-480656 GCA_013397915.1 Daphoenositta chrysoptera
AAAAAAAAAAAAGGCATTATACTTGGTAGGATGTCAAAGTGAAATAAATTTCTACACTTCAGAAGTCACAGAAATGAAATGAAGTTGAGTAAAAAGTACATGAGAAGCAACAGGATTTTGTACTTTTCTCTACTAAACATTTTCTCTACTAATTGTTAATGTCCCGTAATTATTTTTATACCATAGAAGATCTTTATCTTATTTATTTAGCAGGGACTCCTATATCTGTCACAAGGTTTTTGAGAAAATACTGAGTAATTTTGAACTGAGATATATTTAGATGCTGAGTAGCTCTTAAAACTAATATCCAAAGAAAGAGATTCTGATAATAAATTATGTTCATCTCCAGTAGCATGATTAACATCCAGATTCACTAGTTATATCTTTTTAACAAGTTGAAAAAGAAAGAAGTAGAGGTATTTTCTGGCACCTATTCTGGTGACCATTATAATAATGAAAGCATGAGGACTTGCGTAATAAGAAGGGAGTAGCAGCCTGAAACTATGTGTGATTGAAGTTATGTCAGAGAAATAAATGTCTAAAACTTCAGTCAAGATCAGCAGTAGAATTTGTAAGAAAGAGGACAATATATGTAATTAGTGAGAAAGAGTACAATTTGCGTGGTATTAAAAAATACGGTTACTTCAACCGAGGCTATATGCGCATCAGTCAAGGTGAGGCGCAGCAGTTCTCGCAGCAGCTTGTGTGAGCAGGGCATGTCGGAGGGCACAGGCACCCCCCCAGCTCCTGAGGTGAGCTCACCTGGTGGCTTTTGCCCACCCGACCCGAACAGGCCCAGCAGTGGATTCCGTATGGTTGAAAGCTGTTGCTAGAATGAGCATGGTGACCCAGAGATCTCCCTCAGAAGCATGCAGCTGTCCAGATCTCCATCTGCAGAAAGTGTTAAAGCCTGGCTTTCGTACCAGAGGGCAGCAAAGAGACAACACCTGCATGTGATATGACCAGGTGGACGATCCTTTATTGGATGTGTGGGGGAACACTGTCAGCATGAACGAGGAAAAGGCTGAGGTACTTAATGCCTTCTCTGCATCAGTCTTTAACACAAAGACCTGTTATCCTCAGGACAACCAGTCCCCTGGACTGACAGGGACGCAGAGCAGAACAAACCCCCTGCAATGCAGGAGGAAGTAGTGACATGCTGTGTTACTTAGACACTTACAAGTCTGTGGGGATGGATGGGATTCACCAAAGGGTACTGAGAGGTCTGGCAGGAGAGCTTGCCAAGCCACTCTCCATCATTTGTCATCAGTTGTGGTTAACTGGGGAGGTCCCAGACAGCTGGAGGTTAGCCAACATGACTACAGAAAGGGTAGGAAGAAGGATTCAGGGAACTACAGGCCTGTCAACCTGACCTTAATGCCAGGGGATGTTATGTAACAGATTATATTGAGTGCCAGTCACATCCCACATACAGGAGGACTACCAGGGGATCAGGTCCAACCAGCATGGGTTTAGAAATGGCAGGTCTGTTTGACCAACTTGATCTGCTTCTATGACCAGATGACCTGCTGAGTGAATGAGAAAAGGCTGTGGATGTTTTGTCCCTGGACTTCAGAAGAGCCTTTGATACTGCTTCACACAGCATTCTCCTGGGGAAGCTGGCAGCCCATGGCTTGGGAAGTGCACTCTTCAGTGGGTTAAGGACTGGCTGGATGGCTGGGCCGGGAGCGTGGTGGTGAATGGTGGTGCAGTTGCTGGTCGGACACTACTGGGATTCCCCAAGGCTCTGTACTGGGTCCAGCCCTGCTTAATGTCTTTATTGATGGTGTGGACGAGGGGATTGAGTGCACCCTCAGTAAGTTTGCAGACAACTCTAAACTGGGCAGGAATGTTGACCTGCTGGAGCGTAGGCAGGCTCTGCAGAGCGATCAGGACAGNCGGGCGCGGGACGGTCAGTGAAGTCCCAGTTTGGGTTCACCAGAACCACCGGTGGTATGGGCACGCTGGAAGGCAGGAAGGAGGCGGAGGGGCTTCTCGTGGTAGAGGATTTATTGGGGTGCCAAGATCACGCAGAAAAGTCCCAAGGGACTGTTACCCAGCTATTTTATCCCTTACGGAGTGGGAGGGCAGAATATGATACAGCCAATGATGCAGGGACGTGGCGTTTGAATTCAGGTGGGCAAGGGTACAAACCAATCAGGAATACCATGGGAGGGGAGAGATCTCTCCTAAGGGGGAAACCAAACACAGGGAAAACGGAGGGAGATGGCAGTGGCCAATTATGGGGGTATGATATTGCTAGCTGTGGAAGCGGCCATAATGCACTGCAACATGTGGCCAGCAGGACCAGGGCAGGGATTGTCCCCCTGTACAGTGGTGATGCCACAGCTCAAGTCCTGTGTTCAGTTCCGGGCCCTCCACTTCAAGAAAACATTGAGGTGTGGGAATGTGTGTCCAAGAAGGGCAACAGAGCTGGTGAAGGGTCTAGAGAGCAGGGTCATATGAGAAGCAGCTGAGGGAGCTGGGATTGTTTAGCCTAGAGAAAAGGAGGCTAGTGGGAGACCTTATCACTCTCTACAACTGCCTGAAAGGAGGGTGTAGTGACATGGGGTTGGTCCATTTTCCCAGTCAGTTAGTGACAGGATGAGAGCAAATAGCCTCAAGATGTGTCATGGGAGGTTCAGTTGGACATTAGGAAGAATTTCTTTACTGAAAAGGTTGTAAATAGTGGGATGGGTTGCTCAGGGAAGTGGTAGAGTAACCATCCCCGGAAGTGTTTAGGAAAGGACTGAACTTGGCACTTAGTGCTCTGGTTTAGTTGACATGGTGCTGTTCAGCCAAAGATTGGACTCGATGATCTGGGAGGTCTTTTCCATCCTTAATGTTTTCTGATTCTATGCTAAGTAAGGTAGGTTTTAGTAATGTTTGTCAAGAGCTGTCTTTCCTAGTTCTGTGTTCTTCAGAGTATTCAGTTTTAGATTGTGACTTACTACACTGCTTTCCAAAGCTGAAGCAGGCCCATAGGTTGAAAAGCTATTGACTGCAAATTACTCTGTGATCTAGGAAGCCACGGTAATTTACATGTGGAATAGTGTTGTCTTCCTTTGTGGAACAATCATTCCAGTTATGGTTGATTGAGTACAAGAGTATATGATCATCTATGAAAAATCTCGAGACTCAGTCACTCAGCAGCTATTACAAGGTAGAAGTACTAGCTATTTGTTCTAGTCATCTATTTGAAATTATCTGACAGGAACATGAACATAACACAGATAGCTTTATAAAAGAACTTTTTAAAAACTCAATCAGTGCTGCAAAAATTTATTTCTTTGGGTCTTTAATTTACCTGGTTTAAGAAAGCATAACCATGTAAGTTTAAGAAAGTGTGTATTTGTAAACTAGTAGTAAGTTTAGTCTTACTATATTACAATTACAATATAATTGCCTTTCTAAAAGCTATTGTATTAATTTTTTAAAGTTGCAATTTATGTAATTTGTCTAATTTTTCTTTATTCTTACTTGTTCCCTAATAAATCTTGTACCCATGCCTGAATGAACATTTGGTATTTGGAAGTCCAGCCCAGAAACATCCAGCTTAATGTCTCATGATGAGCTATCTATAAAAATTACTCTCCTTTATATCATAACAATCATTGCCTGTTGTACTTGTCTATACTGTGGACAACTCATAAGCCTAGGTAATCATGGTTTGTGGTAATTGAGAATGGAATGCTAGGCAAGAAAATGGGGTTTGAGGATTTGCTTGCCCATTTAGCCTGCTGTATTCAATAGAGTGGCAGCTGAATTTGAGGAACACAGCCAGTGAAAAACATGGTATAATTTAAAAGACTCCATAACTCTGGGGAATGCCAACGACTAGTGTAATTGGATACTTGTGACAGTCTGGCAACACTTGGTTATGAAGAGAGAAAGCACTGATACTTTATTTCTAAAATGTTTATTTAAAAAAAATTGGCATGATGTTAATTTGTGAAATGTTTATTGCATGGCATTTTTCAATAGAAGTACATTATTTCTTATGTAATATAGGAATTTTGAAGAAAATTTCCCCTATTTGAAGAATATCTCTCAATGCCTGACTTTAATCTTTTCTGAAAAAAGTGGGAATTGAAAAAAATGATAGAGAACAAAATTGGAATATTCAAGCTGATTTGATGTGCCAAGTATTAGATAAAACATTCCCAATACAATCAATACTGGATTTAATGTAATTGAAGGTGTAATGTAATTGAAGTATAGCATTTATACTATGATCTGAATGTAGGTTTTAAGAATTTTGTCAATTAAAAGGAGAAAAAATGAAAGCAACATGAACAAGTCAGAAGGATGGTTTCAATCAGGAAAAGCTTAATTTTTTGCAGCAGCTGTGAGGCAGCATGGCCAAGGTCCCAAGGTTATTGTGTACCACCTCAGGTTAATGCCAGGGGTGGGGGAAGTGGACTATCTCTTTTCCAGGGAGAAGCGGTTCCTTCCGGTTGAGAAAACATGGCTGCAGTTGGCCTGGGCTCAGCAGTGAGCATTTTACATGTAAATCACCCTCACTTTTGTACACTTTTATTATTAATATTGTTGCCAGTTACTGTTTGTTTTCTTATCTCATTGCTCTTCCCAGTAAATTGTTCTTCTCTCAACCCATTTTTCTTGCCTTCTGTTCCTCCAATTCTCAACTCCATCCCACTGCCCTGTGGAGGTGGAGGGAAAAAATGGGGGAAGCAACTATGAAAGTCTGTGGTTTTGGAGAATCTCAGTGGGGGCATTGACTTGGGGAATACCATTCCTAAACCATGACAAACTCTCTTCCTGTTTTCTTCACTTTCTCACATTCTCCCTTTCCCATCTTGCTTACTTGTTAAATAGAAATATCTAAGTTAAGGCCTAAACAATGTTTTTAATAACAAACTCTCAAAGTAAAAGTGAAAAAATATTTTTCTGGTTTGGTAATTAAAAACTTTCTATTAATTAGTTAAACTAAGAAATATTACAAACCTAAAAGTCTCTGATATTCCTTTTAAGATCTTACTTGTATGCCAAGAATTAGCAAGTCATTTGGCAGTTTTTAGAATTGTAACATGATTATTCATTTTAACCATCTAAAAAATGATAAACAGTCTTTGTCACAGTGACATTTTATTTTTTTAAGTTATACTTACAAGTTATAGCTTAGTACAGGAATTTCTATAAGAAAGAACATATAGGCCTTAACTAGTTCATTCTTTTTGCTTATGTTTTTTGTCACGTATCTTTCAATCTCAGTGATGCCTAGGTAGAAGTCTTTGAGTCAACAGTTCTTACTAAGCAAACCAGGTTTTCAGCTGGTTTTTTGGTTGTTGGCTGAAGGAGGTAGAATTATTGTTGGTAAGACTTGGAGGGCAGTAATGAAAGGCAATATCACTTGCAGTTATGCCCTCCCATTTCTCATGCTTTATCTATTAGTATTTAGGCCACTGCGCAGCTGGCATTGCTTCAGTTTCTCTCAGTTACGTAAAACAATGATGTTGTTCTCAAGACATGTGTTTCACGTTGCTCGTGGTTTTGGCATGTAACTTACTTATTATTTTCAAGAAGAATCCACACATATATTCATATAATTTTCTTGACTTTTTTCTTCATTTATTTTTTTCTCCCTTCTTCTGCATCATGTTTCTGAATATTTTCTTAGCAGTGCAACATGAGGCAGCAATGTGCAAGTAAATGGTTTGAGAACTTCTTCAGAATCAAAGACACAGTAGGTTGACATGGTTCTGAGATTCACTGGAGAAGTGTCTTTCTGACTAGTATACTGTGTGCCAGTGGCTTCTTATTCTGAGTGAGGCTTCAAAAGTGCCTGACAAAGAAAAGCTCTGTGTTTAATAATAATCTGAGTCCTGAAATCCTTCCTGGACTCTGCTCCTGCTAGATTCTTGTTGTTTCTGTCAGCAGACCATTCTGAGTGCAATAGTTGACATTTCCAAAGAGGTTTGTCAGGATGCCTTTTACGGTTGTTTTAAACCACTGTCCTGGATGTGCTGAGGTCTCCCCAATGCCACTGGTCATTCATGTTGTGTTTCGGGTACAGAGCTTGCAGCTCAGGTTTCTTAAACATTTGAGTAAGTTGACGAACCACAAATAGCCTTGTTTGCCTTGGTACAAGGAGGAGACCAGTCAACCAGATGCTGCTGGATGTGGCAGACATTATTCATCAATACTTAAAATTACGTCAAACACACTTGTGTAGTATTGTTTTGGGTTTGCATGGCCTGGTTTTGGAAGCGGGTGGGAGCTACAGAGGTGGCTTCTATGAGAAGCTTCCTCAGTGTCTGGCAGAGCCAATCCCTGGTGGCTCCAAAGATGAATGTGCAAAGGCTGGGCCAATTAGAAATGGTGGTAAGGCCTCTGTGATAACACATTTAAGAAGAAAGAAAAAAAAAGTTGTTACTGCAGCTAGAGAAGAGTGCATTGAGAACATTTGAGAGGAACAACTCTGCAGACATCAAGGTCAGTGGAGAAGGGTGAGGAAGTGCTCCAGGCGTTGGAGCTGAGATTCGTCTGCAGGCCATGGTGAGGACCATGGTGAAGCAGCAGTGCCCCTGCAGCCCATGGATGTCCACAGGGATGCAGAGATCCACCCACAGCCCATGGAGGAGCCCCATACTGGAGCAGGTGGATGCCTTAGAGGAGGCTGTGACCCCGTGGGAGATCCATGGAGAGAGGGGCCCTGCTCCCAGGTTGGAGCAGCCTGTCCTCGAAGAACTCCACCCTGTGGAAGAGTGACCCATGCTGCAGCAGTTCGGGGAGGACAGCTACCTGTGGGATGGACTCACTTTTCAGCAGTTCACAAGGAGCTGTTGCTTATGAGATGGACTCACAACCGAAGAACTCATGGAGAACAGTCTCCTGTGGGAGGGACCCCATGGTGCTGCAGGGGAACAACTCCTGTCCCTGAGCAGCAGAAGAAATAACGGGTGGTGAACTGACCATAACCCGCATTCCCTGTCTCCTTGCACTGCTGGGATAGGAGGTAGAGCTGGGAAGGAGGGAGGGGTGGAGGGATGGTATTTTTGAGGGTTTATTTTACTTCTCATTATCCTGCTCTGATTTTGTGAATAATAAACTTAATTCATATCTCTAATTAGAGCCTGTTTTGCCCATGATGGTATTTGAAGAGTGATCTCTCCCAGTCTTTATCTCAACCCATACACCCTTTGTTAGATTTTTTCTCTGCTGTCCAGCTGCAGAGGGGAGGCAGTGAGTGGCTTTGGTAGGTGCCTGGCTTCCAGCCAGCATCAACCCATGACAAATATAAATGGTCCCAAAGTGTCCCAAAGTCTCCTTCCATTTGCCTTTTCTGATTTAGCCTGTCACAGATACTTCCTATTAAAAAAATTTCATATGTGATTCATCTGCCAAATAGTAAGCACGTTGTGTGCAATTCAGATGTCCCAGGACAATCCATTTATTTCCTGCAGTGGGACAATAGGGAGCCTTTTAGAGATATGTCCTCATTTTTGGTAAGGTGTTTTCCAAATCATTAGGTAGATGAATGCAGACCCTAACTAGTAGGTGCCTTTACCATAAGTCACATCATGCTCCTTTCTCACTGACGTTTTCATCCAGTGTACGTTTTTGTAAGAAAGTCTTCAGCGACTGACTTTTCTCCCTGCTTTCCAAGACCTCCAAGCATAAATAACAGTAAGGATTGTCTTCACAGAAGGTGCTGGCTGTTATCACTGAATGCTGAAACCAAGACACAGCTGTGTATCCTATCATGATCGCTCCAGGAGGACTGAAACTAGCTGTTCATCTTCATGGACTACGAACTTCATCTTGCCTCTGGCATTTAAGGATCAAGGGTGATCACTTTCCATGTTTTCTGGCATCACAGTATGATTGCATCTTTAATTAGGAATACCTAGTGTTTTAAGACTTTGTCTCTTGTATTGGATTACAAAGTTTGGCTAAATTCAGCGGAGACAGTTGCAGGGATTTTCTTTTTCATTGATGCAACTATTTTACTGAAACCTTTTACAATTAAATTATCTCTGAGTTTTTTACCCCTTTGTAAAACTTGTTTGAATTGGGAAGAGGGTGTGCCTGAGACAGTTTGAAGAAAAACAAATACCCAGGCAATGGTTGCATAAGCCTCATTTTCTTTGGAAAGTTGACTGAAAAGCAGGAACATGAAAGCAACTAGAAGAATAGAAGTTGAGAAGTCAATTAATTAATTGAATAGAAAGAGTTTGGTATAAAAAAGAGCAGGAAACATTTTTAATTTAACCTACACTTCACAAATTTTGCTGTAAAGAAGAAGAGGCTGTAGACACTGAGGAGAAAGGTGTTTCTGTAGGTGGTATGTCACTTATGCTATGGTGAAAAGCTTTTTTTCTGAAAGGAAGCCATACAGATGCCTTTAAGATTATTTAGTCAGTTTTGCTATCCTCTTACAGTTTCTATGTAATCAAATATTCACAACCAGAATACTTTGTCTTTTCTGAGCTTCATCATGAATTTGCTGGTGCACTTTGAGTGAGAGCAGTAAAGGTATCTTATGAGTTCAAGTCCTTAAGTTAAGTCGGATTTATCTGTTGGCTGCTTTGAAGGTTTGGGTGAGAGGCTGACTAGGAAGCTACTCCTGGATGTGGAGTATGGGGTGAGCAAGCAGATGCTTTCTATATAAACAGGACCTTGTCTTGCAAGCTGCAAAGTACCTAACACATTTTAGATTGTGTGTGCTCCAGCATATATACTCCACTGTGCTTACATCCTGGTTACAGACAGGACAGGGGTATTTTTTGCAGTAGCCAAGTGGTTATTCTCCACCACCTCACAACATCATTGCCATAGGCAGGGGAAGGGAGTCTCTTCCACTTAGGGGTAGTGTGGAGGTGGTTCATGTGTGGCAGGTTGCTATGTGATGAGCTTTTTTGCATGTGAATTATTTCTTGTACACCCTGTTATTAATATTGTTGCTGTTACTGTTAGTTTCTTATTTAATTGCTGTTTCCAGTATATTGTTCTTATCTCAACCCATAATCTTTACCTTTTGTGCCTCCCCATCTCATGGCAGGGGCTGAGTGAGCAAATGGTGCTTGGTTTGAAGTGATTTGGTGGGAGCACTAAATTAGGGAACACCATTCCTAAACCACAACAACCTTATTTGATGCCCAGCATAGGATCGAAGGGTTCAGATAACAATAGATCTGACCAGAGTGGTTTTGAAACAAATGTGTTCTAAGCATTTGTTTTATTAGGTACAGAACATGATCTGTTCAGGGGGGTGTGGTACCTAACCCTGTATATATTTCCGTGTGTGCACTGTGTGTCCCCCACAGTGCTCTTTTTTAGAGCAGAGAAAGGGATCAGGATGGCTTTGTTGCTGTAGTGTGTGTTGTCAGTTCATGACATGGTAACATCAAGTCAAGGAAGGTAATTTGGGATGTGTGTTCAGTGTTGCTCTCCTACCTTGGGTGCAACCTCTGGGATTTCTTTAGTTATCATACCCAGCCTGTGAGGGGAACAGGGAAGGATGATTTTCCTCACCTTTTCACCCCCTCCTTCACACCTGGCACAACAGCTTTTGAGAATTTTTAATTCCCTTTGGATGTTAAGGAAAGCACATTTGCGCTGCTAGGTCTGCCAGGTCTCCTCAGTGTGGTCTACACCATGTTTGGAGTCAAGAAAGATGTTTAAGAAGGTCATCTGCACTGAGGGTGTATAGTCATGAGTGGCATGGAATATGGAAGAACATGGGCCAGCATTTGGAGGTTTGTTCTGCTCCAATGGTTTTGAAGTTCACTTCTGAACAACTGCAGGACCTTGATGAAGTGGCAGAATATTTGAAAGAAAAATGCTGTGGCAGTCCCAGAGAGGCAAGAAGTTATGCACCATGCTGGCTTTGGCTCCTATTTATTGGCTACTGCTCGGTACTAGGCACCTCAGGGGTAGGAGGAGGAAATCAGACCAACAGCCACTGTGGCCACTCAGACTGCAGCTGAACTGCAGGAACAGCCCATGCTGATAGAACTGGAGGAAGAGGCAGGGCCAGAGGTAATCACCAATCCCTATCCCCAGGTGAGCTACAAGGTGTGCAAGAAGATTTCAGCCATCAGCTGGATGAGCCCCTACTGACCTGGCTGCTCCAATGCTGCAGTATCATGATATGAAACTAGATGGAAGTGAAGTCAAGCAGCTGGGATGCCTGTCCCAGGATGTGGGCATTGACAAGGAGATTGGGAAGAAGACAGAAACTCTCAGCCTCTGGAGGTGACTTCTGTCAAATGTGAGAGAAAGGTACTTTCTCAAGGATCATCTAGCACTGCACCCAGACAGGTATCCAGTACCTGAGAGAATTAGCTGTGCTGGAGGTAATCTATAGGGATTCAAATAATGATCAGTCCTCTGTAGATCCAGGTGAGGTCCAGTGTACACAATCCACGTGGCAGAAGTTTGTATGGAGCACATCACCATCATATGCCAACTCACTGGCATTGATGTCCGTGAAAGGAGGAGAACAAACAGTGCTTCAGGTGACTACCTGGCTCCAGCAATNAGGAAGTGATATGGAAACCCCACCTCTGCCCTGGCAGCACGGGTATGTGAGTTGAGAGGAAGAACAAACGTCAGAGGAAATTCTTCAAGGGTAAATGCAGCTCCAGTTTCCAGTGGGAAAGTCCTCAGACAGAATAGAAGGGCTGATGTTTCTTCCAGTCCTCTTGAAGGGATCTCCAGTTCATGTTTACAAGAAATAGCAATGAGTGGTATGACCAGAGCTAGAGAGGCCCTGTCTCCAGCCAGGTGGAGGAAAGGGACAGTTGAATCTACTGGACTGTGTGGATCCAATGGCCTGGCACATCAGACCCACAAGAACCTAAGGGTTTAATTGACACAGGTGGACAGTGGACCCTGATACCATCAAAATATGTAAGGGCAGAATCCATCTCTATTTCTGTGGTGACAGGGAGATCTCAACAGCTGACCGTACTGCAAGGTAAAGTGACCCTGACTGGGAGTGAATGGCAAAAACAACCCAATGTGACTGGCCCAGAGGCCCTGTGCATCCTTGGCATAGATTACCTCAGGAGAGGGTATTTCAAGGACCCAAAAGGGCATCATTGGACCTTTGGGATGGCTGCTTGTATTGGGTTTGCATGGCCTGCTTTTGGAAGCAGGGGCTGTATGGGTGGCTTCTGTGAGAAGCTGCTAGAAGCTTCTTCAGTGTCTGGCAGAGCTGATCCCTGGCAGATCCAAATATGAATGTGCTGCTGGCCAAGGCTGGGCTAATTAGAAATGGTGGTAATGCCTCAGTGATAACATATTTAAGAAGAACAAGAAAAAGAAAAGAAAGAAAGGTATAGCACAGCTGTAATTGCAGAGAAGAGTGGAGTGAGAATATGTGAGAGGAACAACTCTGCAGACATCAAGGTCAGTGGAGAAGGAGAGGGAGGAGGTGCTCCAGGTGCCCTAGCTGAGCAGCTCATGAGGTGCAGCCCGTGGTGAAGCAGCTGTGCCCCAGATCCAGGGGGTGTGGAGATCCACCTGCAGCCCATGGAGAAGACGCATACCGCAGCAGGTGGATGCCCAAAAGAGGCTGTTACCCTGTGGGAGGCCTGTGCTGGAGCAGGGTATCTGACGGGGATCTGCAGACCCATGAAGAGAGGAGCCCTCACTGGAGCAGGTTTCCTGGTAGGACTTGTGACCCTATGGGGACCCATGCTGGAGCAGCCTGTACCTTGAAGGACTGAGCTCCGTGCAAGAGTGACTCAGACTTGCAGCAGTTCAGGGAGGGCTGTTGCCCATGGGATGGACTCACCTCTGAGAAGTTTGTGGAGGACTATCTCCTGGGGATGGGACTGCATGTGGAAATAGCAGAAAGACTACTCTCCCTAAGCAACAGGAGAAACAACGTGTAATGAACTGACCATAACCCCCATTCCTTGTCTCCCAGTGAGCCACTGGAGGGTAGAGCTGGGACGGAGGGAGGGGTGACGGAAAGGTGTTCTTTAAGATCTTACTTTAATTCTCAGTATCCTGCTCTGATTTTGTTATTTATAAATTCAATTAATATCTCTAATTTGAGCCTGTTTTGCCCATGATGGTGTTTGGTGAATGATCTCTCCTGGTCCTTATCTCAACTCATGAACCCTTTGTTACATCTTCTCTCCCCTGTCCAGCTCCAGAGGGGAGTGATAAGAGAGGCTTTGGTGTGTGCCTGGAATTAAGCCAGTGTCAACCAATCACACTGCTGTAGAGAGAGAAAGGACATTAAATAGCTGAATACCTTGCTTGGTCTCCCAGAGGACCCTTCTGCAGTGGGACTGCTGAGCGTCTAAGAATAACAGGTAACGATCACTACCACAGCAGTGCAGTGTTGGCAAAACCACAGCAACCAGGACTCCGTGACACCCATCCATGAGATGATTCATGAACTGCAGCACCAGAGAGTGGTGAGCAAAACTCACTCACCCTTTAATAGCCCTATATGGCCAGTGTGTAAGTCCAGTGGAGAGTGGAGACTGACAGAATTATTGTGACCTGAAGGAAGTCACACCACCACTGAGCACTGCTGTGCTGAACGTGCTGGAACTTCAGCATGAACTGGAGTCCAAGGCAGCAAAGTGGTGCCACCATTAATATAGCTCAATGTGTTTTTCTCAATTCCTTTAGAAACAGAGTCCACCACAGTTTACTTTCACCTGGAGGGTGTCCAGTACACCTGGAACCAGCTGCCTCAGGGCTGGAAACAGAGCCCCATTATTTGCCTTGGACTGATCCAGACTGCACTGTAATAGGGGGTAGATACTGCTGAATGAGAGAAATGACCAGCACTCTGCCTCTATATTTGACTTGTGGAGGGCAGCAAATGCTCTGTGGGGATGGCTAAACAGATGGAAAAAGACCAATTGGCAGCACAGAAGTAAACCCATCTGGGCTGCTGAATTGTCGCAAGATATCACTGCCCAGGTAGAGAAGCTGGCTGTAAAAGCACGTCATGTTGGCTGTAAAAGCACACGCACTCAGGAGTGGGGCCACTGAAGAACATCACAACAGTGGACAGGTGGATCAGGCTGCCAAGATTAAAGTGTCTCAGGTGGACCTGGGCAAGCAACATAAAGGTGAATTATTTCTAATCTGTGGGCCCAGGACACATCAGGTTATCAGGGAAGAGATGCAACATAAAGATGGGCTTGTGATTGAGGGATAGACTTACCCATGGACACTACTCCAGTTACTCATAAGTGAAATGTGCACTGCATTTAAGCAAGTAAGCAGGTAAAGCCCCTGTGGTATGGTGGACAATGGTTGAAGTATAAATACGGGAAGGTTTAGCAGATTAATTACATCACACTCCTGCAAATCCGCCAAGGCAAGCCCTACTTGCTGACTGTGGTGTGAAGAGCCACTGGATGGCTGGAGATGCACCCTGTGCCTCACACCACTGCCTGAACACCATCTTGGGCCTTGAAAAGCAAGTCCTGCGGTGACATGGCACCCCAGAAAGAGTTGAAAATTGTACAACGGGACTCATTTCAAAGATAGCCTCATAGGCCCCTGGTCCAGGCAGAACAGTATTGAGTGGGTATGATGTTCCCTGTCATGCACCAGCTTCTGGGAAAATTGAACAGTACAATGGACTATTAAAAACCACATTGAAAGCAATGGGTGGTGGGACCTTCAAACATTGTGGTCTGCACTTAGCAAAGGCCGCCTTGTTAGTTAACACTAGAGGGACGCTTGATGAATTGACCTGTCCCTACCCAATCAAATCTTCACATACCAAAGAGGAGGATAAGGTTCCTGTGGTGCATATTAGGAATGTGTTAGGGGAGACAGTTTGGATTAATCCTGTCTCAAGCAAAGGCAAACCCATCAGTGGGGTTAGTTTTGCTCAATACCTGGGTACACTTGTTGCATAATGCAGTTGGATGGGGAAACATGATGTGTACCTCAAGGGGATTTGATTTTTGAGTGAGAACAGTCTGTAATGTTGAGCTGTGTATGTAATGTTGGTTGCTGAATGACCCTGCCACTGTGTGCCATAACTACCATGGACAGTGAGTGTGGGCTGCTCCAGGTACACCAGTCATGAGCTCGTGATGCAGCTTGCAACCACCTGACAGCACACCCCACACCAGCCCTGCTGCCCTGGAAGACATCTAGGACAGACAGAACTCACAGTCATGGACTAAATGAACTTGACAGATATGTTGGAGGGATGGCCATTGATGATGGAAATGATAACTGTGCATGTGTATATGTACTATATGTATATTGTTAGAAGGGGTATGATTTGAGTATAAATTCTATGGTACACAGTAAGGGGTGGATAATGTCCTGGATCTTTCCAGGACAGTGTTATTTTTAGCAGCAGCCAGGATGGGTCGTGGCTAGCCCCTGGAGGTTATTTTCTACCACCTCACATCATCACTGGGAGCAAGGGGAGGGCATTTGTTCTGGTTGTGGGGAACGTGGCAGCCTTCTGCGCAGGTTTCTGTGTGGTGGGTTTTTCTGCCTGTGAATTGATTGCCTTTCTTTTACACTTTTTGTGTATTTTGTATAATATTTTTCCTGTTAGATTTCTGATCTCATTGCTGTTTCCAGTAAACTGTCCTTTTCTCAGCCTGTAATCTTTACCTTTTACAATTCTTCTCTCCCTCCTACCTCAGGGAGTGGGGGAGTGGTAAGGGGGAATGAGTGAATCAGTGCACGGTTTGGAGTGTTTTCAGTAGTGATTCCTAAATTACAGCAACATGGTAAAAATAGTTAGACTGTAATTATTTTACTTATGAGGGGTCTTTTTCTCAAGGAGAGAGAAACAGATGCTTAACAGTGCTTTAGAAGGTGAAAAACATAGGTGAATAAGAATATGAAACATATGGATAAGAATGTCTTGTGCTGTAGAATCTGGGTGACACATTGTGCACTAGGCAGTATCGCATGAAGCTTTACAAGCTTTACAAGCTGAGTAATTGGCAGCAAAAAAAGTTAACATTTAATTTAAAAAAAAAAGATGAAAAAAGAAAAAAAAATGAAAATTTCATGGCTAGTAAAATGTTTCACATGACCCTGGGTAGTATTACCAATAACAGTAATAATAGTATTTGGGAAAAAACCCAAAATCCATTACATTTATACTAGGAAACAAACTTTTAAGATTGGGGCTATAAACTCGGGCCAACTTAAAACACATCTCTGTGGAGAGCTTCTGTATCTCGTTTTTATAAAATGGACATCTTTCATGCTCTCAGCTTAAATTGAGTAGTAATGGAAGAAAATAGAGTGTGTGGGAATGAAGGGACTGAAATGCAGTCTACCTTTTAAAAGCTGTGGTCACAGACTTTTTTTGTAATACTTTTTAAAGATAACAGTTTCATTGGAAGGCTATTTCCTGTTAAAATTCCAACAACTCTGTGTCTGATCTACTGAATGACAAGACCTTAAAGGTCTTGAAATTTCTGTCTTTTAAATACCATTGTCCTTAAAGTGTATTGTGTTGCGATGGAGGATTTTTCCAATAAACAAGAAAAGAAAAGGCTTTTATGGTCTAGTATAGAAGTAGCTAGTAGGTATTTGTAAGGTTTTTAGTTGAAAATGGTATACTTTTGGTTCTTTACCAGTGTGTTAAAAGATAAGTTCTTTCAGAACAGTCCTTATAAATCTGTGCAGTTTTAGACATTAATGATGAGCAGGACAGGAATGCTGTAGCAGATGCTTTTCAGAACATAGTTCTGTGAGGGATTTGGGGGGGTTTTTATAAAGTATTGCCTCTTCTTTCTGAGTTTGTAAGTGCCACAAAATGAGAAAACTCAAATATTATCCCTAAGTAGCATTTCTTATTGCCACAATTAGAAAGACAGTTCTGCAGAGAAAGCTCTATTAGTCTCATATATATCTTATGCTCTTTTTCTTCAGAAAAAAACAAACAAACAATGCCATTCAGTCTTTCTGCGGAAAGAAATTATTGGTCTCAGATATTTTCTTATACCGCTATGCAAAATTTACTCAATACTTACAACCCTTATCTGGAGTAGAAAATAAGTTAGGTACTATAGTCTATTTTGAAATTATTCTATTTATTGTACACTTTCTAGGCTAAGAAGATTATAAGAAAATAGAGAGTAGATATTTCTAATTAGGCTTCTAAGAATCTCTTTTCTATGCATTAATGATTAGCCTACTGATTTGTAATTATTGTTTTAATTGAAAAGTATTTTTAAAACATCCGTCATTCATAAAGTATAATAATTTGACAATGAGATTGATCGATGTAGTCTTAATTGGTGACAATGCGAGAGTAATTTTGCCCTGTTTTTGCATGTGGCAATGGCAGAGAAGTGGATTGGTAAATTTTTTTTTTGTAATGCCTTAAGCCATATCTACAGTAGACAGCATTGCACCAGGTTTATCCTTTTTTTAAAAAAAAAAACCCACCTTATTAAATACAGTAAAAGTGCAACCAAAAAAAAAAAAGGCTGAGAAGAAGCATCTTGAATTTTGAAAACCAGAAAAGGAAAAAAAAAGTTGCAGTTGTATACAGATGCACTTACATGTTGTCACACTTATGGTTTTAGTAACTGTGTAGACTAATAAGGAGGTGGGGAAAGCCACTGGATTTAGAGGTAGGATTCTTAATGCTTGTGGACTTCTTGTGTAAGGATGGCTTGTTTATAAATGTTGAACCTTGGATTATGCACTGGGATTCCAGCTGCAGGATAACCAGCTGAGAGCTGAAGATGATATAGGACTGTTTCTCTTAAGAGCTACTCAGAAAATGGCCATTTCTTCTTTACTGAAGGTTATAAATCACATTATCCTTTATTCCTTTCTTCTGACATAACTACTCAGGAGTTTCCTTGCAACTCCAGATGGCATGTTCCTCTTTTGAAGTCACTTCCTTTGACCAATAGTGTTTGATTAAGTTTATGTAAATGAGAATTCTTTCCTTGTCTTTGAACATTTTTTACCAGTCCCAAGTAGCAGCAAATCTAAAAAATCAGTGCTGTTTCCTTTCTATTCTCAGCATTTCACTTTCTGTGGCTCAAAGAATTGGGGAAAGACAATAGGGAGAACTCATGCATTTTAGTTATAAATTCTGGCATGTACATATCTCTGCAATACAGGCCTAAGCTACATAGTTTGAAAAAACTACAGATATTAAAAATAGTAGCATATGCTATTTGTCAGAAATATGCATTGTTACAGTCCTTTTTGACAGTGTTATGATTCAAGGGCTGATATAGCTGCCTTAGATCACAGCACTGCATTCTGATATTACAGCTTTAGATGGAAGGCGTAGCTTTCTGTTTCATCCACAGTGAAGACTCTGTTTCTTTAGTTGTATTTTATTCCCATTTTCTTATCTGGTGACTCTTACTACGGCAGAATTTGGAAGAAAACTGTATTTAAAAGGGTTACAAATGAGTATTTAATTATAGATACTTAGAATCTCTCTTTAAAAAAATATAAAGGAAAATCTTTAAAGTGTGTGGTGAATAATAATTTATGAATATAAAATTAACATTAAAGTATAAGTTTATGACAACAGTGAATGTGGAAGGTCTGCAGGAGGAACATTGCAAGATGATTTTAGTAAAACTTGTTTCAAGGTTATTTGTGGCATTCAAAATATTTAGTAAATAAAACCGTCATGACGACTGGTTTGATTCTGTTTTGTTGGGGTTCTTTTTGTATGTATTAAATGTCTTTTTTTTACTGGAACAGTATGGTATTATTTTTGTAAATGTTGTGTATGCTTCAGCAAAGTGTGGGAAATAGGTGAAAGGCAGCTTGGAAAATTTAAACAGAGATATTCAATACATATTAGCAGAAAAAAAAATGGATCATGTTCTTCTATAGAGACAATTTTTAATTTTCCTTTCCTTTTACAAATCTAGTTTAAACAATAAACAATTTTTAAAGGATTTTTACCACAGAAAATTGGATAAAAACCTTTTACCATGTCAGAATAGAGCTCAAGAAATTAAAGTTTTTAAATGGATTTCTTGTATACACTCTATGTGGTTTTCAAAATAATTTAAAATATTCAGACTATTTAAATATACAAAACAGTAGGAATTTCACATTGAATAGTAGTATCACAGGCCACTGCCACTGCTCTTGCTGCCTGCTGTGCGATTGCCGATGACATCTTCTGTGCTGTAAAGCGGCTGGAAACAGTTATGCAACTAAAGCTAGATAAAGGAAATCATTGTTAAAGTCTCATTGAAAGCATAAGCTGAGTGATGAAAAATCTTGTCAATTCTCTCATCCCCTTTTAGTTTTGCAAGGATGTTAGGGCAATAAAGAGATATCTCCTGTAAGATAAGAAGCAGCAACAGAAAAAAGCTTCAATGATTTGGCTAATTCTCTGTACTTACAGTGCTGCAGTTTGACATATCCCTGTTTTCAAATTATGGGTACATTGAGATGTGCGTATTCAACAGATGTGCTCATAAAAAATTCTATGCAAGATTTAGGTAAGTGCTGCTTTTAGAAACTGTATGTCTGAGAACAAAGGCTTATTATAGTAAATATAAATATTACAAATTGATCTTAGAAATCCCATGGAATTTCACATGTACGTTTGTCCTGGAAGGTTTTTACAATTGTGTTTAATTTAGTTGTTTTATCAGAATGAAGAAATACCGAATTGGAACTAAATATCATTTTTATAGGAGATTTCTTCCATTTGATTGACATTGAGAAAGAAAATGCACACACAAAAAGTGCTTTTCAGTGGTAAACACTGTATGAATTTTAAAAGCAAGAAGTATCTCTTGTATTCACTTTACTGTTCCATAATATTTTTTTAAATAGGCCTAATGATTTTTGGTAAAAATAGTTACATAATTTTCACTTGTTAGAAGTGGGAAATTATTCCAGTGAGGTTAAATTGCATTGATGCCATGGGTTAAAATAAGAGACCTGAAAAATGTTTCTTTTAAAGCTAAACTGTACATAGGTTAGGTTTCCTGAGTAGCTACCAAAAAGGTTGACTAATGTTGATGAACGGTCCTCTAATATGTTTTGAAAAGAACTAGGCCTATTAGGATAGGGATTTACAGAGTTGCACCTGAAGCAGGTTCTCTGAGACCATTTCTCTCAAAACATACAATAGATCATCATAATAGTAAATTGAAATATGATGGAATTATACTTTTTATGCAGCTTAATAACAAGTGTTAAATTAATCTCCTTTACAGAAAAAAACTGCCTTATTAGTATCTAAAATACATTGACAGAATTTGGACTTTCAAAACAGAGTTCTTCCCCCATACCAGTCCAAATAAAAATTTTAAGAAATGGATTTCTCTTTTAACAAACATTGGAGGTTTTTGCCATCAGAGGAGGGCTGCATCATACTGGTTCTTTGAGTGCATCCATGACTGTCTGCTCTTTGGAGCAACAGGAGAGGAGGGCAAAAACCCAAATGGCAGGGGAGGGCCCTTGCAGGCTGATGCCCATCCTGCTGCCCCCAAGGCAGACAAGGAGGGCAGGCAGCAGGCTGGGAGTGCAGTTCCACTTAGAGCCCAGATCATCACTTAGAGTCTCTGGGTGCACTGAAGGCCCTGCCACTGGTTATGCTTAGTAACAGTCAAATTTCTTCTCAGTTGTGCTAATTTACTTCTTCCTGTTCTTCTTTTTTCCTTCTGAAACATTTTTGGGTTTAGATTTTCAGAAGAAGAAATTAGTATTAGCCATCTAAAACAGTATTTAAAAACTGAATAATCAAATGTTGCTTTTCTTCCATAAACCAAGACTGAAAGGAATAATTGCTTTGTTTTGACAAGTGAACCAAAGAAGTATGACATAGAAGTCTTACAGGAATGCATGCATGAAAACTAGGCTGTCATGTTTACAAGGTGATTTTTTTTCATTTGATGAATTTTTCAAACAGTCACTAGTCTGTAAACTATACTGATATTTTTTCCAAGGAACGCAAGCTTCTTCTGGCTATCCTTTAAGGAAAAGAGTTAGGATTAAATATAAATACACAATTTTGATTGTGCAGCTATTTTATGAAAACTCTAACTCATTCCAAACTGTTAGTACATGTTTGCAGTAGATATATACGTTTGCAGTAGATATATATCTGTATCTATATATATATATTTTACAGTTCATTTTACACCAATCATTGGCTGTTCTACAAGACAGTTGAATAAAAGGTGGGTTTGAGTTATAGGTATTGAATGGCATTAAAATCACATTCTGTGTAAACTCTTTATAAGAGAAAAGGGAATGTGTGGCCATGTCTATGGTAAGTAGTATCATACTTGAAGAAAAAACTGTGTTTTCAGTATTCCTTTTATCCCAGTTCTGTAAAGTGCTGTTTAATGGTTTCCATTTAACTTCGACTTTTAATTAGTGTCTTTAATTGCAGTAACATCTGTTAAGTTTTATATAAAAAGACTGACATTTCCTTAATGCTTAAGGAGATGTCTTTGGTTTACATCCAGCCTTTTTCACCAGAAGTGATTGATTTTCAGCTACATCCCAAAATGTTGGAAGTGTTTGAATTGTTATTTGCAAAGGGGTATTCTGTAGCTTCTGAGAATTTAAGAAAACACTGTATCCATTAAATATTTCATATTGGTGTGCTGTTAATTGAGATGTGCAAGATACTATTCTTTTAGAGAACTTCCTTGTTTCTTCGAACATTTTTTTGGAAGAATAAAACCAGAAATGTGTATTTCTGCTACTTTTAGGTCTACACCTCATATATGACCAAAACAAATCATCCTGACCTTGCATCTTAAATCTTTGATGTTCTTTTTAAGCACGTGTTTTGTAGACAGTTCACTTAGAAAAATTCAATCTATTTTTCTAGTAGTGCCTCTAGATAACTGTAGTTGCTTTGTAAAAGAATATTGCTAGTAGGAAAAATAATGTATTTATTGTATTTTGTTGCCCAAATGTCGTATACATCTGAATATTATGTTTGTTCCTCATGTTGTTGCTGCAATATGGATAGTATTCAGTATGACATACTAAATAGTAGACATTGAATATACTGGTTATTAACAAGGTTACAGTTTTTATATAATATTTTTCTTTAATTTTGGTAGTAAGTCATCACTGATGGTTAAATCAACTTCATTATATCTCAAAAAGAGGATGCAGAAAAAAACAGAAAACAGGAAAAAAACCTACTAATGCTTTGCTTTTGGTATGAAGGCTCAAAGGTAGTGTATTAGTTTGAATAAGCTGGTGGATTTGACCTGTGTTTAGTAAAAGGAGTACAAAGCAAGATGAAACTTGATTTAGTCTGGATTGTGTTATTTGCATGTATTTGCAATGATGTGCTGAATTTCCAGAGAACAATTATTCCTTCGACAGAAATTCTAAGTACACAGAAAATAAGTTTACCCTGTAATGTGTTTATTTTTAGTTTCCATTTATAATAGTGATAATTTTCTTTCTAAATCTTAAAAGAAAAAACAAAGCTACTGCTGTGAAGAAGGTAAAAGAACTGATTTCTTGAAATTAAAGAAATGCCAGATACTACAAAACATATCTCAACATTTGTTGTCCTGGTTTATCTCTGTAGCAATCTACACAAGAAGTATGCATGAGGTTTACTGTTCAACACTGATTTTGTAATTCCACACATAAATATTTCCAAAGAGCAAGATGTTATATACTTCGGTACTTTTAGTTTGCACTTTTCCATTATTTAACCATTTTGCTTTATTTGTTTTACAGATTCTAAAAATGGAATGGGGAGGAGAGTATTCTTTTGATTCTTCCAATTTAGACTGTTTGTTAAATATCCTTCCTGGAGAATTGGAATTTCAACAAATCCTTAGTGATCTTGATGAGAAAATAAAGAAGAACTCTTCTGGGTAAAGATTATTTTACTTGTATCCAAAATACTAGTGAAAGTCACTGCATCTAGGGAGAAATTAGGCTTAACTTACCTTTCTTTTCTAGTAGTAGGTTAAAATTCTGATAAATATTTCAGCAGTAATTTTATTTTAACAAGCATTTAACAAATTTTTAATGTGATATAATTACCATGCTGTAGTCTTTCTCTCTATGGTTTTTTTAACAGTTGTATCATCTTAATCTTAGGTTCTATTGTCTATTAGGTGTGATAGTGAAGGAAGAAAATGTGAATTCCCGTAACAGTTGTATTTCTTACTACTGTGAGATAGAACTTCCTACTAATGAGATAGAATTATTATTGACTAAAAGAACTACAGAATTTGAAAAAAAGCAGAATTTAAACTCAGTATGTTCTTTAGGCATTTCTAATGGAAGTAGAAAAATAAATTAAGTTAACTTATGTATACTTTTTTCTTACATCATCCATTGTTTTACTATTTCAGTTAAAACTCTTGTGCTGCAATCACACATTTTCTAACTACAATTTGTAATATATTTCTTTGTCTACTTCCTTGTAACATACTAATTTCCAAAAACCAGTGTTACAGAAGCAGTAGAGTACTAAAAAAGTTTGTTGTTGATGCAGATTTTTTGTATGAATACAAAATAATCAGCTCAGGGTTCTGTGCTTTCTTTGTAGCTTAACACCTTAATACCTTTGTAATACTTCCATCTTTCATCAGTGAAAGATGCTCTTAGGCAGATAAAGTTTTTTGTCCATTTAAAAAAATAAATGCACAGCCAGAGATGTAACAAATGGCAGGATTTTATATTAAATTTTGAAAATGTTTACCTTTGGATAACAGTGCGTCTTATAGAGAGTTGTATGATTTCAAAGAACATACTTCATGACGTCTCATTTAAGATTGTATCATTTTAATGTAGCCCACATTTGTGAGATGTCTTTGCTCCCAAACAGCTTCTGGAAGGATGGAAATAAACTATTGCCATATCTCACTGAAAACTGACTTAGATAATTTCTCAGTTATTGTCATATTAGTTATGCTGGGCTAAGAGTTTTTTTGGGGGGGGGGTTTATTTGTATTACTCTTACCTCAAATTTCCATTTCATTTAAAAACTTCTTGTTTACTAAAGTATTTGCAATATTAATAAGTCCAGGGTAGCAATGTTAGTGAGGATCTGGTAAATACACTGTTGTGGACCACTGCATAATACAATTTCATGTTGGAGTTTTCCAGCTGTTGACATAAGTGAAATGTAGATACTTAGAGATTAGTTGATGTTGTAACATAGTTAATTACACAGGTAATTAAGTTTCAAGCGTCTATGGTCTTGTATATCTGGAAAAAGCAGCATCAGAGTTTTTAGCATAACTGTTGTCACCTCTTCAGCCATGAAATAAAAATGATTTTGTTGTCATTGTCCACAGATATCCTCAGAGTTGGGAGGATTATTATCAAAATGAACCTTTAGAAAGAATGCTTTACTAGTATTTTTTGTTTTAATGTGTGAAAAATATATGCTGCTTGTTGAGAAAACATTTGACTGTGGGAAAGGAAGCCAGCTGTTCATTCCTTTAAGTGGTGCTTTATGTCAACTTAACATTATATGTTACATTTTACATTAACATCATCACAGTGGAAGTGTTTGTATGTCTTGAAGGAGGCTGATTGTCACTGTCTTAGCTATCTTGTCTTACAAATTAGAAGGACCTTTCACTGTAAGTTTTGTAAGATCCAAATGATATTTTATTAAAGGAGAGCAGGAAACTGGATTAGGATGTGGTACACAGCAATGCAGGTCAGGAAAAGTTTTGTATTTTTGCTGAATTGACACTTAAGTTAGCTTTTACCTTATTTTCAACAGGAAAAGCAGGAAGTAGCTCTGTTGTCACCAGGTGCTATTTTGCTCCTGTAATATGTCATTTTCAGAAATTGAGAGAGTTTAAAATAAGATGGACAGCAGCTAATGTGACTTCTAAATTAAAAATAGTCCTTTTATTGGTAATATATTAGAGGTAGCATAGAATGAAATAATTTTCAAGTTACCATTGATCTTTGTAAGTGGTATGATAAGAGCAGCTCTATATGATACAGTGATACAATTGAAATACAATCCATTTTTCATCAGATAGATTTATGCTTTTATTAGACCACTGAGAATGAACATAATAGTATACAGCATATATATATATATTTAAAAATAAAACATTGTGTAAAAAATTATGAGGCAAGAGTGTATAAATCATTCAACTGCTCATTTATTGCCTTCTAACCGAATAGGTTTTATAAAATTGTGTGACATGACAAATCAGATACGGTTTTCAGCTGTTGAATTACCTTCAGTATTTTTGTACTGTACCAACTCTATTTGGTGCCATAACAACAACAAAAAAAGGCCATCTGTGTGCAATTGTTTTATATGCAAGTTTTAAGGTAGTAAGTGGTTCATTCATTCACTATTATATAACAGAATTCTTATTATGCTTGAATGTTAACTTTATTTTTAGAGCAGTTTATATAAGCAGGTGAATATGAACTCTCAAAACTGTAGTCATTGCTGGCCAGTTTTGGGTACAGTGATAGTCTCAGGTTGTTCTCAAGCGTGAAGTTGTACCCATCAGGATGGCCTTTTGTCTTCATTCTTTCCTTTCATATTTACTTTGACTTCTACTGCTTGTCAAAACCGAGTATTTGGATTATTTTTCTTAACTGCTGGTTTAAGAATTATTGACATTTAATTTGTGAGCAATCCCCAGAACTAAACTTGCAGCTTATATTTAATACTTCTAAATGGTACAGAGCTTGAAACCAATCCTGTAGTTCATAACTTGAAGTGATTGTTAAGCATGAGATCTCTTCAGCAGTTGATTTTTATTTGTGTATTCAGTTTTTTCTTCAGTGAGTCCTGCCTTTTACTTGTGATAAAGCAACAAGATTTTATGAGACTGTAGGACAGTACAAGGTATTCTAGGTCTTAATTAACAGAAAAATTGCTTAGAATTCAACACAATTATTTATTTATAATTGTATCTCCACAGCATCCTGGAGACTGTAACTTTGTGAGGTTTTTCACAAATGCTTAATTTGACTTCAATCTGATAAACTTCAACCTGACCTAATTAACAGTATTTTAGTCATAAGGATTTTGAAAAAGGTATTTTTTGAAGGGCTTCAATGAGGTCGATGCTAGTAAATGCTTATAGCATTGCATCATTTCTCATCATCATTTGATATAAATTATAATAACTATTTGAGAAGTAACAAGATCCTTATCTTGTGAATCATAGGCTATCTGGAAAGTATCTCGCTAAGGATGTTAGTATGACATGGTCCAGCTGTTGATCATAACTTTGCTGATTTGCCAAGAAATGCTTCCCAATATCAAAACTTTACGACAAAGGGATGAAGGAGTTTCAAACAGGATATCAAGTCAAACTATCTCATTCCATTTTCTTGTATCAGAACTGGAGCGTGCAAGGGCTTATGTGTTTTTAAACTGAGATGTGCTACAGGACTTATCTTTCTGTTTTATTTTGAAGAAAATCTTGACTTTTTCTGCTCTGGAATTTTCAGGAAGCAGTTATGCCTCACATTCCAGTTAATTAGAGATTTATCAAAATCTTGGCACCTCCAAGCAAAATCCCAAGAGTGGTTGGGTATTTGGGAGAATTTCAAACTAGGGCTAATTGTAGAGGGAAAAAATATGATTTTATCAGTTTTACTAAGACCTAATATTTATCACGGCTTTCAAAAAGAATTTTACTCTTTTGGGTGGATGTAACCAGCTTGTTGTACAAATGTATTACTTCAGTGTTTACCTGAAAACTTGATGCCTATAAAGATATTAGAGCAACATTATTAAAATCTTTGCCAGAACAGTAGTTGTCTAATCACTTTACTGGACCAATTGCTAGGAATAAGTAAATAAACTTAAGAAAGGAATGTAATCTTTTTCCTGTGCAGACTGTGTTGTCTTTGTGCATAATCACTGAGTTTGTGTTAGTTGCTCCTTATCACTTGCTAAATGGGCAGCACAGTTGCTCAGAAACTGGTTGTTTTATTGACACAAAATTTCTTTACTCAAATGTTCAGTGATTATCACTGTGTCAGTACCTTAGGTGGTTAATTAGCTGTCATCCACATCTACAGAAGCTATAATCAGATCTTTGACTGCCCTGCAAAGTATCCCGTTTCATTTTATACGAGCGTATATGAGATGATACCTTTTGAACCATTATTTGTCACTGTCATGTTTTGGTCAATGGAGTTGAAAAACTCATGGTTTACTGCCAGTATTCTGAAATAACTTATCAAGATGACGCTTACGTCTTGTGACTGAAATATCTCAAGCCTTTAAAACAAGATTGGAAATTAATGGTGAGCAGGCAGTGGTTTGGTTAGAATTGACTGTTCTTAAATGGTTAAGCTGTTGAGTAACTTTCTCTTGCTAAAGTGTAGCAAAGTCATCACCATTCTATTTCTTGTGTTTTCAATGATACCGATGCTTTACAGTTAGAGTGGATATGTTTTGTAAGTAGCTAAATTAGAGATAGGCAATAGTTTTCAAAGTCCTTTAACCAGGTGCTGTGTCTTTGGTTTGCATCTTAGGGTTCAAGATCAAGAGAAAGTTTAACAATGAAAATGTCTGTGTGAATTATACTGCTAGAAGACTTTCTCCAAATTTTTTTTACTACTCACAGCAGGTCTTCTGATACACAGGTTTCTAAATCATATGACTCGTTTTTGTACAAATGTCCTACAGCTTTAGCAGTCAAGCTTTTTAATGAGCAATAACAAAGTAGTTTTATAACACTGCTTATGTCTTCAACAGCCGTGAAAACAATGATCCCATTTATTTTAAAACAGTCTGTTCTGAATAAAAGACATGTAAACTGATTCTAAAGCTGTGTTTCCATGAATATGAGGATCTTAAGACTTAGGAACGTGAGGTTAAAAGATAATTTCGCTTTATAGCTTAGCAGTTTAATTTAACCAATGTCATTGTCATTTTATGGCTGCTCCATATGCTAGATGAAATAAATTGAAATGTGCTTGTTAGAAATTGAAAGGAGTTAGAAGATCATACTTCAACTTACTTATAGTAATCTTAGGCAATGGAAAATGATATATGGAGAGGGCAACCTTCATTCTGATACTGTACTTTTCAAAATAATGTTGTGTGACATTGTATGACAGCATTATAGTGCTTACACTATCAGTTCCATTACAGTACTTTTTAAACTGTTTGTCCATTGATGAAGCCACTTAAAAAGCAATCTCTCCACATGATTAGGTTATTTGTAAAAACTATCATTAACTTAATAAATAAGAGCACCTAAGGGCTCTTACATTGAGATTGTCTCTGTGCAGTGTGAGTCCTTACGAAATGCTTCTCCAGAAAAGCACTCCAGTGTGGACACAGATAATATAAGACAACTTTGCTTTTATTTATTAAAGAACTGCAAACACTCTCACCTGTAAAAAGGAGAAGGTATTTCAGTCAAATAATTTTCACTTGCATAATGGTATGCTAGTAGTACTAGCCACAAAAAATTATGTGCCCACAAAGGCTCAAGGTACTACTTGTGTGGAACTAAAGATTTGTTTCTTGAAAAATCAGTCAATTAAAAAAAACCCAAAACATACAGGCATAACTGTCATATTTCTTTGCTACAGAGAAAGGTTATTATTTTTTCTTCTTTGAGCTTTTATATTCCAGTCCTTGCTTAGTAGTTTGGTGACTGGTTTTTTCTGTTTGTGTCTGAATAGTTTCACAGGTTCCAAAAAAAATGCTGAATCATCTGTGGATGAAAAATTAGTTGAGGGCTGTTAAATTTGCACTTCCATAGTATGAATATAATGTCAATTGACATCATCTGGATTAATGCCTGAGTATGTTCAAAAAAAGGAGCTAATGTACTGCTTTGAACTTAAAATAAATACATTTGCACTTAATGCAAAAATATTATTGGGAAAAAAGGAATTTAGCATTTTATATGGCTTTTTTTAAAACTGTACTTTTAAGAATAAAATTAATGAAATACCTTAAGCATATTTTTTACATCAAAATTACACTTTTGTTCAAATTTTCTGAAACTTTAGCAAATTCCTTTTCTAAACCAGGAAATCAAAGTCTCATTCTCCCCACAATGGTATGAAATTATGAAGTTTTTCATACCAGCCTAGGTAGTGAGAATAATTTTAATTGATTTTAGCAGAAGTCTTTTCCTTAAAATGCTTGCTTTCCAAACTCAAATAATACACATCCTTTTTTTTTTTTTTTTAATTATTATTATTATTTTTGAGAAGTAGCCAAATTCCTAAATATTTAATTCATGTAAAGGAGTAAGTTACTATACTTAACCATGGTCTTGTATTACTGAGTGTTGACAAAAATCTTAGTAAGGTATAGCAGCGGTTTTGAGACCCTGTTTACCTACAGTATTCTGTATTCTGTAAATAAACAGGATGAAAATGTGTTTATTCAATAAAAAACAGCTCTAATCCTATTTAAATGTTTATTTTGGGAGGATAAAAGGATTAAATAAAATCAAGAGAGTTATCATGATTTATACTTGTGGGGGGGTAAGGGGCAGGGGAGTGGCACTGAAATCTGTACATTTAATTCCCTTATCAGTATTGGGACCAATTACCAAAATGTCTGGTCTTGAGAAGGCTGTAGTTTATTCATATCTTGTAGTTTATTAGCTTGCTCACAGATTCATATGTCAAAGATGAGTGTAAAAATTCACTCATAATTGTAGTAGATTGGCACAGATTTAACAACAGTAGCGTCTTATATATTGTACAGTCTGTTGTAATCTGTTTGGGTATATTTGAAACACATCAGCACACCACAATAAAATCCTTTGATAGTGTCCCAGGAGCCAAGGTGTATGAAGAAGGCATTTCTTTTCATAGTCCTGAGAACAGGTTTCACAAGCGAAAAAGATACTTGCCATTCTTTTGTCAAGTTTAGAATGGGAATGCATGGCTGGGTAATTAAACCTAGTTCTGCCTAGATCTAAATACTATTTTTCTAACTGAAACTGTATAAAATATTAAGCATTGCTTTTGGAAAAAAAATGTAGTAATGAAATACTGAAAAGGTGTAGGAAAATACATCGAGTTCGATTGTTTTGGATTTTTTTGTTTTGTTTTGTTTTCAACTAAGTGTCCCCACAAATAGAAATAAAACCATTCTGGATGTTCAGTTGTTCTTGTGGTCTTTGCAACTGAAATCACTGTAATAACCTAACAGACACATCTGGTTTCATAAAAAGAGTTACGATTCTAGATGAATGTTAAGGAGTGGATCAGCTCCTTGAAAACAAACTCTTTCAAATATTCTAATGACAAAACAAGAAAGAAAAGATCTGCTTTCTCAGCACAACTGGCTCTAAAATTCTTTTCAACATTTTCTGTGATGTCAGTGGGTCTTTAAGAAGTTATTAATATATCTTATGCTTTATAAAACAACTGCTGATTGCTAAAGGAGCAAAATGACACATTCACCTTTGAATACAGTAGTTGATTCAGTTTATAGTCTATGCTTTAGCTAATTAAGCACCAAGGACCAGATATTAGGTTGGATAAAGTCCCATTCATTAACTATTTTATTAAAAAGAATAGGATTGTTTGAAAGTGAAGCCGTATATACTCTTGCTGAAGATGCTACAGTCTGGCCTGAAGGAAATTTTTTTTGGCTCTAGCTCAACTGTACTTAAATGTTAATTGTTAACTCTGCAAATTCGAGTCTTATTTTGTGAGGGTAACTTAATCCATGAATAAGAAGGACCTTAATTTTAAGTAGTGTTACCTTAATTTTAGGTAGTTTTTCTTTTTTAAATATGGAATATATAAAATGCTTTTGTCTGCAAATAATGAAGAAAAATCCTTTGATTTTTCTTTTTTTCTTTTTTTTTTTAGCATAGAAAAGTGTCTTAAAGACCTGCAATCAGACATCAATGAAATATGTACTGATGATGTACTACAAAGCACAACTGACTGCATTCAGTGGCTAAATAACTGCAATTTTAGTTCTCTCAGACCTTCTTCTACAGACCATGGAGAGCTGCTGGAGTTCCTTAAGACCCTGGTAAAAATTGTTTTTTAAAGACTTTAATGTTGGAAGGTTAGTTATGCTATTGGAGGTCGGAGGGTGAGTTCAATTAGTTTTCTCATTTCAGTCTTCACTGTTGTGAAAATAGTTAAGAAATTCATGTCTGCAGCAGGGTGTTATGTTTCCTTTTGATCATGCTTTAAATAGACAAACTTGGGACAAAATCTTTTCACAGATGCTACCATATGTTCAGCACTGCTAGGATTGTTTTATAAAACACATGATGTTAAAAAAAACATTGGAAGTTGCTGTCTACACTAAGGCTGTTAGTGTTACTGCATGTTCTTCACTTGTATCAGTACGAATTTAACTCATCTAATATATGCTATTGTCCTTTATGCATTATTTAAGCATAAACTTCCTACTTACTATGTGGCCAGAGAGGTAGGTGGTAGATGCCCCATCCCTGGAAATGTTGACGGCCATTGTACTGGGCTCTGAGCAGCCTTACCTAGTTGAAGATGTCCCTGCTCATTGTTGGAGGATTGTACTAAATGAGCTTTAAAAAGTCCCTTCCAATTCAAATGATTCCATGATTCTACACTTCCAGATTAGAAGTGTGGGAGCCACATTCTTTGTCCTACCAAGTTATACAACTAGATGCAAAGAGAAATCAAATTTCACTTCAGTGAAAAGTACCATCATTTTATCAAAATTTTTAATTAAAAGGTTACATTTGAAAATATATATGGAAATGGAAGCCTGGAAAATTGCATTGGCAAGATAAAGTGAAGGTTGATACCTCACTAAATTATGATCTTCAAGTTTATATATAAATATAAACATATATTTATATAATGTATGTGCATTTGATACTGTACATATAGATGAGGTCAAAACATATAAACAGTATCCAGTGATTATTCTTTGTCACTTCCATGTCATGGTTTAGCTATAGACCATGAACAACTTTAGGCTAAGATTAGCTGTCAAGGAAGAGGAAAACTAGAGAAGTGTTTTGTCTGGCTTGAGCACAAGCTTCATAAAATCACCTCCTTTTTTTTTAACTCTTAGAACTCTTGTTACTCTTTCAGTTACCCTTGATTTCACTGGATATTGACCTGTGTCAAATGAGGAAGTAACTTTTAGAGACACCAGGTCTTCAATGTTCGAGTGGTAAAGAGTTCTCTTTTGCCAAAGATGATCAGTATGAATGTTGTTGTTAATAATCATCCCACTCAAGGGTGTCAGAGACTGCTACATGTTATACTTGATCTAGATGAAATTAGAGAATCCCAGAAAAAGCTGACTATGAAGTTCTTGCCTTCAGAAGTCTTTTGTTATTCCTCTTAGTCCACTTAGATCCTTACTGAATTCCCTCAGGAGGTGGCATGGCAATGATGACTTACTTGTGTCCATTCCCTGATTACTTCCTTCTTCAAGGTCTATTTAAGCCATATGCCTGAACACCAGATGGCGGCATTTGTTTGGAAAACACTAAAATGTCCCCATCTCAGGAATATCTTATACAAAATGTGCTTTCTAGCTCTCCAGCTTCCCAGGAGCTTACTAACTGCATGACAGTCTTGCTGTGAGCTGCAGTATCCAGTTAAGCCTTGAGAATGGCTCTGTGGCAGGCTGCTAAACAGACAGCAAAGTGAGAAGCCTGAAAGCCTCAGTTCTGCGCAGTTTAGCATGATAACATTTTTGGAGCTCAGGAACTCGGACATCACTATTTCCAGGCTTATAGCTCCTTAGATAATCCAGCATGTTATGTAGATGGGATTACAGATGAAAAGTGTAGCTGTACTGTCTGTCTGTATCTGTAGTACTGACTGTACTACAGTCTATTTTTAAGTAGTTATGTTCACAGGAGAAGGTCTTCAGTTCTGTAAATAGGTCTGCAGTAAACTATTTTCAATAATATTCAGCATTAATGAGATTATTATGATCTGACCTTTCTTAAATGTGTATCTCTATCCATTGAACTAATTAGTTAATTTCTTCTTGCATGCTTTTAATTAAGTATATATAATTCGTATTCAGTAACAAGAACCTTCTTTCTGCTTCAGGAGAATATTCCTGTTCATTATTATCCTTTATTATGTGTGTTTATTTTGTTAGAAATTTTGTTTATCTTTTAAGCTGCTGGGACAATTAAAAAACTGCAAAGTTCTTTTTGGGCTTTGGCTGGGGTGCTGTGAACTGTGGTCTAGAATTGATTGAGAAAAGAGGTTGGGGATTTAAGAAAGAGGAGAAGAGGAATGTGAGATATTGGCAGAGGTAGACAAGAAAATAATTCACATATAAATCCTGTTTTCCACAGGTTTTATAATTTCTATTGCTTACATATCTTATTTACTGTTAAGATGATTAGCTTTGGAAACACACTTTTTACTCTAGTATGAAGCTGTTAATTTAATGAACCAGAATTAACAAAAAATTCTAAAATGTTGTCTGATTTACCTTTGTTAGCAAAGTTTGCTGAAGAATGAGAAAAATCAAGAAGAAATGGTACTTCACTTCCTTCTGGATCTCTCTAGTCAGTGTGGTGTCTCATTTCCCTGTACTGCAAGTGGGACGTCTTTTGAGTTAACATCTTCCCTTCATACCATTCAGGATGATTCAGCTGTGGATGTAAAAGCTCTTTGGGATGATGTGAGATTGCATCTTCGACAATTTTTAGTAAATAGACTGCAAAGTCAAGAAGAAACAAACACAAATGCTTTGCAACAACAAATGGAGTTTAAAACTCAGTGTGTACAGCAGCTTTTGTTTCTTTATCCCAAGTCAGAAGTCTTACTGAAGTATCAAAATATGCAGAATAAACTGGTTAGTGATCTTCTACAGAACTGTATTTTGTCTAGTTGTGGTGAAACGAATTTTGATAAGGTGGTTCATGGTTACCAAAGTTCCATACCCAGATTGTGCACAATGATAAAAGAGGATTTGTATATACTAAGTGGAACTATTGGTCCATCTTCATCATTAAAGTTTATTAATGAAACTTACCTGGATACCATCACTGAAGAAATGACAGTTCTTCTTGAAAGACTTTGTGAGCTGCAGTTCAAAGAAAATGCTCTACATATAGTTAAAGCAAACAAGATTTCAAAGAAGCATAGAGGAACAGTTCATGCTGTGGGTTAGTAGTCTTATTTTATGTTCTTTGTAGTAAGATATTATTTTAATTCTGCTACTTTTTTTTTTATATACTTGATTACTTTCTGTGAAGAGAGAGACCTGAAATTATTAATTACAGCTTTATGTTTTAAACGTATTACTGCAGTTGAATTCTAGACTGTGTCAGAATTGTCATGGAAAAGTAAGAGAGAGTAACTCATGTAGCTTAACAAAACCCCATCATAATCCATGGGATAACGTTGTCATGTCATAGTAATTTTTCTCATCCTGATTTATTCCAGCTGCTACAATTTGTACTAGAATAAGAACTATTTAATCCAGATTTCAATAAACACAAATTCTTCAGTCTTCTACCTCTACTTTTTTTTTTCAATTGGTCAGACATTTAAGGGAGGTTATAGGAAAGACTGTACAGTAATGTGTCCATGAAACAGATACTGACTCACACATCAGAGCTGACACAAAAGAATACTATGCAGATTCTAATTCTCAAACTAAGAAACAAACAAAAAACCCATTTACACTTTGTAGTCTTCTGAAAGTACAGTAAGTTAGAGTTAATACCACCTGGACATTTCTTCTTGTTCCATGAAATATCAAGCAGGAAAGGAATCTGTTATTGAGGTAGTATTTTCTATATTTTCTTTTTGCACTTTTTAAGTCTGACATGCTAATTTCCAAAGGGAAGAATCAGCGCTTTGGAAAAAATAATACAGAATAGAAACTTCCATAACATAATTGCAAAATTATATGTAACTGCTTTTTCAGTGCAGTGTTTTGAGCACGCCTCTGTGCAGGAACTGTCTGTTTGCAGCATAACTTTCCATGGAGTGATTTGCGGACGGAAGATATTAAAAGTTTAGAATCACGTGAGAAATACAGAAACAGAAGATCTTTGGATTGTGCAGTATAGAGAAAGGATGAGTGAGATGATCATTTGTCAGGTCTATACAGAAGAAAATTACACACTTCTTGAGTTTTAAAGTTAGCATACATGTTAGTGTAAGTCAACTAAAATTTCCAGTGGAAGAAATACAAAGATAATTTTTCAGCAGGAACTGAAATATGGAGAAATATTGTAAAGACAAGGGAAAAGGCATGCAGACAAATAAGCTGAAAGGATGAGAAGTTCAGTGTATATACTAGTGGGATGGAGTGTTGGTGGGAAACAAAGAGAAGAAGTACTGTCAGAGTACTGTTGAGATATGAAATAACAAGAACTGTGTCTTTGAATTACATAGCGAGATGGGAGTCAGTGAAAGGATTCACTGACAAAAAAAATTACCTGTAGCAAACAGAAGCTTGTAACTTAATTTTTCTTTCAGTCTCAAAATAGCTCCCAAAGATGGGGAAGTTCAGTTATCTCCACTTTATATCTAGAACATGGAGTTTAAAGTGATCACAAACGTGTCTCTCTGAAAAACCGTACTTTAACTCTGTATTACAAGAAGGAAGAGAACAGTCATTCAATCTATTAATACAGTACTTCCTCTGCTTAAATTTTTTTTGCCACAGGATGTGACTTTGCATGTTTTTGTGCCAGTACCTCTATCAGTACAGATTTCCAGTGCACATTTCTTTTGTATATTCAAAAAAACAGAGGAAGGTAAAAATAAACAAAGTAAATCTTAGGACTTGCTTGCAACTTTAAAACATTTTATGCAATTAATTTAAATTAAAAGAATAATTCCACTCTTTCATAAATATTAGAGCAGAGTTTAATTTTAATTGAAAATTCATTAACTGTAAGATTTGCAGGTGCAGCAGCTGTCTCCTTAGCACCCATAAAATGTGTCTAGAATTGCTGTTTGTTAGTATCATTTATTTCTCAGAATTACTTTCTTCACAGGGGCTGTCATGCTCATGTCTTCATATTATTCTACTTGAAGAAGTTAGTATGGGAAGTAGGTATTGATTTGGCTACTGGTTTTCTACTATTCTTACTAGTTTTCTGCAGAAAACTGCCCTTACAGACTTCAGGCAGCCAAACCATAAGGCACGAATGGTGAAATCAGTAGGTTAAAAGAAAATACGAGGTCCGAGTTCTGAAGTTTAGAGTGTGATTTGTTTTTTTTTTCATTTTCTGGATTTGTCATACCCTATTATTTGGTATTACTCATCAACTCAAACAAAAATTATCATTATATTGTTACTAAAACAGTTATTACTGTGTAGCTTATTTGTATATGAGCTCATACATGAAGAGTCTTTTTTGGAAAGAGATTTCTCTCCTAAAAGTGTATGAATATACTACAATTGTACCAGACTAAGAGAGAAAAAGGCGTTTTTTTCCTTTAGAGTTAAAATGTTCACAAGGCAGTTCACAGTGAAATAACCATTTTGGAAATATTTTAAGAGGTTTGTAATGGTGGACAAGTTCTTAATGTAAAGTGATTTTTCCTGCTTGGAACTCTTAAATTCTGGTACTTTGTTGCCCTCCCACAAATTCGAGTTTTTACATAGGTTAGGTTAAAAGACAGCTTTAATAGATTACTTTGATGGTCATACCCAGTTTGCCAAGTACCAAAAGAACCTCGTGCATAAATATGGAGGGAAGGACAGAAAGAGGTTTTTTTCTTAGGTGAAAGACAGATGTGTTTCTTATTTTTGGTGCATGTTGCCTCTGCCCTCTGGGAGCTTTCAAACCAGCACATTTCAGAACATCAAAATAATTTAATCTAGAGCATGCAACTGGGACTGTTATCCCAGAGATAGAGGGGTTTGTGTTTGCTTAGTCCATCCTCAGGGTAATGTGGTTTTTGGTTGATGCTTGTTGTGGGTTTTTTTCATAAGAACTGCTGTTATTGATCCTACTATATAGCATAGGAAAAAAAAACCCAGAAAATAATGAAACAGTGCCAGAACCTCAGAAAGCTTTCTATTAACAACGTTTTTCTTCTGGGAAAATAGAGGTAGTCTATAAGAAGCTTTAACAGAGTTATGTTTAAAATATTTCATATATAATAATCTAGTTGTGAAGTAAGGAATTTACATTTTTATTTTCATACTGTATTAGATCAGTTATTTCTGAAGCACTGTAAAGAGATTGTTTCTGTTTACCAGTACCTAGGAAGTGTGTGGCTTGACAGAGAAACTGTCAAAATGGCATGTGAAAAGAGGCAAATTTTTTTGGAACTCAGCATCTTCAATTGCCAACTCTAGTGGAGGCAGGTGGTTTTACATTACAGCTTGATCCTCTTACCTGTTAAATCTGTGCCTCATTACCTTTAACAGTGCAGGATTCAGCCAAATAGTATTTGGGTTGTTATTGCAGGAGGTTTTTATATAACATGAATTATAATTTCTCTTTTCTCTGTGTACTCTCAGAACATAATTGGTGTTTCCAACCTGCTAGAATAATGTGCAAGGAATGTTTCCCAACCCAGCCCTTCAAGGTTTTTGGGTTTTTAATGGGACTTTGTTGTTTCAGACTTTCTATCATATTAATCATTTGCATCTTTCAAAAGTTTATATAATGTTGGGGTATTTAAAAATACACTAAAAATATCTGTTGACAATACTTAGCATGGGAAGAATCACAGCTGGTTTTCAGGTTATCTCTTACAATTTTTTATTTCAATTTCCGATGTGGTATTTCTTGGAACTTATTTGCTGTAAGTCCACTGAATGTATTGTAGTTTTACCTTTTGAACTCTTTTTGTTTTCCTTTGTTTGCAAAAATGTTAAGCTAGTTTAATCAGGCATTACTAACCTATATTAATTTGACATCTGTTAGATGAACAAACAGCTACCCTTACAGGTGATAAGACATCTGCCAAAGAAACTTAAACCCCATGGAATTATGAATAGTTTATGTATTAGGGAAGGTTTTCATTGGTTTTATTTATATAGGTTTTGCATATAAACAGAGTATAAATACTTAACGTAGACTAATTAGGTGTGGTTATAACTAAACAGAGATCAGAGGTTTGAGTTTTATTTTTTCTGACATGTTCAAATTGATTGGCTTAATATTTTTAAATAGTCACAAACTTTCCAGAGACCCTTAAACATTTAAAAACATGAATAAACTTTGTTTTTAAAATCTAAGGCAAATGATATTGTGTTCCTAAATATCAGTTGTTCAAATTTTTCAGAAAATATTATTGCAAAGTGAATGTAAACTAAAGTGATGCAGATTTGACCAAGCACATTTTTAGCTAGAAAAAAATTAAATTACCTTCAGAGATATACTTTAATATTAATGTATTACACTTTTACCCCAGTATATATAATTTTAGTTAGATGTTCAGCAGGCTTCCTCTTTTCTTTCTCCAGAATGTAACCAACTTCCATTCTATTATAAAGATATATTTAAATGCAAACTGTGATTTAAATTATTTTAAATTTATTATCTTCAAGTGTTCATGAGTTCCTACAGAACAGAATATATTGTGTTTGTGGAACACCTAATATGAATATGGCATATATCTAAACTTGAATAGACAGACTCAGTACCATTTATAGGAGCTGCATTTGTGCAGTGGAGTTGAGAGCAAGAAGAGAAACAAGCTCTGGAGTAACTTGTTGAAATGAAGACATCTTTGGGATGTTAAATTAAAGTACTTGATAAGGAAAATCTATTTTGAGCTCACTTATACTTACATATTCCCAGCAATTTGCTGAAGAGCTAACTTGAAATATGAGTTTTGGGTTTTGCACATTTAACTTAAATTTGATTTCTCTACTACATTTATGTGCATATAGTTTTATTCCCCCTAGTTTATAATTTCCTCTTTTTGAAATTAAGAACTTTAGTTTCAGACTTGCTTTTATGCTTCTGTATAATTTGCATTTACTTGGTTTGTGATTTCATAAGCCACCATTATGGTCTACAACCAATCTTCTATGATTTTTGTCTTTTCTATCAAAAATATGCCTAAATTAGTATTAATACTTGCTGATTTAGTGACTGCATGATAAAAAAAAACCCAACGGTTCACATTTGGCAATAATTAGGACTCAGTAACTTTAGTATAATTTATCTCCCATTTACATCTGGAAATTAAAGAGTTCCAAACTTGGATTAATGTAATTAATACTTATATCTTTGCAACTTTTTTGATATTTCTGTACATATAACAATTTATAACCGGTAATTTACAATATTTGTGCTGTAGTTATTATTGGCTTTCCATCATGTTTTCTTGCCCATAGTCCACTATCTGTTTTTTCAGAAGTATGAGGATGAAAGGGGAAAGTGTTTTAGTCACTTGACTTACTACTGTTCAGTCCTGGAAGTCCTGTTGCATTTTTCTGAAGTGCTGGGAAGGCGTGTAACACAAAGTAGTCCATAAAGATTACGGATGATAATATCCAGTATGACATCCTGCTTCTGCAGATCAAATTCATTCTATTTCGACTAGTACAAGCAAGCTTTCAGTTAAATGTGCAATGTGTTGCTAAGGGCCAAATGTTTAGAATTATGAAGTTTTAGAATTTAATTATGGAAGTTATTTGAAGTTGGTTTTTTTCATAAATTTAAATTTTAGAATATTTGAAGACCCACATAACTACTGTAGTGACTTTCATACATTGTAAAGGCAAAAATAAGGAAGTTTAACAGAAACTGGAACTTCATCCCCCTCGCTTCCTTGCATGTCCCTCTTCTTGTGTTGTCTTACTTCAGGAGACCCAAAATAACCTGCTCATCCCCTCTTGTGGACATGCTGGTTTTGTTTCTGATTGTGCATGACCATCAGTGTCTTTATGTACTTCCATTATATTTCTGCCTGCTTGGCATTTCCTTCTGTCACACTCTCTCTGTCCCACTGCAGACCAGCTGGTAACAAAACTTCTATAGGAACAGGGCTTTAGGGACCTATATAAAACAAAATACAGAAAGAATGGTACCTGTGTGCAAGTCACCATTTCAACTACTGACCCCTTGAGCTGCTCTGCACAAATGTTCACAGAATTGTAAAGGTTGGAAGGGACCTAAAAGATCATCTACTTCCAACCCCCCTGTTGTGGGCATTAGACCTTCCATTAGAACAGTTTGCTCAAAGTCGCGTCCAGCCTGGCCTTGAACACTTCCAGGAATGGGGCATCCCCCGCTTCTCTGGGCAACGTGTTCCAGTACCTCTTCGCACTCACTATCAAGAATTTCATCCTAACATCTAATCTAAAGCTACTGTCTTTCAATTTGAAGCCACTTCCCATTGTCCTGTCACTACCTGCCCTGGTCTCCAGCTCTCTTGTAGCCCCTGTAGATACTGGAGAGGGCTCTGACGTCTCTCTGGATCCTTCTCTTCTCCATGCTGAACAACCTCAACTCTCTCAGCCTTCATCTGTGCAGAGGTATGGCACAATCTTCCCCGTATCTTACACAGGTGGGGTGAAAAACCATATGGTTTCCATCCATGAAAGATGGGGAAGTAACAGGTATCAAGTAAAACTATAGCACTTCTCTATTATGCATGCGTAACTTTCACAGAATACATGATGACAACAGCAAAAATGTTACTACATAGGGATTGAGTAAAAATGCAGATACAATCATTAGATGTTTTGCTTTCTATATACCAGAGATTGCTAATTTTTTTTATTGTGAACCAGTCAACATTGAGATATTCAATAGGTTTAATTGTCACCTATTTAAAACAATGGAACAAATAGTGTTGGTGGGAATTTAAAATAGGAAGTTGAAATTGAAAACCATTGGACATACAGATATGATACAAATTTCTGCAGTTGTCTGTCTTCCTTGGGAAGCCTATAAAATTTTGACAGGCATAACAAGATCCCATTACTCAGGGGAAACAAAATAAATATCCTTAAATTTAATATAGGAATTAATGTGTTTTATAGCTTCTTTGTCACATATTACTTATTTCTTATCCTTGCAAGTACCGTGTTTGATTTCTTCTGCACAATTATATTAAATGGAAATACGAGTAGTCCTGAGGAGAAAATAAAACCATCTGTTTGAACATGCAAAGTTGAAGTTTTAATAAAATGGAAGTACACTTTTAAAGGCCATATGAACATAATATCCCTAGGACCACAAATGTGTTTCTAGGGGGGGAATGACATTTTCGTAAAGATTACAAAAGCATTAAGCTTGTTACTTTTGAAGCTTATAGTAAGGTGAAAGATAACAGTATCTAAGTTAATGAAATGTCAGGTGAACTGACATAATTGCAAAGCTGGTAGTGTGCCTGAAGACCTTCCATCTTTTTGAGCAGTTGCTTGAAATTGCTTATTAAGCCCAAATTAGGAAGATGGGAAGTGAAATTTCCTTACTGACTCTTTGTCATACTGAAAATATGCCTATTCCAGAATTTCATTATCTTGTTGGTTATTTATTAAACTTTGCTTTTCAAAGTATTTTAATATTTTTAAACATGAAATTCTTGATGATCTTTTGGTTTATATTTTTTAAGATTGTTGTGTCCCTAATGAAATTCTTCTATTTCATCATTTTCAACAGGAATTCAAATCTGTTTTCAGAATTCTGCAGAGATTGAAAGGCATATAGTTTCATTCTTGGTTTGTTTGGTTTTTTTTTTTCAAAATGTCCACAATTAGCAAATGCCAGCTAATTACCTTCCTTTGTGCTTTCACAACATACCTGCATTTTCTTCCTCAGAATGAAGAGAGCATTTAACTCACTTTGCTCTCTAATCATTGCATTCGCCTCCCAAGTGTAAAAGATGAAAACTGTTTTTCTCTATAGTCTGATACTTTGTGAGTGTTCAGAAGTCAATTTGACATTTATATACTGTAGTTTTCTGTTTAATAATAAAAAGGGACAAAATCTGAGGGACAATTATGATGAAAGTCTCTCTTTTACTTCAGAATATGGGCCTGCATGAAGAAGAGTATGTAGCACTATGGCAGATTAGAGAATGCTTCAAAAATGTCTTTAACATATGCTCCTGCAGTATTGATTCAAAGAAAATTGTTACACGAGTCTTTTCAATATGTACATCTACCATCATTTAATCACAAGTTATAAATGGTGGCTTATCAGCTTATCCATTAAGGAGTGTTTTAATTGTCTAATCTCAGCTCAGTGAGTGGGAACTTGCATCTGTGCTGACACACAGATAATTAATCCTTAAGTGATTAATCCTTCTTTTGTATATTAGTCTTTCTACAAAATATTTGTTAAAAAATTATGAATTTTGAAACGTTTTTCTAGAAGTTTTTAAGTGGCAGTGTGTGCCCTTTTTTCTGTCTGCCTACATTTATTTTTGATTTTTATATTGCTTGGAAAAGTAATCATGAGGACTTTGTGGTGACTTTGCCTAACTAGGGTTTTGAAATACGTAGACACAGGAAGCAGAAATAAGAGTATTGACTCCAGCTATAGTTTTTTATCTTATTTGAACAAATTAGAACTGGCTCTGTTATATCTTGGAAATTCCAAGGAGTAAGAGAAGCAGAAGTGACACTGGCACTTAAATCTATTTTTTAAGAAAATACATAGAATCTAATATCATGCACAGACTACAGAAAGGAATGATCAACACTTGATATAAATTACTGAATGGTTGAAGGTTCCTAACAATCTAATTTGAGTAGAATAGTTCTGATGTAATGAACCAATCTGTGAGAGATCCAACCATTCCTTTGTGAATGTGGATGCAGAAGCATTGAAATTCAGCTAGCAGACATTTTTACATTTGCAGGCATTAAAGAAATGTAAGCCAGATTAACATAAATATGTTAATTACTGTGTTTTCAAATACACATTAGAATTGTCTTTTATCAGCCAAGTGTTATAAAATGGTTTACAGGGAAACACATGTAACTCCTATCAAAGTTAGAATTCATGAGAAGGTTTGACAGACCTGGCAGTGCCTTTTTTCTCTTTCAGCAAAGACTGAGGAAGATAACTTTTGGAGTTCTTCAAGGACTCCTGTTTCAGTGTAGGTGCTATTTTCAGTTATTTTCAGCAGGCTTTCTTAGTTTTTATGCTCTCTTAAAACACTCTACTTCGGTGTTTTCTGTATGTGAGCGTGAAGACTTCAGAGATTGTGATAACTCCCTCAGCCCACAGTGTAGGCAAGAAAACAAAAAAATGTATGTGGAACTGGTTTATGTCATTAGCAAGGCCAGAATATTGTTTCAGAACTCTGAGAAATATTACTAAGAGCATCATTTTGTCATAGGATAGTTCTTGCAGTTTTCTAAAAGGACTTTTTGATAATATTTACTACCTCAGAAGAAATTATTGATTATAGAATAGCACCTAAAAACCCACTCTTAACTTCTAGAAACAACTGCAACTATTGTCTGTCTACAAGTTTTAAGTAATATTAGTGGAAGAGATGTTTAAAGAATGTCTGTTATTTCAGTATTGATAATTATCAAAAAATTATAGGATATGAGCTGCTAAATTCCTTTAAATGGACCAGTCAATTAATTAGTTCTAATGCAGAATTAAAGTAATTAGTTTCCATTTGAATTGTTTAAAATATCACTGCCTACCAGGAATTGCAGTGTATAATCAGAATATCTTGTAATTTATTAGAGGCTATGCATGCTTTTGAGAATTAAAGAGGAGGCTGAGTCTCTGGTTTCAGAGCAAACTGAGATAGGTATCTGTGTATAAAGTAATTTTATTGAACATGATTACAAGGCACTTCATCCTCAAAGTGCTTCAGGAAGTCTCTGTAGTTCGCTCATCAGGGTTGTAAAGGAGCTGTACACTGTCAAGGAATCAGATTTGTGAGGTCATTTGTTTAAGATAACAACATAAATTTAATGTCAGAGCGTGATTCGATGTTCTTGTTCTCCATCCTGTGTTTCCAGCACTGGTCTATCCTTTTGAGAACAGTTGGTCAGTGAACATGATTTACAATTAAAGATTTCATTTTGGCAGACCTATACATGCAATGTTGACAAAGGACTTTAGCATTTGGTAGCAAACATCTATCAACCTGACATGGAATCAACCTTCACTCTGAGGTCAAAACTGATCTCATTTTACTGGGAGGACATTATGGAGCAGATTTTAATCAATTTTAATCAATAAAATAATTTCCAAAAAAAATTAATCCATTTCAGTTTTAATCAGTTTCATGTAGAGTGAATCTCTTTCAAAAAATTAGTGTAGTTTTCACTGAGGTTTAGTAGCTGGCCTGACGTAGCTCTGTGACAGACACAATTAAATATATGCAAATTTATGCACGCATATCATGTTTATACATAAGTTGAGATCCCTTCACTGCATCTTTTTGCCACATGCACAGTATTGATGTATAGTATAAGCACTTATGAAAGTCACGAGATAATGGTGATGTCTAATAAGAAAATGTTTACCGTTTTTAGATCTGTGACCTTGTTTTTTTTAAAGGGACAAAATATGCCAATGTGTAGTTTCTTTGTGAAGCCTTCTTTATCAGATTATCCTGGAACTCCTGGGTTTCACTGCAACTAACAGGGAGCTGCAAAGCAAGACAGGTGTTTAAAAAACCTTAACCACTCAGATAACAGTTTACATCACTAATAGTTCTTTCTAGGTCTGTCAGTTTCAATCAGCAGACAGCACATGTGATCAGTATATCTGATAAACTTGTCAATGCCTTTTTAAAGAAGGATTCCCCAATCTATTCTATTCAACTCTACTCTCTCCTTTCCTTTTTCACCATTTCAAGTAGAATCTTGATAAGACAGAGATACAAGCAGCTGTGTATAGCTAGCTCAGGCTACAACTAATTTGTGCAGAAAAAAATTAAATCAGGAGGTAAATTATTTCATGATTGCTCATTCCCAACAGAGTTGGGCATCATTCTGAAGAAAATATCAAATAATTGGTTTCAGACCATGTCAGACACATGCAATTCCCTTCTCTAATGGCTATGTGAGGTAGGACTAGGCCTCAGGGGTCACCAAAGAACGGAAAATAGCTTAGTGCCAGGCACAGCAATAGAGAGACAGGGCACATAGGAAATGAAGTGGCAATAAATGCAATCTATAGGGGAAATGTGCTTCACTTGGAATTTAATGTATTGGCTTAGAATCTGGCAGTAAGCCATGCAACAATTGTTTACATTTCTGTCAGCATCTGCATCTGTTCTGCTTTGTAAATGGCACTTATCTTTGAGTGAGTAAATGGTGGAATCAATAACAACTGTTAAGGGATTTCCTTTTTTTTTCGTATTCCATAAAAAATTCACGCTACAAACAATGTAGCCTTAGATTAATAAGAAACAGACATTAACAGGGTCAAAGGGATTTGTTTAGGAACATTTTATAGCTTCTTGGGTTTGCAGTAATTGTATCCATGTGACTTGAATGTATCTTGTAACATATCCAAATTAAACTGTTAAAAAAATGCTAGCTTGCAGTAATGAAGATGATTTTTTATAATTATCTTAAGTACTGTGTATAGAAAACTGCTGGCACTGTTTGTAATAATTTAGTTCTGTGTAATACCGTGTATTACATCTGCTATGCAGAAATACTAAGTTGCTTTTTACAGTATGAGCAAATTAGTGATTATATCCAGCAATACCAATTATTTAAACCTAGCAGTTGCATTAAAAATTGTATACCAACATGCAGTTTGAGAAAACTGTGACCAGATGTCCATAAAAATGGAATGTATCTTTACTAAATGCAAATGAATGAATAATACAGCTTATATACAAGCTCTGTTTAGGAGATAGTATGCAGACAAATGCTGTCATAAATGCAAGATTGTTATAATAATTATAGTGTCACTTAAAAGTTAATTTCACTGAGACCTGAGGAACACATTATTGTTAACAGAATTTATGTATGTAATTCCCTGTGAACTGCTTTGAAAATTTACCTCTTGGTATACCCCTATATACAGTGACTGTCAGCAGCTGAGTTTGTGTTGTTTTATTAGGCAATTTCTTTTCAGATTTTAGCAAAATGGTAGTTCCGTTTATTATGTATGCAGGTTGTAGTTAGATTTTAATTTTAATATTACACTTCTTGTTTTTAATTTTCTTCCTTATATAGCTTTATTGGATGAAATGCCTGACATTGCCTTCTTGTGTCCCTAGTAGAACAATATTGTAGATATATCTTTCATGAAATCGAGCCTTAGAAGTGGGGACAGGCAAATGATATTTAATGTATTGGAAAGGTATTTTATAGTATAATTTTTTAAGAGGGTTTTAGGCCCTTGCTTCCTGCTGAGGGAGAAACCCCCACTGTAATCACTGAAGAAAACAGTCATCAGGTTGCTTTCCAAGGATTCCACCGTGAGTCTCAGAAGCAGTTTAGCCATGTGGCTCTGTAGAGTGAGCAGTAAAGGCTAATTAATCTGAGAACAACACTGTCATAATGTAGTTTTCTTGAACACTTAGAGCCAGCTCACCTCTGATGCAAGTATTTCTGCACCACACTTCACTGTGTCACATGCCTGGATGAGTTGAAATTATCAGAATTAGCCACTCAGTTTTTGAGATGTTGGGAATTCAAAACTCTTTAAAACATTTGAGGTGACATGCTCATTTAAAAAAAAAGAAAGAAAAAGTAATAACAAAAGTAACATTTAGCTTATGGGTCTCATTCATAGATGTTTTCTTATGCGTTTTGAGATTTTAAATGCCTTCAGGCTATAACCAAGGAAGTTGGAACACTTTTTTTAATGGTTTCAAGAGCTACAGCTTTGAGGAAAGTATCACTTTTGAAACTTGCTATAAAATCACAAGTTAGCAGATATAAACAGGTCATCTAGCTCTCACTCAGCCTTATTTCTCATGCTTCTTGCTTTTCAGAGATGAAAATCTTTAGAAGTGCTAAGATAAAGGCAGATACCTTGCTACTAAATTTAAGTGTTTAGGAGAAGGTCAGATAGAATAATCAAGTGCTTTATAGAATATCTTTCACTCTATGTTGCTTGAAAAATGTTTTAATTAACTTATTAGCTGTCTTAGAATTCATATGGGCACCTCTCAACTTCATCACTGGTGAAGTGAAATTCTATGATACCATCTGTCCAGCTACATCCAGCCAAATGGTCTCTGGTAAAATGGACAGCTTTGTTCTTCGACAAGGGTGGCATGTCCTTCGGATCTTAGGAAAATTTCTTCAGCTTCAATACATTCTGCTAAAATGAAAGGCCAAACTTGAAAACAGTATCCCTAGTTTCTCCAGTGTTGTAGAGCTGCATCAGCTGCCTTGGCAGCAGCACACAAACCTTGCACAAATTGATAGACATTCAGTATTAGTTTTACTTGGGCCTTCTTTTTCTATAAGAAAAGCTCTCTAAGAGTAACCTTGTTTGGGTTGACAGACTTCTGCTGCCTTTTTTTTTTTGATAGTTGGGGTGGTAAATCAGTGTGCCTGAAAAAATTAAATACCCTTTAGGTCCCCTCTGCCTCTATGTGGTAGGAACTCAAGAGTAGAAAGTATCTAAATGTAGAGATGTTTGTTGCATGAAAGTTTTAAGCTTATTCCTTTGCTTCATTCCAGTTTTGTGTAATGAACCATCAAGATTTATTTAGTTGCTACAAATAAATGCAATGCAGGTTCAAGTTAATTGAAGTAATTGTTTTGTCTTCTCCGTCCTATCTCCCAGAAAGAACTGCAGTCTATATAGCAGAAACCTCAAGTAGTCTCTCTTCTTTCCTCTTAGCAAAATAGTTGTGCTGTCCTCCATGAGGCAGAAAGACAAGTTTCCCAGTTTTTCTGGGGTTTTTGTCTGAAAACTCAAGTTCCTTAAGAGCTACGCAACAAAGCCTTGTGTGCCCTAGTGAGCCTTAAGGCCTTGACCAGTCTTTTCAGGGACCTACACCACAGCCTGCTCAAGAGATCTATTTCAGCTGCACCTGGGTCCTCAGTCCCTGCCTGACCTACATCACAGGTGCCCTGATGTTCATCTCCCCCAGAGCTGTGGACGCCATTGATTCAATTTTCCTGCTTTGGGCTTGAACCTGCCTTATCACTGTCGTTCCACTAAATGGTCACTGAACTGTGCTTGACTTGTGGTTACCTTCACCAGACCAGATCCAGACTCAAAATGGTGAATAAGCTTCCTGACTCAACCTCAGATTTGTGTCATCACCATGAACTTGGCTGATGAACTTGGCTCTTGGTTGAAACCTATCATCCTGGGGTCTGCCTTGCTTAGGATCTGCACGACAGGGCCCTGGCTGGTAAGGAGTCTGTCCAGCTGACTGTGTTATCATGCTTTACTCCCTGTTCCTTAAGTAGCAGCCAGACTTCAGTGGTCCCTGACACTGTGCTTGGTTTGAATCTTTGTTGTAGCTAAAGATAACTCATTTTCCTGGCTTAGGATGTTTCTGCTGGCAGATTCAGAAATCATCAGCATAGACACTGATTTTGTACAGCACTATTGGTATGATCCTTGTTCTGCAGAGATGGAAGCCTAAGGCTATATTCAGGAGCTCAGAACCTCTTCTTACTTCCCTGTGTTCATTTAGGTCCTGATCTCAACTCTTTTTAGAGCAATATTTGCAAAATCGGCTCATTGGCATATTGACAAAGGCTGTATGATGCACTTTACCTCTCTATAGCCTCTGTACCAGCCCTTCTTTCCGTTTTCAGGAATTCTACTCTCTAGGTATTGCTTTAGTAGGAAGCCAACATATCCTGTTGTTAGGAAATGCTATAACACTCCCATTGATGTTTGTCTGTATCCAAAGATCCTGATGCAGCTATTTCTTTTGTATAAAGACTACAGGAATTGAAGTCAGACGTGGAAAAAATCAAATTTAGAAGAATGATGGTAGCGAATTGCAGGTGGTTCAGGAAGGAAGTTGGTTTGTATCATGTAACTTTCTCCATGTTCCTTTCTATCCTGCAGTTAGAGTGGAATGCCGTTGCTTAACTGATTCATGGCTGGCTTAGATCAGCTTCGTGAGCTTTCAGCCACCCTGGGTATTGTCCTCTGGGGATTGGATAGGATGCTAACAACAATTTCAGACCATTTTCATCACGGGGGGTGCTTCTCTTGCTGTACTGTGTCACCTGGGTAAATGAGTTATGTTCATTTTCTGACCTAACACTGTAAGTCACGATCCTTTCAGTAACTTTTTCAGAGTAACCATACTCCTCTTAGTGAAAATGGCCAGTTTTCCTCCAAATAGCTTGATGTCACTAAGGTTTGGTTGAACATGTGTTACAGTCAGTCCTCATGTCTATTTCACATCTGTCCACATGGAGACATGTTCTCTTCATTACAATCTTCTATGAGATTTATAAATCTTTGAGATTTTTTCTATGTCATCACACTGGCTGCCTAGCTCTTACACAGTTCCTAAAGGTTTCTCTCCTGTGGTTGTCCTGTCAGAACTAAATCAGAAAAGAAGGGCCTTTTCATTCTTCTCTGCTAGGAAATGGTCTTTGATATGCTTGCTCAAGCAGTCTGGTCAGTGGTCTTCAAAATTAAATGCTGCCATCAGTATTTTAAACGTTATAGTCTGGATGTACATAAAGCCTTTCAGTCAAGCTTTGGATACTCAGGTGTGTACAGACTACTTGAACATCAAGGACTAAAAAAATGAGTTGTCATTTCTGAGAAACAATAAAACTGAAATACATTCTGAATGATGATTGAAAGTAAGTTTTTACTTTTTCCAGAGTTTGGTAATGTCTTCTAAAAATAGCATTACTGTGGTATACCTTTGTCTTCTAAGTCCACTTTCTTCCAGTCTAATAAGAACAACATAATTTGAGGCAATCAAATAAGTAGAAGGTTTCTTTGTTCCTCAACAGATGGGGCAGAAGCATCATATGGATTTCAAATTATAGGAGATAGAACTAATGATCTGTTCATTTTTATGATGTGTTTTGTGGTTCTTACACTGTAGACTCAGGCAGTCATTTCATGTCAGTTAAACGCAGATGATATTCTCTAGTTTTCAGGTAAGGAGTAAAATCCTCTGAATAGCAGAATGTGATTTTTTGTAGGTTTAAGACTTAAAATTAGAAATCCAGTGATAGATTTGTTATTTACTGGTTATTCAGAGAGGAAAGACACTAGCAGAGGCAATTATGGGTAACTCTTTTTACATGCTTAGAAATGCGAGGGACTAACATGGATACATCTGTTTGGAACTCTGAGGAAATTCAGATGTGGATGCAAAACCTGCAGTCCAATCTCTAAGGCTGCAAAACTGGAATAGCAAATTAAGGAATTTGTATTCAGAGTTCAGCTCTGCTGCTTAGATCTATGTCTATTTAAAAGTGATTTGTAAATGCCTAAAAAAATATTTAGAAACTTTGAGGGAAAGGGAAGGTACAAAGTACTTAAAATTTGTGAAGGTAGGAAAGATTTGACACATAAAAGTACATTTCAATCAATTTTTTTGTTTTCGTTTTTCAGAGCTTCCCTTTCAAACTACTCTGGCTCTCCCTCTGATACTTTCTAGATAAACTGTTCTGCTGATGTTACATCTGCAACAGAACTGCATAGGAACATGGTATCAGCTCACCACAATTTGCATAGAAGTGCAAATTTGTTACATTTAAAGACATTACAAAATTAAAATACTTAACACTCATGTGGTTTGGTAATACTGAATTGGAAACGTCTCACAGTCGTTTATAGTCTGACTGTGCTCAAATCAGAGTTCCCTGGTTGATGTGACATGATTATATGTTATGAGTGCATGTGTTAACCTTTCAAAATAACATGTTCAGTTTCTTCTTTTAAATACCAAATGCTTATAGTTATAATACTTGCTGATATTTGCTCACTGACAGTCTCACTTGTTTTCAAACCCCACATATTTAAAGTTGTGGAGTGTTAGATTGATGTTTCTTTCACTCAAATGTCATATTCATCAACTGTATTGTGCTAGCAGATTGTTAAACAGACAAGGTGACTTGCAGAGTGACAAGTGATGTGATGTCCCAAACCATTAAAATACAGTAATGATGTGGTTTTTTCCCTTTCGGCTTTTGCAACACAGTGGGTTTTCTGTAAAACACAGGTGAGAATGTTTCTGAGTAGATCCATTGCTTGGAAAAAAATCCTAGTTAATGAATAACAAAACCTGGAATTCAGTTGGAACTTCACAGATAATTGAGAAATGTTGAAGACTTAGGAAAAAATGATGTAGCAGTGTCTTATAATGAGAAAGAGATACATTATGTTATAAGAAAAATGAAATTACTTGATCTATTATACTGTCTTACATAATCAGTTTTGCAGGATTGTTTCTTTCTGCTATAATAAAAGCTATTTTATAATTTTACTTGAATAGCCTCCCAGGAATACCACAGGAAAGGACGGAACTTCTGCTTAACCTTGTATCAACTCAAATGTCTTTCTCAACTTATCAAACTCTTTTTATTAATGGAGGAAAAAATTGAAGAGCTCTCTACAGAAATTCTGCTGCTGCCTTCATTTACAGAGAGAAGTAAGAATGTTCAAGGTAATGAATGATTGTCCCAATGTATTGGTTTACTTTGTGCAAAAGGATAATTTTATATGATTTTCAACATTAATTACGTAATTTATGTCGTCATATTTTGCAAATAAATGTGTTACCATATACACTGAAAAAGCTTTTGAAATATGCAGATTTACATTTGAGCACAATGACTTGTAGAAAAGAAATGATGGCTGTGTATAAAGATGTGATGTACTAACTGTAGATATTGATAGAGACCCATGATGAAAAACTATCAAACACTGTAACAAGGTATCTCCTACTGGATTATCTATAAAACACTGTGTCTCACATAGGACACAACAATACATGGAGTCTGAATTCTTTGAAACTGACTTTTTCTGAACGTGTCCTTGAAAGCTGCTTTTTTCAAGAGAGAAAAGCACTGGCTTTAATATCAGTTTAGTTGATCTTAGTGTACATGAAACTAACTGTTTAAGGGTATAGTCCTTGTTTAACCTATATTTCTCACACTTACTCATGTACTATGTTTACTAGCATGCTTATCCCACTGGCTTCAGTGGCTGTTTTATAAAATGAAGCTCTACATCAGTAAAATGATCAAGCCTCAGGTGTGCATTTGCTGTAGGTTCCAAGCTCACTCTTCTTTTCATGTAATTGTATTCGGGAGAATGGGATATCATGAAAATTCAGGTGAGTAACACCTTACAGGTGTATGCTCAGAAATGTTCTTCTACTCTGTTGCTTCTGCCAGTAGAGAGACTCAAGTCACCAGAGAGAAGTGGTTTCAAGAGCTTTGATTCTATTGCAGGAAAAGATCAGACCAGAAATGAGGCCAGGCTGCTCAGGGAGAGAGGATAGATGAAGTCAAATATTCACTATCTCTGTAGTCAAGCTGCAGGCTGAGGAGAAAGGTGTTTTGAGAATGTAGTCTCAGAATACTAAACTGATGAAAATAGAAGTATTAAATAAGAAGAGTTCCAAAGCACACATTTTGTTGATATATTCTTCACCTATAATATTACACTCCAAAATAAAGAAATACAGGTTAACCTATATATTTTTAGAATCTACATCAAAGCTCTAATAAAATTTGCATTTGGATTCCATTTTTGCTACTGACTTCAATGTACTTCTGCCTCCTTTAGCCACTCAGTTTTACTAATTCTCAAGAAATGTTAACCTATTATCCATTACAATATATGTTTTATGGCCTTGATCCTTAAAGAGGTTTTAGAGTAAATTTGTGGAGTTTTCCTCATGTGTTGGACAGGGTATGCATTCAGTAAGGGTAATTGTAAATGTACTTTTTATTACTGTATTCTGTGAAAAAGTATAAAAAAAATTGAAAAACTCTTGAATGGGAAATCTATTTGATATTTTAGTGACTAAATTCTAAGGCGTGTGGTCTCCAGTAGTTCAGAGAACTTAAAGATTTCAACATTAGCAAGAAATATTTTACTTTCCAGGAAGTAAAAATTATCCTGCAGGTATTTTTCCAAGCTTAATTACATCCAGAACTGTTTCTCTAAAGAGTGTTAAGCCGCCTTCTTTGAGAAATATTCTTTTAGAGTAATCATGTCTATAGCAAGTCGGTTCTTAATTGGTACCTCTACTTAATCAAATCTGAATGGGAGATATTATTAGATCTAGTGGGTAGAAGGTACATTCTAAAAAACAGAATTACTTTTACCCTGAAAAACAAGTGAAGGTAAATATTTTTCAGGTGCTTTTAGTAAAGTCTTCAGAGATACTTTTGTTTTTAGAGTTGCTGTTCTGATCAGGTGTTTCTATTCACAAAACTTTGCTCAGTGATATGTTTACAGATAGTTTATGAAAAGAAGACATGTCCAGATAAATTTTTAATTAGAGGTCTGACTAGAAGAAAGGTTTATTGGTGTTATTTTCATTTCATATTGTCAGAAATCTCAGTTGTAATAAAGTGAAAGATGATTTGATGTGGGAGAATGAAAGCTATGTTCCCAGTAGTTTAGGGTTATGTTAAATACCAAAGGGATTTAAGATTTTCTCTGTTAATGTCCTATATGGGGTTGATAATCTTATTTTTGTCACTGATGAAGGCTGAATTTTTTGATAAGAAGGATTAATTAGAATCCTTGTTTTATTTTCATCAGAACACGTTATAATACGTGACTAGACAATATAATGACCATCTTCTCTACTTATTTAGAAGCCGTATTACTAGAAATATTGTTTAATTTGACAGAATCAAGAGTGTAGATAAGTCTGAGGCAGCTTTAAATTAGCTTGGGTATCAAGATCAGATTTATAGTGCAGCACAGGCTGCAGAACCAGCCTAAGGAGCAGAGCGAATTAGCCCAGACTGAAGTGTGTGCTGATGGTTACCCATACTCTCAATGGGTTAAAGCTCGGTTGGGGATATCCAGCCTACCTCTCAGGCTCTGCAGTGAGGGATATCTGAAGTGTCAGTGCTCTGCAAGTAGTGCTGCTGGCAAATTAGGGAAAGATGGCCAATTCATAAAAGGTAGATGAATGTCCAAGTCACCTAAAGTTTCCCTAGGCATCACATAGGCAGAAACCTTGTACTTGTTTCCTTTATTTTCCATTTGCTTTTAGTATTCATGGGAGACTTTTAATCTATGTAACTCACACAGAGATGCAGCAAAAATTATGTTTTTTCATGTGCTTGTGTCAAGTGGTGTGTTTATGTGTATAGTTGTTTCAATGTCAATTGATTTTTTGTTTTATATCCCGTAATACTTCAATTTTGGTATTTAGAACATGTATAAAGTTCCATCAGAAACAAAGTAGTTCTTTGGATGGTTCCTCTTTTTAAATTTTTTTTTTGTCCCAAAGATGGCATCTGAGTTTTATCTAAACCAGACGGTTTCTTGGCCCTCATTTTTCCCTAAACCCAGCAATGACAAAGAGCAACGGCTGCATAAATTGGATGTAAGAAGAACACTTAGGGTTTATCACAGAAGAATCAAAGATTTCATATCTTCTGACAGATTGTTTGTACTCTTAGGGGGTCTTAAGAGGGGTCAAATGGCTTCTAAGAGTTGCTTAGCTAGATGGTTAAGGGATTGTATTAGAGAGGCGTATGTAGTTAAGGGTAAAGAGGCTCCCAGGGTTTGTAAAGCTCATTACACTAGGACTATAGCTGCTTCTTGGGCGGAGAGGTCGAAGGCTTCCACATTGGAAATTTGCAAGGTGGCCACCTGGGCTTCTCTTCATACTTTTTCATTGCATTATTGCTTGGATGTAGTCTCTTCTGCAGATTCTGCTTTTGGTAGGAGGTTGCTTGTGAACCAAAAAAAGAACAGTGAAGAAAAGAAAGACATGTAGTTCAGAGTTCTAGCTGGCAACAAGACAAGTTTCTTTGCAGTGTGCACAATGGAATCCTATGAAGACCAATTTAGGCCGTTGAAAATAGATGTTAGAGGGAAGTACTGCCTACCAGTGTTCTCTGATGGTAACCCCATGGCAGACAATAGCACCAAAGGAAACAGTGAACCAGAGTGAACTCTGTAGGGAGATGGATGTAGAGAGTTTTTTAGGTGATACGGATAGGTCTCTGAGTTCAGTTTGAGAGTTCTTTATCTGGCATCTTCTGGAATATATTCCAAATCCTCATTTTCACAAATTGCTTTGCATAGATTGGAAAAAAGAATTCTCTGAATTCCATTTTCAACTCTAACTTCTTTTCACTTTTCTCCATCCAATTCTTCCTGATTTTATTTTTTGACTTTATCAGTAGTAACTTAGTGTTCCTCAGTGAGCAATATGTACATGCCAAGTTTTGAGCTTGATTTAAAATTGTATTTGTGTCACCTAAGCACAGTTTTTAGAAAAGATGGTGTAAATAGACATTTTATCTACTACTAGTGTGTTCTTCAAGTTATTCTTTAAATCAAATGTAAGGGGAAAATCATGCAAAGTTCTTGGACAACCAAGTGGTGGTGTGGTTTTGTTCCAGCCCTGAACATTAGTGTGGCATCTGGACAAGACTGCTCCTCTGCCTTTCAGAGGAAAGGTATCTGTATTTTTCTATCATTCACAGAACATTTATTCACAATGGTGCATAACCACATTTCTTTCCACTACAGGCATTAGATTTCGTAATATTAGAGGAGTAACCACCTCCAGATTTCTCTTGACTATTTAACCTTCTCCTCTGCAGGTATCTTGTCATGCCTACTGTGATGAGATAGTCTACTTCTCTATTTATGTTAGTTGAAATTCGTGGAATGTTCTGGCATACGTAGTACATGCAGCATCACAGGGGTTGTTTTCTTTGAAGCCATCTGGAATGTGTTCATCTGCAATCAAGGGTTAAGCAGGAGATTTGGGTTTAGAACTCTGCCCAATTGCATTCTCTTTCCATCTTTAAGTTAGATTTCTCTTTCCTTTTGAGTTTTCAGAAGCTTCTTGTTAAGACTTTTAAAAAATCAAAAATATCTAATACACCTTTCATTTGTCTCACTTTTTTTCCCATTTCAGTGAAAAAGATGAACTTTGGACAAATCAGATAATGAATACCAAGAAAGGCTTTTTCCAATAGAGCGCTTGAAAACACTGTGGGCAAAGTTGTCAAGTTCTTAGGTTTACAAGCTCTGTCTCATGGGACTGGGAAGATCTGCAAAGGTCTTTCCTTCACACCTTAAGGAGAAATCCTTAACTCTCTATCCATTTCTGGAAAGTGTAAAAGAAGTGTAGAATGAAATTTTTGAGGTGCATCCTCCTAACAGACTGTTATTGCAAAGTTGCAATATTGCAAAAGTTGCAATTGAAAACTAAAAAAAGTTGTGATTTTTGCTTTGGTCTCAACGTAAGACATTCAAGTATCTTCTTCAACAAATACACAGTTTTCAGTTAATCAGTCCGAAGTGAAGATGAATTTACACTAGGAGGGGGAGTATGATTTCAGATGTACATTTTCTGCATCTGTGTTAGTACAGTTTTCTCACTATAGTACAAATAAAAGGTCCATTACTGAAGATAGAAAGGAGAAGGTTTGTTTGACCCATAGTTAGTTAGGGCTTTTTTTATTATTTATATTTCTGGAGGAATGGTTCTTCCCACTTCTGCAAGGTGTATTGTTTCAAGTATGGTTTCAATAAAAACTCTGGCTGAGCTGCCTGAATCCAATTTGTGAGCTACGTTGATGGCACTGATACTTAGTTTATACACAGATAGTGAGTAGTCATACAAAAGCTTTCCTTGATATTTTACTATTCTGTGCTGCATGCAAGATGATGATATAATGTTTGTTCTTACGGCCCTAAATGCTATAAAAATAAGAGAGCTGTGGAATTCTATAGAAAAAATAATTAATAGAACTTCTTATAAGAAATAAAAATAATTTTTAAAATATAATTCATTAACAACTATTAATTAAAGTTAATTAATAATTAATTTATTATGATCTTTGGTCTTTGTAATCATCATTACAAAAATAGAAAAATACTGAATTGGAAAGGGAATTTAAAAAATTGTAGACAAAGGGGTCCTAGGCAAGCTATTGTTTTGAAGGGAAGAATAATCCCAGACAAATTTTAATGCACACAAGGAAAGTTGGCTGAAGAGTTTTGATTTTAAGTATAGCACTGGATATAATCTTGTTCTGATTATTTACAATCAAAATTATTAAAGCTGCCTGACTGATAAAATACAGGAAGTACACAAATTATGAGCAGTCCATCAAGTTTACAGCATACCAGTTTCAAGAAATATAAAGCAAGGATTTGTTGTTAATCCAATCTTCCCTAATAATCAAGAATGGTAAAAGTGTAGAATATGCTCTGGAAAGGGAGCAAATATGAGAAAATGACATGTTTTCCTTCAGCCTCCATCTTCTTTCACAACATTCACTTTTTTCTGCTCTCTTTCTGCAAATTCTCTTCTCTAAACAACAGTATGAAAAGGATCACATACATTTCTTTCTATCTGTGCAAATGGAGTTTGATATGTGCTATTTAAAGAGAGTAGTCAGAGAATTTGTTTAGAAAACTGGCTGTCTAGATAGATATGCTTCCTCTGACCCACTGCCTGCTTTCCTATCTGCAGTGGCAAACTAATTTGGGCTGAGTAGCAGCTGTACCTTGAATAAAGCTGCACTTCTGTTTCCCAGGACAGTTTGCTGACTAAGGCAAGACAGTCAGAAGACAAGTTGTAAGGCCCTAAAACCCTCACTAGATGAGTCACTTAAAAGGGTTTGCAGTCTTTCATATATTCTGAGTTAAACACACAGAAAAAATACCAGCAAGATACTCTCAAGAGGTCAAAACAACAAAAAGAACTTTACTGGCAACTTCAGGATATCCGAGAACTTTGGCAAAAGGTTTAGGCCAGCATTCAATCAACATAAAATACTTCTCAAAGCATTAACCTAACTCATTCAACTTAGCAAACTCTAATCCCGTTCAAGTTACTCAAAAATTCCAAGAAGTGGGAATTAGAAGAAGAAGAAAAATAGAGAAAGACAGAAAAGAAATAGAAAAGAACAAACGTAACTACCAATCTTGTGGTAGTTCCAGTGGTGTTCAGCTGATAGAAATTCCAAGAGGAGGTAGGGTCAAGATGTGTTCACCTCGTGTCTCACATTAAGTACCCTTTGGCTTTCCTGGGCCCTTCCCCAGGTGGTGTTCCAGTCATCTGGCCACTCTAGGGCTGGACTGGGGCTCCAGGGGCAGGGTGTGGAGCACTGCCTGCAATGTGCCAGGGATTGGTGGCCACTGTGGGGCTGGGATACAGGCCTGGAGTGGGTGGAGTGTATGGAGCAATGCACTGCCTCATCAGAACAAGGCCTGACCTGCCTTTCCCTCACACACACACCTGAAACATTGTAAGTGAGAAATCCTTCCAGTCTCTCGCAAAAGGGAAGAAGTCACAGGACAGGAAGGCTATAATTTGTTATCTGTCTCTGTAGAAATAGTGTTTGAGAGGAAGGTTGTAGTAGCATCTGAAGAGCAGAGGCTTCATGGGGGCTGTAGCTAAGTGTACAATATTCGGTACAAAGTGTGAAGGGAACCCTTGCTAGCTGGAGGTTAAATTGAAGAAGATTAAGGCCAACCATACCCAAATGAGATGTGGGGAAAGCAAAAATCTGAGAAACCAAAGGAACTCAGTAAAATATGGGAGATGTGGGCTTCTTTGGGAAGACCAGTGACGTTTTTAATGTGTGTAAGACTATATACACATAGATGGATACATACGAGTACAAAGCAGGAGTGCCCAGACTGTTAATTAGAAAAGGAGGTGGGATAATCTAGTAGAACATGTTAATTTAATAATGAAGGAGCCTGTAGAATTACTGATGTGGCTGTAAGCATCATCTGGCTCTTTGCCTGTGATCCTGAAGTCACAAATCTACCATCAGCTAGATACCTATTTATCTCATCTGTGAGTTCTCAACAAGTAAGGCTGCAGGGCTGTGAATACACAAGGATTTTACGTTAAATGTTTATGTTTCCTTTAAAATCTCAATATAAAAACTTATAAATGGCAGATCTAAGTAGTGACAATAATATGAGAATGTGAATATATGGATGCTCACTTGTGCTTATAGTTAGAATGTGATGTTATATCTGTAAAAAAGGAGAATTGCAAGGAAATAAAGGTAAATTTAATGTAGAAAGCACAGAATAGAAAAGAAGGAAAATATCCAGTCAGAGTTGTTTGGGTTTTTTTAGTTCTGGATTAATTTCGAAAGAAAACTGTTAGAAACTTCATCATAAAATACATTAACATGTACTGAAAAAACCACAGTAAGTTTATGGTACTGTCTGTAATGTGTTGAATGATTGGGGAGTTGGATGGCCTGATTAATATCTTTTGTTCTACCATTTTGTCTTTCATTTTCCCTGTTCAAATCTGTCAATGTCTTTTGAAAATACAATCAAAAACAGTATTTAGGAAAAAAACCTAAACATACCAAAAAACCCCAAACCAAACTGCTATATATGTTCAAATGCTGGAAATTTCATATAAAGAGGAAAGCTCTTTAAACCTTGACCAGGTACTACTAGTAGCTTCAGATCATTGAAGACCTCTGTATGTCTAGAAGATAATCTTTAACAATGCTTTGGCAGCACCTGGTAATTTAAAACCTCTTTTAATTTCATATGAAATACATTACTTTAGGAATATCTGCACCAGTGTTGTTTACCTGCTTTATGTTACAAGACAGACTTTAAAAATACCATATTGTTTGCTGTTATTCTTGTATTTCTTTGTGACTCAGAGAATCACAAAATGGTTGATGTTGGAAGGGACCTTTGGAGTTGATCTTGTCCAACAATCCCTGTTCAAGCAAGGCCTTTAGAGCCAATTGGCCACTATTATGTCTAGATAGCTTTTGAGTATCTCCAGCGATGGAGATTCCATAATCTCTCTGGACAACGTTACAGTACTTGGTCATCCTCATAGTAAAAAAAGTGTTTCCTGATGTTCAGAGGAAACCTTCTGTCTTTGTGTCTGTCTCTGTCTGTGACCACTGGCCCTGTCACTGGGCAAGTCTGATTCTGGCCTCTTTGGACCCTCCTTTCAGGTATTTGTATACATTAATGTTATATCCTGCCCTTATTTTTCTCTTCTGTTGGCTAACAGTCCCAGTGCTCGAGGCTTATCCTCATGGAGGAGGTGATCCATTCCTTTAATCATCTTCCATGGCCCCTTGTTGGACACTCCAGTATGATCATGTCTGTGTTGTGCTGAGTAACCCAGAACTGTACTCATCACTGTTGAGGAGACAGGAAGAATCATTTCGTTTGACCTGCTGACAATGCTTTGCCTGATGTAGACAAGATACCATCAGCCTTCTTTGCTGGCTTATGTTATATTTGTGTACTTCTGGACCCCCAGGTCCTTTTATGCAAAGCTTCTCTTCAGCTGGGAGAACTCCAGCATGGTTTGGATGCCTGGGTTTGTTCCTCCTCAGGTGCATGAATTTGCTTCTTGGACTTTACAGGTTTTTAGTGTGCCCATTTCTCCAGCCTGTTGAGGTCCTTCTGGATGGCACAATGGGTACAGTCTACGCCATAATCCAGATCATTCATGAAGATGTTAAACAGGATTGGACCTAGTATTGACCCCTGAGATAGATTGCTAATTACTGGCCTCAAACTAGACTTTGTGCCACAGATCACTGTATTTGGGGCTTGGCTATTCAGCCACTTTTCAACTCACCTTACTAACTGTTTATCTAGTCCGCATTCAGGAGCTTGTCTGCAGCTTGTCCTATAATGAGAACTTATGGGAGACAATGCTATGGGCTTTATTGAAGTCCATGCAGACAATATTCACTGCTGTCCCCTTTTCTACCAGGCCAATCATTTCTTCGTAGAAGTTTATCAGGATGGTCAAGCATGACTTCCCCTTATTGAAGCCATGCTGAATACTCCTGATGAATTCTTTGTCAGTAATGTGCCTGGAAATGCCTCTATTACTTTTGCTGGCGTTGAAGGGAGGTTGACAAGACTGATTCTCTGAGTCCTCCTCACTGCCCATTTTGAAAATAGGAGTGACATTTGCCTTCTTCCAGCCTTTGGACTATTCTCCCAGTAGCCACGATTGATCAATTATTGAGTGGCCTTGCAACGACATCTGCCAACTCCCTTCACACTTGCAGGTGCATCCCACGAGGACCCAAGGATTTCCGTATGTTGGGTTCGCTTAATTATTCTCAGACCCGATCCTCTTCCCCCAAGAGTACATCTTCCTTGCTCCAACCTTGCCTCCTGGTCTCTGGGGCCTGGGATTCCTGAAGGCTGATCTTGCTAGTAAATAACTGAGTTGAAGAAGACATTCAATATCTCAGCCTTTTCCATATCTGTGTTATCAGGTCCCCCATCTCATTAAGTAATGGGCGCATGTTTTCCCTAGTCTTCCACTCATCGCCTGTGTACTTATAGGAGCCCTTCTTGTTGTCTTTCACATTCCTGGCCAAATCAGTTGCATTTGGACTTTAGCTTCCTTAATTTTTTTCATGCCCAGAAGTTGTTTATGTGTCCCTCCCAGGTTACCCATCCTTACTTCCATGGTTTGTATGCTTCATTTTGTCTTTGAGTTTGGGTAGGATCTTTTTGTTCATGCATGCAGGCCTAGTGGCAATTTTTTTTTCAACTCTCTTGAGCTTGGCAGAGGTGATCCTTGAATATTAATCAAATTTCTTGTGTCCCATTACCTAGGATTTTATCCCATGGGACTCTTCCAAGCAGATACTTGAAGAGGCCAAAGTCAGCTCTTCTGAAGTCTGGGGCTGTGAGCTTGCTTTTCACCCTTCCTTCCTGCTCTCAGGATCTGGAACTCCACTGTCTCATGGTCACGACAGCCAAGGCTGCCTTTGACTTTCACATCCCCAACAAGCACCTCCATTTGTGCTTGTATCACTTGGAAGAGGAATCATCAGTGCCCTTCAGGACCCAGATTTCTTGAAACACTGATAAAACTGATATCAACCCCCCAGATACTGGTTTGTCCTTGACAAAACTGGGGCAATATTCCCATTACTCTAAGTGAGTGAGTGATTTATGAGTGAGCTTTGTACCAGCCCTTCTTATGGAGCTTCTCTTGTTCTTTATTTTTTTATACGCCATAATTTTAGTTATAATAACTGTATTAATTAACTGTCTTTTTATTCTTACTAAATTGATGTTTCCCAATAAGTAAACACTGTGCAAATGTATTAGTGTTCAATTGATATAATTTTTTGAACAAAGAGGAGAAACTGTTTTCTGTACAGCTGATCTAGTGTTATCTGTTCTCCCTAAAAAGAGGTGACTTCACAATCAGTATAAAAACGAGTTAGTGACAAAAGAAACTGTATTTTACACATTATATTGTGCATTTGTATAAAATACAATTGCAACCTATGTGCATTTGTATAAAATACAATTACAACCAGATGTGGATTTCATCATGTTATATAAAAGGAACTGTGTATAACTTGAATTTGACTTCATCATAACATTAGTATTCCCCTACATCTTCTTGAGGGTTTTTTTATGCTTCATATTGATATATCAGAAGATGTTGTAGGCTGCTGACTTTTCTACAGAATTAATCTTAACTTTGATCTCTTTTATCATACTGTGCAGGAGTTCTGAAGAGAGCTAGTGGGGAGCTTTTAATAGGAGAAACTAGAGCAAATGAAACCAGCTTGCTTCCTGAACAGTTACTTCAGGTAGAAGAGGTGAGTATGAAAAGAGTCTTACACTTTGTATGGGATTTTCTTTTGTGTCTGTCTCCACTGTAGACTTTCACCATGTTCATTATAAACACCTATTGCCATAGTTTTACTGCTTCAGCTACTGTGATTACTTTTATGTGCAAAGTTTCAGTTAAGATGGAATAAAATCTCATGGCATTCAAAGAAGTGGTTGGTATTTAGTATTTAATAACAGAAAAAACTGTAGGTAAAAGATACCTCATAACAAACCGGAAAAATATTACTAAAATATTACTAAATTACTAATATATTATTTCTTAGTATTATACATATAATCTTAAAGAATCTTAAAGAAAATTTATGAAGTTCTTCAAATTTAATCATAATGATTCTTCCTAGACGTATAGGTACTCATATAATGTCTAGTTTCTTTGATGCCAACAAACTACTGTATAATATGAACTATGTAGAATGTACATACAAAATTAAGTTTTTTTCTGGCTCCCACTTACTACAAAACACATTTTTATTGTTGATTTTATGGCACCTAAATGCTCCAACAAGTCTGATTCTTTATAATAGTGGAATTTAATTTCTTAATGGCTCCATTTTAATGCTGAAATTTTTAAAAAATGTGGTTTGTATTGGTGTGTGAGAGTAACATTCTTACATATTACAAAGAAGAATATTTTTGGGTAGATTGGGATGTACTTGATCCCTACCAAAATAATGGGGGAGTGCAAAAGTGTTTGTCCATGGGAGCTGTCTCTGTGCTTACAGGAGCTGAATTATGAGAGTGGGGAAAGAGAAAGGAAGGAGGATACAACTTTTAAATTGAAGTAAACTGGAAGGGCTTCGCTTTGTAGCCTGTCATTCTCTTCCAATTTAATATTATAGCACAGGAATAGTTAGGAATCTGTCTCTTCTGTTCTCCTACTGTGCCCTCATGGTGGAGATATTTACTGAACTTCATCTCATGTCATTAAAATATGTTCCTTACACTGGTGCAATTCTCAACTGGCCACTTCTGGAAAGGTTTAAGTCTGGTGTCAGTCATAAGAGCAATGCAAAGTCAGATAAGTCGAAAAGTAATCCTGCCCTACTATGTCTACTTCTATCAACTATTATACTTAGATGACTTCAGAAGTCTCTGTTTAAAGAAGTCAAAGAACTGATGTAAACCACAGCAAAAGCCAGCATTGGCTAAAAACTACAAACCTCTATTTAAACATTTTAGTCTTTGCTAAATCCAGTTCTAGACTAGTGAAATACAGTGTGGCTGTGTTAAAACCAGCTTCTTTTAAGTGTTTCCTATTGAGATTCATGGTTAGTAACTTCCAGTTATTACTTCACAGTGAAAATTATTACAGGGTATACATTGCTAGATTACTTGTTATACTCTTGAAAATGTCTATAAATTCTTTTGACTTTGTTAAGTAAATTCTGTTAAAGATTACAAATCAAATAAAGATGAAGCATGTTTTTTTAAAAGTGCTCTTGTTTAAAGAGGAATTTTTTTTCTTAAAAATTTGATGACAAGTTTAATATTGTTACACATGTTTTGTTGAATGTAAACACTGCTTTTAATATGACTTCAATGCTAGTGGACTGTATTTTAAATCTTTTAAATTCATTTTAAAATATGACAGTGTCCTGTAATTTAATTACAGATGTGCATTTAATTTTCAGACAATATTAACACTCAATAATTACTTCTGATTGATTTAATTTTAATTTTAATATGTATTTCAGCCTGTTTTACTCAATTTTGGCTGGAGAAATGCATTTAAAGACCTATCTTCTTCTGTGGCTCACTGTATAACAATAGCAATTGAGGATTTTTCATCTAAAATTCTTCAACATGAGCAGAAAGAAGAGTTTTCAGCTGCAGGCTGTGCAATGAGTATTGTAAACAACCAGCAAATGAGGGAGTCCTGCAGAGCAGTCCAACAGGAGGAGCAACCAAAACGAATTGCTAAGGCAGGTATCAAAAGATCTGAAGTTTGAAGGGAGACAGAATGCCAAGGCTGTTTGCCATCTACACTTTGAAGTACTTACAGTACTATTAATATTCTATATCTTATATAAATGGAGTTAAGAAGAAAGTGAGAGGCATTACAATGTGAAGCTGAACAGAGCTTTATACAATAGCCCATAGTTTGTACTTGAAAGAATTAACTTTTAAACTTCACTGGCATTATTTTTTTCAGCCAAAAAGTTCTAAAGAATTCTGATTAGTATCTGCTCTGTTACCAAGCACTTTGATGGGAAAATGTTGAAAGCTTTGAAATATGGCTATAAAGGGATTTCCTGTGTTCATGTCATTAGATACGCCATTCAACTAACTGGCATAACCAGTAATAAAACCAATTTAGAGTTATTTGATTTGGCTGAAAGGTCATTTATTAATTAAATTCTTTTTGTGAGGAAAGGTATGTTTGAAAGACATTTTTTAGTAAGCTTTGCAACTATTCTAGCAGATTTGAATGCTGTTAATGAATGTTTGCTTGAAATAACCCTGATTTGGGGAGATAGTTTTAGGGAGATCAATGTCTGAATTTATTAATAGATGACATGTTTGTTTCCAAATCCAGTGCTAAGAAATGTGTTTGTGTCTTTTTCAAAATTAATTAGTTTAGAAAATTATCCTTATTTACAAGGAATTAACCTTGTGCTTTGAATGTACATTTAGTGACATCAAAACTGAATTAAGTCATTACTAGCACAAGATGTTTTTAATATTTCCCCTAGTGTAGAATATGCAGCTTTAAAGCAAGAAGGAATGAAAGAATATTTAATTTACTTTAAAGAAATGTTACTCCTCTGTTTAAGAGATTAAAGAGTTTGTAAAGCTGATTCAATATATTTATGTTTCATGCCAATTTCATTATTCAAGAATCTGACCCTAGTGTGTATAAATTAAGCCGTGTTGTCAGAATGCAAATAACTTGGTGCCACATTTATTTCTCTCAGTTTTGTTCTGACATCATGGAAGAACTTGACACATTGCTTCCATTGGCTTTGGCCTGCAGAGATGATTCTCTTCAGGAAATTAGAGCAAACTTTGTAGAGGCCTGCAGCAAAGTGGCAACAGCTGTTCTGGCAAGACTAGAGGAGAAAAGCAAAGACGTTCCCGTGAAGGCTCCCCTGCAAGACCTGTATGCTGCCCTTTCCACAGCGATATATGTCTTTCAGCATTTTACAATGTATAGCAGTTTAATGAGAGAAACAAGCAAAAAGTATGTCCTTTTTACTTAAAATGTTTAATTCAAACAAAAATAATATGAGACTTCATTCCATTTTGGTGATACAGTATGGTGGTAGTTTTCCAACTTGCATCACGTTTTTTAGCTCATGCAGTATTGTGTACTATTTATGGAAATACTTGAATCAACATGATAGTCTAAAGCAGCTATTGCAAAGCAAATTATTTATGTGTAAGTTCTGCATTTGATTTGCAGATCAATATTTTTAAATTATTAAATTTGAGAAAACAGTATTGTCCAAGGAATTGAATGTACTCTGCTGTCATATAACTAAAGTTCTAAGGCCTTGATTTTCTTTCCTGACCTTCGCAATGTATAATTTTCATATGATCTGATTTATTAGCACATAGCAATCTTAGAGGACAATATAAAAATACGTTTCTCTGTTTTTTCTTTATGCCATCTGTATTCAGACATGTAAAGAAATACACACATTGCAGTTTTAGAATTTACCTTATTATTACATGCAGAATAAAAATTAGAGAAGATATGATGTAGAAGTGTAAAGTCAAAGCCAGTGTTTGAGCTGGCGGGCAATGTAACTGCACTTGCTTTTAGGAGATTTTAAGGTACTAGGAGTCTCTTTATTGGTCCACGTGTTTCTAGCCATGTGCAATTTAAAAGTAGGAATGGTGCTTTTGGGAAGGGACCCTTAACTAGCACGATTTCTAAGGAATTAATGATTTCTAAGTGGTTATATGCACTGTTGAGCTATTTTCCCTCTGATGTTTTACTATCTCCTGCATTAAGTGTATCTTTGTGAGCGGGAAGTCTGAGCCAAAATACTGCTCAATAATTCTACTTTGGTGTATTATCAAAGAGTTTTAGTACATTACTACCAAAAGCAATCTCTGTACTCTGTGCTTATGTTTTCTTTATCACACTCAGTGCTGATGTAATAACTGCTGATGCAAGTATGCTGCAACACAGAAACTCCAAATAAGTGAATGACAAATGTACTTGTCTCAGAAAATAGGATGAAGTAATTTATTTCTCAGTGATTGCTTAAAAGAGAATTTATAGACAAGCAGACATATTTTAAGAACTTTTGAAACAAAAAATTGCAAAACTGAATGCTAGGTTCAGACTACAGGACCAAGAGGAAATGAATGATTGATACCTACTAATCAAAACTATTTGCAGTACTAGGGATTGTTACCTCCTAGTGCACAGCCCTTCAATCATTGTCTCTTTAATCATTCTCTCCTAACAGACCCCTGTTCCTAGTGCCTGTCCAACAATATCAGGAATTCATCAACATTCTCCAGTTTCAAGTTACAAACTACTGCGTCAGAGTTTGTGCTACAAGCATTTTACAGGATGCTGAGAGCCACTACTGGGATGACTACAAAGCTTTTTATGAGGTGTGAGGTTAAGTTTACTATGCCTCCTATTTACAAAATGTGTTTTAGTGGTTGCCAGCTCTCTGACTAATCAGAAGCATGAGATCAGCATTGTTTTTACATAAGGATTATTGGAATTTACTCTTTTGAAATATCCATTATTGCAGGCAAGTGTCTTTCTAGAAATGATGTAGGAAAACACAGTCATTTAAAGATGAGAGATTGTTATCATGAAGTGTTTGTGTCATTTACTTCATGAAATATTTATTGTGTGTCAGAACATTTATATAGAACTCACTAAAGAGGACACCATCATTAATCTCTAAGAACTTTACACTTTTTTTAGAAAGTGTAACATATGAGAATTTTTTTCTGAGAAATTTTTTATCTGATTCTTTGATATTTTATTTGCAATTGGTTCCCCTTCTTACTTTCTGTGAGTAATGGGTGTAACAAAGCAAGATGGTCAATATAGTTACCTTAAGCATTCAACAATATATTTTTGAAATAACTGGTACCATTTCACCTGCATTTTGAAGTCACAGGTCTGATCTATAGGTATACTCCTAATGATTATATGAAAAAATAAAAATTTAGGGAATTACTTTCATTTATTGATTTTTCTTCCTTCATCCTAGTTAAATACAAACATAGGTTGATATACACTGTTCGAAATTATCTTTACTTAATTTCAGCGTGAAGTATTATATGGGGGTTTTATCAATAATAACTGAGATCTTTTGGAGACAAAGTCTTGTCCTTCCTTGTATCATTTTCTTGGTGAGACAGTGTGTTCTGTTAAGCATTTTCTAGAAATCTTACATGAGAGAAAGTTCTGTCTGATACATGTAATCTACAGATGTAGTATAAGAAGCTGCTGAGTCAGTGAAAAAATCTCTGCTGGACAGGGCATGCAGACCAGAGAGTAATCTATCAAAATGTCCATCCCTCAAAGACAAGTAAATAAACATTTCAATTTGGTTTGAATGGAAGCCCAGATGATTAGGTAAGAAATGCAGTGGCTTTTGGCAACTGATGAATCATGATATGATCTTCATTGTCTGTAGTCCCTATGGTGCTGTGTCCTGTTTATTGGTGACCCAGTAACTTCACCATGAGGAAATAGTTATCTGACAAAGAAAGAATATGGAGTAGCTAAACAGTTTTATCATTACTGAACAGAACTGATGTGTGTAGGAAGGAATGAGGAAAAGTGGTGTGTCAGCTCTGTATGTTTGCAGGATTTGAGGTGAAAAGTATGTAATTTTACATCATCACTCGTCTTCTTACTGGGCCATGCAAGATGGCCCGAGGGTGGACCCTGATCTGCTCTGAGTTCCTTCAGGAGCCGTGCTGCTGAGCAGATGTTACTTCAATTGACCTCTTGTAAGCATCCTAAATGGAAGAGATTGGATTAAGATCTATTGCTTGTTACAGAGACGACTCCCTGCTGAAACTTCCAGCAGTGAGAGGTGGCTTCTTCCAACATATAAACTCAGCAGGAAGAGTGTGCCACTGGGCCAGCTCTCCAGATTATGCTTTTGAATGAAGCTCTTAGTGTAGCAGACATCTGCTGTAGCTGTGGGAACTTAACGTTTTCTAACAAAGAATAAAGAATTGTCTGTTCGGAGATAGTACTGCGTGGCTTATGTAATAAAACACAGCTGCTTGTTTCCTGATATATAAGCTAAATAAAAGCTTACATCTGTTTTTATTATATGAAGCCTGCAAAAATAGCAGATGTTTATCAGTGGACTTGTCTAGAAATGGCAACAAATAGAAACACAGGTCAGAAAAGGGGAGTGAATCTCATTTAAATCTTCAGTGATGTTGTTGCTTCTGCAGTGAAGGTACAATACTAAAAAGGGGGAAAAGAGCTATTACTTAAATAAACCAAAGCCGAGAAAGTGAAACAAGTTCTGTTTATAATTACAAAGTTAAAAAGTGAAACTTATCGACTTTCAGCTATGTACAAAAATAAACCACCTATGTCAACAAGTCAATTTAGAATTGTATTTTTGGTTGTTAAATCTGCTGGGGTTTTGAAGCATTTTAGATTTAAATAAAGATAGGACCAAAATAAATTGTCTTCTATTAGACATTCAGACTAATTATTTTTTTATCTGGTAAGTTTATTCTGTAACAGTTGAAATCCTTTTGCAAAGAAAGGGAAATCTCAGTAAAATGTAAGGTAGGGTTAGGGTCTTATTTATGTACAGCTTTTACTTGAAGGTACTCTAAGAGTTATCATCTAAAAATCCAGGCATGTAGAAACATAGTAACATTCCAGTTATTCAAAGTTATGAAGCTATGAGTTGTATTACGAAGTCAACTTCGTTGCACTTTCTTGTTATACTTCCATATATCATGCAATAGTATTTTATTTCATATAAGAAAAATAGAAAAATATTTTAATAAGGGCCTTATTTTATCATATAAATTTTTGGTCAATGTAAGACAATCCCATTTAGACGGTACGGAAACACTTGTGAAGTGCTTGATTACAAAATACCAGAGGGATAATTTTTCTTTGTTTGCCTATTGAAATAGGATGCTTATGGTTATATGTACAGAGAATAGTAATTTGATTTTTTTTTGAAAGTCAGGCCTATTACAATTTTATCTTGTGCATTAGTGAAGCCTGAAAAATTGGATTCTCTAATTATTTGTTTTTCTTCTTTTTTTTTTCTAAATGAAATATCAGCGATGCCTATACCAGTCGTAAATTCAATGACAAGAACGGTGGTCACAAGCTTATTTATTTTGTTCTTTGTCATAATTTGCCACTTTTTAATGTAAAATGCACTTCAAATATTACGTCAGAGAAAAACCAAATAGTGACAACTTCCAATAATCTGCTAATATTTATGCTAATGCATTTAAAAAGTAGCCAGATTATTTTTGATTTTTATTGTTAAATGCCTATCAAACTTTAAAAGCATTTTAAAAATTGTGGGGTTACTTTATATTTCTGATAATACTGAAATATCAGCAAATTCTTAAAATATTTCTCAGTTCTTTTGGGATGTTGAAACGGAAGATTGAAGTCTCTGTTCTCAAAAAGCTTCATGATAATGCTATTTTCTGAATAGGTATTAGTTGAAATATTTAAATGTGAGTTTTCCTGTGTAGTTTTTACTATGGATTAACTGCTGTGATTTTGACTCCTGTGTATTCATTTCTGTGTCTTAATGGGGTAGATCTGTTTAGACAATGAAATATTGATGCCAATGCTGATTCCTTCCCAGAAAATGTTTGGTTTCAATACATTAAAATTACAAGAGGAAAAAATAGCTTAGTAAAAAATTCTGGACGTCTCTTATTATGGGTTCAATAGTTCAATTTTTCTTTTTACTTCTCTTCTTGCATTCTTTTTGTATATAATCAAGGTTTTATAATCATGGTTATGCATAGCATTTATGAATCTGGGTAAATACATTCGTTTAAGTAATTTAAATAATTATTTTCTTTGCAGACAAAGGAGCTGCTATGTTAAGTTTGTGTGACTATTCTAGTGGGTACAGAATACTGTCTGTGTTTTTAAACTAAACAACACTATGGGTTTTGAGAATAGGTTAATTGAAGATACAGGGGTTCAAATGCTGTGTTTTTATTTTGTGGCAGAAGTGGAATTTTGTGACTGAAATGCAACATGTGTTTCCTTGCAAATAATGCTGTCTCACATCTTTTCAAGGACCAGTTGTTGGTCATCATATTCCTGAAACTTTTTAGCTATTTCCTTTCAGATTAAATTAATAAGACCTACAGGAGTTAAATTAACATTTTAGAAGGTGTGATTTTGTTATGTAATATGTGGTGGTTTTGATAGGGGGAAAGATGCTCATTCTCTGTCCAGATGTGGCATTACTTCTGCTGTGCTCTTCATCATGATCTATGGACTATTCTACCTCCAAAGACAGCCCAAGAGATTCTTACAGATGTACTGGAACGAACTTTGGATATTCTATCCTCCCGCTATTGTCAGGTGTGTCCCAGTTACAAAAGAACACCACAAATCAGGTAATGGTTGTATATTAAACGCACCATTTTAATGGATAAAATAAGTAAAGGTTAATTTTCTGTTATTCACTGTTTTGATTCAATAAATGTTAATGAACAAGGCAGAGAGGATAGACAAAATCTATGCATTTTGATGTTCATTTTAATAAAATATATTTTGTATATTTAGTAGTTATATTGCATACAGGGCAGAATCCAAGGCCTCTTTCAAGTCTCTGTGAAATTGTTCCATGAACTACTTGATTGGTTTGAAAGCCTCACAATGAAAGTGCATTGAGGATTGGTGATACAACTAAGAATGTGGACAGAATTCGGAATGTCAGGATTAGAAATCAAGCTGTTGATTCATTAAGAAAACTTAATATGTTCTCGTAGAATTTGTGTTTTTATAGGGCTTTTCAAGTGAAAGAGCTGCAAAGACACATCAAAAGATTTGTCAGAATGATGCCAGTGGTGTATAAGGAGAGAGGAGAAAGATGCTATTCCTTCTTCTATCATTTTAGGAAATAGGAAATTGAAGTTCTTCTTGTTGCAATTCTTATTTTTTGCCAAAGAGGAGGGTCTTTTTGAGAAATACTAAAGCAGGTGTCTTCAAGTAGAAGTTTACCTTACCTTTGTCCTTTCTATCCAATGTCTTGTTTTGCTGAACAAATGGGTGTATTTCTCATAAGGGAATCACACAGAATTACAGAATAGGTGAGATTAGAAGGGACCACATTGGGTCATCTGGTCCAACCTCCCTGCTCAAGCAGGGTCATCCCAGAGTACGTAGCACTGAGTCCGAACAGCTCTTAGATGCCTCTAGTGAGGGAGAATCCACAACCTCTCTGGGCACTCTGTGCCAGTGCTTGGTCACCCACAGAGTAAGGAAGTTCTTCCTCATGTGCAGGTGGAACTTCATCTGCACCAGTTTCTGACCATTCCATTTTGTCCTATTTCACAGCACCACTGAGAAGAATTAAAGAGTTTGTAATTTTTAGAGGGTTAGAGACACTAAGCAGATACATTCTCTGTGTGAGATAAGAGTTACATGCTGTCATCTCAAGTTTTATTATGGAAAAGAGTATTGTCATAGAAGCTCAAGTAATTTGCACAAGATCACATTCTTGAAATGGGTAGGAAAAAACTGAAGTTTCATTCTACATACCTGTTTGTGTGCTCTGTTCCTGCACTGACTTACTGTGATTAGGTTCTTCTATATCTTTTGGTACAGAGAGGTTTTCTGAAAAGTTTTGTGGAAATTTTTTGGGGGAAAAAGTGCCCTGAAATACGAAAAATACTATACATATATAATTTACATATAGATTTTTTTTTTATGTGTATATATACATATCATATATAACATATATATATTCATATATATATATGAAAAACTATATTACTTAAATGTCGCATTAGTCAATTCTATATGAATTTACTTCAAACTACTGAACAAGAAAGAACTTTTTATATTGTCATTTTGTAGAAAAGTTGTGTTTTCAATTAAATGATTCTTGAATTTTTCATTAAGTAAATTGAACTATCCAGTCATGAATAAATGAAAAAAAAATTACTCAGTATAATTCAATGTACTTTTACCACAGAGGCTTTACATATTTTTCTAATAATGTTACAGTTTGTGAGGGTATATTTTCTCCCAATGAAACGGTAGAGAACTGATGTGTAATATGGACAAATGTCTGTTCATGTGTGTTTGCCTAGGTTTTTCAAAAATAACATGATCCTTGAAAATGCATATGATCATGTGCATCCATGGCTTTTAGGTACTTAAGTAGTTTTTTAAGGTCCAACCTCATACCTCCCATTTTTTTGTGTTTTTCACATGTTTCCTATGTATTGTATGTCAGCATAGTCTTGTGAGATTATGTTGTAGTTCAGGTTCCTGCTATTGCTCAGGCCAATGACACATGATGCTTTGCCAGCCAGTATCATCAGGCAACAGACTACTGACTCGGAAATTATAATATGTTGCATGGAGTTAGTTTTGCAAATTGAAGATCAAGCTCCTTTGTTCCTATTTTTTGCCCCATCAGGATTTGAAAATAGTATGTACATTTTAATTATAAGAAAACAAAATTTACATTTATTTACTTGTAGTTTAGAAAGTAAATTGGTTTTGCCTAGTGAGACTGTTCTTTGAAAAAGGACATTTCCAAATGTATTAAGTCTTTTTACTAGTTTCAGTAACAACTTGTCTGTGGAAGAGTTGATTTTTTACAGAGTAGTAGATGAAGACTTCCTACATCATTGAAGAGGAAATTAAAGTCCATGCTATGATTTTGGTGGTTTATCTCGTCAGAGGAAATGTCTGTTTAATTGAAATTTACAACTATTCAGATGTCCTAAGTAATGTTATTCTTGGGGTTTTTTTGCAGAATTGATATTGCAGCAATTTTGATGTCCACTGAAGATATGCTCTGGTCAATTTGTAGTTCTGTGCAGGAGTTTCTGAATCCACACAAAGACAGAGAACTCAAGATCTATAAAATCCATAGCCACTGCAATAGTCTGATCTCTGTGCTGGCTATTTTAACTTCACCACTGAAGAATTTGTATGAGTGAGTATGAAATAAACAGTCAATTTGAGAAAAAATTGGATCTTGAGCTTACATGGATTCATCTATTCATTCATCATTGAAATCAAATGCAGTGCATAGTATTGACACATTTTAATAGTTTTTAACTATTTCTCAGTTTGATCCTGGACTTATTTTTGTGATCTTACCTAAAGCCCAGTTATATCTGCTGGGATTTTATTAGCTTTGGATCAAACTCCTGTGCTATACATTTTTTTGTTTGTTTATAACATAGACCATAATGAGTGTCTGGATTGATTTCCTCTATGACAAAACCAGTAGAATTTCATTAATTAACTGTCCCAAATTAACAATTTATTTTTCAGTTAGGACAGATTTATTTTGAAATACAGTCTTATTAATCTAAAAACATTTACTACTATGGTACCAAAGACTTCGGCAAGGTTTTCAAGGACTCAGTCATTCATCAGTGGGGAAAAAAAATCATCTTACTAGTTCAGATTTATCTGCTTTAAGCTTCTGGCTAAATCAGAATGTTCTGTTGTCATCTGATAATACTTCTAGAAGTACTGGAATGTAAAGGTAATTTACTGAAATGGTCATCTGGTTACATGACCAGTATACTGTAACAAATAGAGTTAAAAGTTTAGTAATATAGAATGCCTATGTTTATAAAATCAAGTCTTTGCAAGTCACAACTGTAAAAAAAAGGACATTTAACTTGCACTGAAATTGGGTCTGGGTCTTTTGTTGCTAAAATTCTGCTGTAAATTTGGTGTAAGAGAAAATACAAAGTGAAATCACAAATTAAATAAAGAGGAACAACAAAACCCAAAGCTAATGAAGCCACATCCTATTCAACTGGCTTTTACTTCATTATTCTAAATAAGAAAATCCTAGATAGTACTGGGGTGGAGACCTCCTGCATATAAGCTTCTTTAAATTTTGTTTGTCATGTGTGGGCTCATTTTAATATTTGTGGGCTCTAAAGAACATGCAAAAGTGGATTATAACTGAATGTTTGATCTTACATAACACAGGGTTATGAATAGATAGCAATTTAGAAGGTGACTCAGGAACAGATTAGGTAGTGCTGCTGTGGTAGTAGTAACGGAGGCAGGAAAGGACACTGCAGTAGCTGTAATGCTTCTACTGTCAGTTTTGACATTTCACCTTTCTTTTATGAAAGCCCTTAGAATGATGGACCAAAATAAATACGCAGTATAATTTGTTCCTTTTAGCAATTCTAGTCTCATCCACTGATCAATGTTGTTTATATATTTATCTACACATAGTATGACAAAAAAAAAAGTCTGCTTATGGAGTTTCAGAACAAAGTGCCAATGAAAAGCTTGTTTTTTATTTTATGTAAAATGCTGCAGGTGAACAACTTGGTCAAATAGCTTTCATAGTTAGGGATATGAATTTCATTACCTGAATTTACTTATCTGGAGATCAAAAACTTGACATATGCAGAATGTAGCAGCTCATTCAATTTACTACAAAGTACTGTGCAAATCACCACCAAAATACAGCAGCTTTGTTTAAAAAGAATACAAAAAATTATCTTATCTTATTCTATAATTGCAAAAATAATATTAACAGTGAAGACCATTTCTGTAGAGATGATGTATGTTTTAGAGTAAGTAAAATAGGATTTTTTAATGAACCTGTATTCAGAACATGTGTTTTCACAATCTGAAGCCCCATTATCAAAACAATTTTTTATATTGTATCTTTAATTGCAGCCAATATTTGTCAGGTAACCTAACCCAGTGTCCAGAGTACAAAGAAAAAAGTGGTTTAGCCAATCAGCTTCTTAAATTACTATATCCAATTGGAAACAATTTGATATAGTGAATTTTATGTATAGTACCTAGGTCCTTTGTTTATGAGGGTGTGCATAGTTCATCACATTAAGAATCTATCAATAACAAATCCTAAAGTTACACCTGCTTTTAAAGGAATCTTTCGTTAATTGTTTGTGCAATTATATTGTATAATCACAATTTCCATCTAATACATTGGCTCTATATCTTTCAAACCTTTGGTAAGATTACCTGTGAAATAAAGATTATTGTTTTAAATCTATCATGCTCTCTTTTGGTAATGGAAGTTTTCCCTTAAGTGACTAGATGTCAATTAATCTTTAGACTTTTCAGGAAAGTTCTGTGTAATCATAAAAGTGGCAATGATGGAACATTGTTTTCCAGGAGCTGTGCAATAGTACAACTGGCTCATTTCCAACTTACTAGAGAGGCTGTATTCAGTATTGCTTAAGGGAACTAAAATTATTCTAATTTATTAATTATTTTGTGGAAATTGAACAAAATACTAATGATGCTGAAAAATTAATAATATCCTTAACTTCAAATAAGGTGATTCTGGTATATGTTTTCTCATTCATAATTTTCTGATCTAGAATTTCTCTTCTGTGTGACAAGGTTTCTTAGATCTGGTCCAAAATTCACCTATGAATCTTGGTCATCAGGTTTTAATACTTGTTTTTCTGTGCTTCATTTTTCTGCACCCTTCTGTGGCCTTCCTGAAGTATCTTTAGCATAAGGGAAATGCTGGTTGGAAAGGACTGCTGGAGGCTGTCTAATCTAACCTCCTCCTCAAAGCAGAACGATCACCAAGAGCAGTCAAACATGGCTGTGTTTGACTGAACACAGCTGACACATGTCAACCTTCAGGAACTGAAGTTCTACAACTTGTTGTGAAGCCTGCTCTGCAGCTGCCACACCTTAGTGCAAAGTACTGCCTAATATCTAGTGTGAGTCTTCAAAGCTGCTTGCTATAATTTGCTGTATCACATCAGCCCCCATGGAAAAAAGTTGGTCAGTGTTGTCTTTGTAGTTACTCTTTGGGGGGTTGTAGGCTGCCATTAGATTAATTGACAGCTTCAAGCCACCTCTTCACCAGAGTAAAGGAGTCTAGGGCCCTCAAACATTTCTTATAGATGATTCAGTTAAGTCTTCTCCAGTTTACTCACATCTTCCTTGAACTGTAGGCCCAACAGCTGGACAAAATATTCTAGGTAAGGCTTAAACTGTTGCCAAGCAGATGAAGTAAATCACTGTATTTGTTTCAGTTGCTGTGCTCCTCCTGATGCAGCACAGTGTGTGATTTACATTTTTTCTAGTGACAGTATACTGTTGCCTTGTCTTCAACACCATGCTGCCCATAAACCCTGGGTTTGTGGTTGGGTAGGGTGGCACTCAGAAGAGTTAGGTCTAGTTAGTCGCAGCCTAGGTTATTGTAATTCTATTGCTGGAGTAAGCAGTTGCTCTTTACCTCCGTCAAATTTGTGTATTTCCTTTGTCCCAGTTACCCATGAGTAGGCACTCAGCTGTTTGTTGTGTTAACTACTGTGTCCACTTACCCCAGTTAAGTGTCACCTGAAAATGTCCTAAACATCTGTTCTCTGTCTGCTTTTGTCCACGTTGTCAAAGACCTGTTGAACAAAGAGTCTCTGGAATGTGCTCCCAAAATCTGCTAAGTGTTGCTATTTTCTTGCTGCTTTCAAACCTCTGAAATAAGAGGATTTTCACACTTCTGAATATCCAGTCATCATTGTCTTACTCACTGACAAGATTGTTGTCAGTTACTCAGTTCTGTGCTCCTGTAATGGATCGCACAGTGTCAGTGCTGCCTGTGGATACACCAAGAGAATCCAATGCCACTCCTCACTCATGAGTTTGTAGAGAAGTAAATTATCTGGGCCTCAGAGTAGAGACTAGCTTCTGCATCAGTTTGAGGGTTGCTCAGTTTGGAGCAGATCTATTCTTGTGCTTTTTCTGATATTCTTTAGTCTTTTGTACTAAGTAGGCGATAGTACTCTGTAAAGGAAGAACATAAAGATGCACCTTTTTGTGATTTCATACTATGAATTGTTATATCTTACTTTCTCAACAAGAAGTCAGGTAAATTATTTAAATGTTGAGAGAAGTACTTAGAGAGTCTATTGGCAAAACTGCTCTCTATTGTTGTAAATTCAATGTCATTCAATATTAAAGACTGAAAACATTTCTCTTTACTATATGAGTTATAACTCATGAAGTTGCTTTTTAGTAATGTTTATTCCTTACGCAGAGAGAATTGTACAAAGACTACAAGGAAATACCGTTAGGATGCATCTTGTTGGCATCTCATTTCTTCACACTTGCACTCAGATTTACAGGATCAATTCTCACCTTGTCATACTCTACTGAAGAATAAAGCCACTATAACTTGAAATCTTGCTTTGGTATTAAATCTGCTATCCACTGCTCTGAGATAATAGGCAGCTGCTTTACCATAACTTGAAGCTAGAACAAGTGTCCTACTAGCTATTATAATACTTTTATCAGAAGAGGTGTTGAGTTCAACATTCTTGCGCAGAGTTGGGTTTTCCTGGCAAAAATTACATAGCCAGCAGTGGATCTTAAGAAATGCTGTCATGAGAATTACTGTATTATCATTAGACACTTGATTTTTTAGTAGTATTTGAAGTTATTCTAATATTTAAACAATCTTTAAAAGCCTCAGATTATCTCTGTTTGACTTTTTAAATTTATGTAGAGATTTCTTTGTAAGCAAATAAGTCAGAATCCAAAAATCTGCCCTGTGCTTCTCCTTAGAATACAGCTAAGAAGACATACTTAATGAGCTGCTTTAGTCCAAAATTCTCTCAAACAGTTCCTACACAACCAATAGACAAGATGTGGTCCTTTTTTTATATTGGATTGCTAACCAAATGTATTTATAACACTTTCTTGTAGGATATATGCTTTGCTATATTCAGAAAAAAATATTCCAGTGGATGAGAGACAATATTTCTGTTTTAGTTTCATGATACTGAAATTACTGTCCTTAAAATAATTCTTTTCGAGTTAAAGTTCTTCCTTTGGCCATATTAGAATCTCAGCTTTATTTTTAATCTTCACGTTTTCATGAATTCACAAAGAGCACAAATTCACTGTGCTTATCCTGCTGCTCAGATTTTGCTTACTTAGGATCATTTAGGTATCTGTAGTAAATTCTCTCTGCTGTTTTTTTCTTTATTAGTAAGAATGATTTCCGAATAAAACAGCCTGGTTTTTGGAGAAGTTCAGAAACTATACAGCTACCTATCTTGTTGAAAAAGTATAATTTTCTCTTCTTTCATCTGGGCAGTGACTTAAAAGACATGTAACTACAGTTCTGAATTACTTTAGAAGAAAGATAAAAAATTCACAGCCAAGTTAGATGAAATGTAAGGTACTTGTGAAGTGATAATTGTTTACAGTTAATGGAGGATGGATGTAGCAGGCTGGAATTCCTCTCTGCTGGAATTGTATGCAGTGTAAATGAGAATAAAAAGGGAAGAGGCCAAGGGGCATCCATTGCTATCCCACATTATTGAATCCTAGTGACTGCTAGAAAATTTTACAAATACTAATAATTTATTATTAAACAATAATTAAAGGCAAATATTAAATTATAGAATCCTGGGCTTACACATATTTATAATCCTGTCATATAATTAATTGGTGAAGTGTTTCTAGTATCTATAGATTGTGCCTCTCACATCATTTGAGTAAGTGAAGTATTGCAAAAGTGACAGCTAGTCACAACCTAATTCTTCTCTAGTTCCTTTTATTTGAAAACAACCAGTATTCCATTTCTCTCAAGCCAGTGAAGGTCCAAAGCTTCTGGTTCAAATTTTTGTCCAGTTTAATCCAAATCTATATGTACTTGCATGTCAGTCAGTATAATTTCAAAAGATACTTTACTTATAATTATTATAAAAATATTGAAAATATTATGCATTTGTTATATAGGAAGAAAAGAGCTGTAGAAATGAATGAAGAGAAATTTGTTTGTTGGACATCTTCAAATATAATTTGAAAATGTGTTATATATGAGTAAAAATACAAAGAAAAATTGGATAACAGTTATTAGATACTGAGTTTCAAAGAGTGAAAGTGAATAAAATATAGAATTATATTTTTTACAGTACATAAATAGATTTGCAATTATGTGTGCAAACATGTAATACATATATTTATCATAAGGTATTTTCTGTCTTCTATTCATATATATATATATACACCTAGTACTAGTGATCCAAGGGGATTTTCAGTCTCCCATGTTGTTCAGAAGTATTTGGTTTCTTTCAGGACATTTCTGGATAATTCTGATGAACATCTTCCTCAAGATTTTTCAGAAGTCTTTTATCATCCATTACACTGGTTATTTTGCATACCATCATCCTGTTTTTTCTCACTGAAGTAAGTATCAAAAGTTGATTGTTGTAAAAGGATCACCAGATAGTCACTATTAGTCAAATATTGTTACATTTTAGAAAGAGTATATCTGAATAAATGTCTAATTAATATTCTGATTTTAAAATGCCATAGAAGCATTTTCTATTTAATTTCAGATTTCTCTAATCCTTGAGAGTTCTGAAGAAAAGTTGCATTGAAAGCACTGTGTTTTGCTAGTCTATTAATTATGTTTGATATTTGAATTATCTGTAAGATTTTCTGGCTTTAGTTAAAGAGTATATAGTTCTTGACAATTCAGAAGTTCAGCACAGATGATGTTCTGAAGGACTTATAATTAAAGGGGAGATAAAAAATATCTTTCTATTTAGGATTGCTGTTTAAAATAAAATACTTGGTACATAAATAACTCATTGAAAAATGTGCTGCTTGATCGTAGTTGAATTTTTTGGAGATTATTGTATGATTAGAAGCAAAAGCTTAACTTTTCTGTGTCGTTGCATATAGTGACAAGTTACATAGAAGATACATGCCACCAGCTATGCTGTTGTTTGCTTTCTAATTTTGAACCTAAAACACTCCCACACCAGTGTAGATCCTCTCCTAACCCCTTCACCTCCCCCTCCTCCTCTTCAAAGTTATTCCCTGAGAGGTTTTCACTCTCCATTTTCATGAAAAGCTGTTTTTGTGAGATGTTACTGTGTTTTCTGAGAACGTATTTTTATATTTTGGAGGAGTACATTATCAAATGAGTAGTGACCTATTGATGCCCCTTGTGCTTTGGATTTATTACCTTTCCTTGTACACAGAGTATCTTGTACCTTGTGTATGAAAATATCTTCCCTATAATTTTTCCCCATACTACACAAAACATGCTGATTTCTCTTCATAGGCGTCAGTCCTAACTGCATGTCATCAATCCTGTTCTCTCCTTCCCTGGTGCCTCTGATCTCTGCTGAACCAGAACAATATATGTTGTGACTGCATCAAAGTCATGTGGTTCGCTAACTACATGCTAAACAGAGTTGAATAACTGGTGAATTCAGAACGTGTCCTGCTTGAAATAGTAATTTAAGTTCTTATAAGGCGTGAAAGATCATGTGTGTTTATCAAGCTTCAAGGAACTTTGTCAGTGGCTTTTTAAGTTATGCATGGTTGGAGAGGAGGGATACAGTACAGGGAATGACTACATTAGAAAGGAATCTAGTCATCCATTTCTGGAAAATTTATGCTTCATTAAGTTTTCATTGTAGAAAAGACAATAAGTTTTTTGATGTCCTCATGCAAGGCCAGATCTCAAAATTTAAAATATACTGCAAAGTATGAGTTTTGGAAGATGATTTCACAAGTGAGTGCCCTATGCTGTGTAACAGTATGTAAAGGAAATGCTGCTACCATTTCAGTGTGACATAATTGTCTCTTTCCTGAGTTGGAATTAAGATAGATTTGAATTAATAGCAGAAACTATTCCAGAACTATGTAGTATGCACTTATTTTCCCTGGAAGAAAGGCAATAAAATACACAATTTCTTGATCACCAAATAGGAAAATGAGAAATACAAAAGAAGGTACATCTCTGTGAAAATACAGTCAGTGTACCTGTGTGCAAACTGTCCATATATACAGAGAGAGCCTTTTGTACTGTCCTGGTGATAATGAGTGAACTGTATTGATAAAATATTTGATGTTCCCTTTTAACAACACACCTTTCAGCTGCTCAGAAAAAAAAAAAAAGTTAAGGATTTTATATCTAATGAGTAATTCTGAGGTGTTCTAGCCTTTTCACTGGTTTTATACTCTATGTGAATGAAACTTTTTCCCTTCAAATACTGCCTTTAGAGCATTATCAAGACACATTACATTTAAGTATTGCAGCAAACTATTTCAGAGCATCCTAATTATGGTGGATTGTTTTCTTGTTTTATATCTTATATCTAATTAATATATATGTTCACTGTCCATGACAAAATTGGAAGCACAGGCTATTGTATACCTTTCGACTGTGGCCAGCTAATTTTTAACTGAAGACTCTAACCTGTCATACATGTAGCTATTAAGTATTTAGTCTTTCTAAGCTTGGTATTTCAAAAGAAAGTTTTGCTAGTTCCTGAAATTAATTTCTTTACTATGGAACCTGATTTCCTACATTATTTTTCATTGCTGAAAATGGCTACAGTCTGTTTAATTTTATCAATTTGACTTCAGCATCAGTGTCAAGGTTGTTACCATGAATTAGCGTATTAACTTGCTTTATAAAATCTTGAAGTTACTACTTGAGGTTTTCTTTCTGTCTTGAATACAAACCAATATAATATGGTTGGTTATCAAACTAAATAATTACTGATAAATTATATTACAGTTCCTTTAGTGGTAATTGTGGTTCCTTTAGTGTTAACTGTGATTCATTCTTTGCCTCATTTGGGGTTTATAATCATACCATTTGCAAATCAATGTTGGGTTTTTTTTCTTCTACTGTACAAAACAGGACACTTATATGTGTGATATTTATATGTACTTCACCTTTTGTCACTTTCTATGAGGCTAGTCTTATTTTCACTAGTACTGAGCTATGAGGATGAGAGAACATATGTCTCTCCATATGCACGTTACAAAACTTCTCAGTGCATTTATTGGTGCTAGCTTCATGGCTCTAGGGAATGTCTGCTATATTTTATTTTTCCTCCAAGTGAGTCACACCATTGTACATTTCAATTTGCAAGATGCTTAAAGAGCCAAGAACTGGTGTATATTACAACATGATAACTTCCCATCTGGTCAATGACAGACAGGTTTTGGATTTTTTTTCAATTCAGATATTCTAAAAATGTCATTTATTTCTATAGGAATTTAAAATATTATTCTTCATAAATCTAATTGACCCAACTTGTCACTTATCTTTTAGTTTGAAGGCAATGAATGACCTTATTAGATAGGATAACATGACATTAAAGGAAGAGAAAAAAAATTAAACTGGCTTGAATATTTTGACTGAATTAGTGAAGTGTTGAGTTTGGTATCAGCCATAGCATTAATTCTAGTGTGAATATATGTTTTAATTTTAATTTTAATTACTAACTACTGATTAGATTATATATAGATTATACATGCATTAGATTATATATATAAAACTAATCTTGAACATACAGAAATTAGGATAATTCTTTTAAGAATGCGAAGTACTAACATTTGAATGCAGTATGTATTTTAAATATGGAGAATTTACTTTGACTGCGAGTTCTATCAAGATTTAAATGTATATGTGTATATATTTTTGATAAATATTACTAGAATCCAGTCTGTGCTTATATGCAAATATAATTGTAGAGTCAATGCTACACTGTCAGCAATTATACATAAAGTACCAGATGAAAATCACAAAAGCTGTACATAAGGTTTCCTGGCATAGACATTGCTTATGAAGTTATAGGCATTTGCTTTAGTGTTAAAATTGCAAAGGCTGAGGTGTCTAAAAAACTTCCTTTACTAAAGCGACTATTACAGAGGAGTTTTGCCATAACAGTGGGATGTAAGGGCCCTGCTAGAAGATGGTGCTATGGTTTCCTTAGGTGACTTCAAGGCTGCCCTGCAAGATATGTGGCATACTGCTTTTTCTGGTAATGGAAACATAGACATGTGAGAGACTAAACTAGAGGAGTGTATCAGCCAACATTTTCTTTTCCAGGACTTGTAGGTTTGTATTGAGTATATTGTATAAATAGCAGCCTTGACTTAACAGCGAAATACTTGTGCAGTCATCTAGTTTTTTCATGCATGCATTCAAGCATAGTTGGGTGGTGGCACTCTTGGGTAAGTCAGAGGTTGTAGAAGTATGCAATTTAATGGAGGTACCCCTCTGGTAGAACAACCACATAAGCCCATTTCAGTTCTGTCTTAAAAGTTAAAAAGTTATGTGGAAATGGCACATAAAGTGTTTGAGCAGAGGCATATAAATCCTTCTCTAGTCTGACATGAAAATCCAAGACTGAAAACCTCCTGATGAAGAGAGTTTTAACTGATGCTTGAAGGTGTTTTTTGCATACTGGCAGATAATATTTATACCTGCACAGTCAATGCATCAGTCCATACGAAGTCCTTACAATCATGCATGTAAAATTCGTGTGCATGAAAGTTTACGTATCAGGTGCATAAAGTTTAAATGGTTGCAACTATTGTTGTATAAATTTGTAGCCAAAAAAGTAAATACAGTGACTAAACATCAGTTGAAATTTAATTCTAAAAAAACCTTCAAATTTATAAAAACTTACACATCAAAGAAAAAAATTATCCACAATCCAATTTTGAAAACTTATTTTTAAAAATGTTTCAAGAAGAAAATACTAAATACAATAGATGATAAACGTTTGGAAGGACAGATTTGTTTGGTTTTTGTTTAACTGTAATGTGAGTTCAATGATTCGTGTTGGGTCACTGACTGTGTTCAGAGTAAGCCCTGGAATCTTATTTAGAAACCTCAATTTTTGCAGAACATGGAAATCACAAACAGAAAATAAACTGCAAACAGAAAATAAACTGCAATCTCTTTAAAAGCTGATAAATTTGTACTACATTTTCTCACTTCTCCCTGCTGGCAAAGTGTTAATTCAACCAGTCTAATTGTGGATTTTTCAGGACATGTAAGAATTGCTTAGCCTAAAGTGGAATTTTACAACCCCTTTGAGCATTTTCACTGTTTTTTACGGAAAAGCTTCATATACTTCATCTAGGACAGACACTTCAGATCTCTTACTCAACAATTACTGCAAGAGTAAACTAAAAAATAATATCCTTACATTTATTCAACTGCAGGAAAAAAACCTCTTTTTGCCTCAGAACAAGACAAATACAGTTCCATGAAAGAGATAAACACAGTTGTTTTGTATCAAATATAACTGTGGGAGACTAAAAAATGTCAGTTTGCTTTTTAACTAGTTGAAATTCAATGTAGTTCTTTCTCTGAGCTGCCTCAAAGTAAGGAAGCATGAAAGCATTTTCAGAGTAATCTGGGAGGGATTGACACTTAAGGGAGTTAGTGTTACATCTGCAATTGAAGGATATTAATTTCATAGAGAAATTAACTATATTATTCTTTCCGTCTTTATCTTATGTTTTGAAAGGACTCCATCAGCCAGAGAAATGGCCACCCAAGGTCTGCTGAAGCTGCTCTTATCTCAGCCACACTGTAATTTGAACTTGCTTTTGGAAACATTGCTACATCGTGATTGTCTCTTAGTGAAAATTTTGCTGAGAAGCTCAAGTAAGTATTGATACTGTCAATCCATATAAGAATATCAGTGAGAAAAACAAATTCATTTTTAAATACTTAAATGCTGGAGGAAGGCTGTCAAACATTTTTGGGGGTTAGATACCCATGTACTTATCAATAGGACACTTGTTGAATGGGTAAAAAGACAGAAAAAGTAGTAGTGATAACTTCCACTCAATTAGTGTATTAATAATTTCAAAGCAATGCAGTTTGATAAAATAGGCTGCTATCATAAATGCAAAAAAGTCAAAATGAATTTGAGCTTAATGGAGCTTTGATACCACAACTACTGTACACAGGTTTTTAAAAGTGTGGATTAGTAGTCTGAAAAACCACTTTCAAAATTATATTTGAACTATGAAAAGCTTCTGAGATGTTTTGTTGAAGTTATTATATGTTTGTAACTGCAGGCATTCCAGAATTACATATATGTGCTTCTGCTTGTTAATTCATTAATGCTGTTTTGAAGGTAGAATAAATAAAATAATGTTTCTACAAATTTTTCTTTGCATTCTGACGGTATTGTGTTTGAAGCAACAAACTTTATCACATCTTTCCTTCAATAGTTTGCATATTGAATGATATTGTTAAATGGTATAATCACCTGCTTGACTTAATTTTGCAGGAATATGGGAATCTTGGTTTCTGTATTTCTTTGGCAAAAGAAGTCTTCCTATTTACAAAAAAAGTAGTAGGTCCACATAATATTATATATATATACATACACCATGATTTATTTCTGTCATTTTGAAATGGTCTAGTATTTGTCAGGAGTACAACAGCTTCCACTGCTGTCATGCATCTTGTTGAGAGCTGTGGTGCATACACTTGCCTATTCAAACACATGGCATCTTTTACAAAGACTGACAAATGTTTGATATGGGTCGTGGTCTTACCTGATGTTATCCAGTATTGAATTTTACTATCTGTTTAAATTATTGCAGGTAATAAGTGACAGAATATATTAGTCTATTGACTGACCATCCTCTTAAGCTTTAGGGAAATCCATGTTAGTTTGAATTACAAAATGTGTTAATTACACAGGCTTTATTCATGTAACTTCATTATTGGAATGAATAAACTTTCAGTTTAGAGAAGGTTGATATCTGTGATGATCCATATAATCTAAATTAATTTCAATGGCGTTAATTGCCTAATGACAAAAAAATTGTATTCTTTATTCCTTCTCCTATACAGCTAAGTATACCATAGTTTTTGAGCGATTTGCCCTAGTGATAAAAAAACTCCCTGGTATTTAACTATGTAAGAATTTTTTAAATAGGAAAAGCATTCTCACATTTTTTAGATTCAGTCTTTCTTTCTCTTTTTAAAAAACAGTCCAGAAGGCAAAAAATCTAGGGTATTGATGAATTTTTTTGTATTGTTTTAACACTTTGCAGTACTCAAAGTAGACATCATTCAAACACACTAAATTTCATTGTAGTCCCATTGTTCTCATGGTTGTACCATGGGGAGGTTCAGGAGGAATGTATATTCTCCATCATAGTAGGGAGTACTGTTGGGGTTGCTAGAGTTTTTTCAGTATTTGTGGAGAAGCTATGTATGCATGATTCACGTTCCTAAATATTATAAGAAGGATATCATATTTGTTGAAGCTATTGAAACTCCATGTATATAACTATACAGTATCTGGACAGGAGAATGACAAAATGTGCACTTTTGTCATTTTTTTGTGCAATGTGATTTATGAAATGTACATTAAAATTAAAATATGGAAATACAAAGCTATTGCATCAAAAAATACTGAAGGTGATAAATCAGGTTACCCAGAACTGAACCAGTTGTCTTCAGTAACTATGGCTACTGCATAAAGGCAACTTTGAAAAAATAGTTAAAACATTTGATTTGCGCATTTGACCTCTCTAACAAGCTGCAAGTCTAAATAACCTAGATGTGTTAAATTGCAGTGCCAGATAATCCTGGAGGATTTTTTGTATAGGTCCAACATCCAGCAAATTTCTTCAAGATACGTTCTTGAGTGAGTAAAGGGTCTAAGGTCTCTGCTGTGGCTTTGCAGAGAGAAATAGTCAAGGTAGCTGGTACGGTGTTAATTTTCTGACAAAACAAACTGCAATTTACTTGGCAGATTTTTTTACCATAATTGTCTTATCATTCATGGATGTGAAACGGAAATGGATTATTTTGACAAGCAACAAATAATAGAGGAAAAAAGGAAGTGGTGCCTGTATAAAATGAGTGAATCCAGCAGATGCTGATATGAAAACGTGAAGGATGAAAGTGAATGCTGAGAATTTCTGTTAGATTTGCTCTAAATACACAGCATGCCAGTAGACCAGTCTGTGACTTCTAGTTTGATAGTCATTATTTCCAGGAATCAGGAGTTTTTCTTTGCATAATAAAACAAACAGCCATAGCTTTATTTAATTGCACTGGCCCAACACAGGATTAATACCAAAGGGGACTCCACCAGAAAATAGACACCTGGCCACTTATGAATAGCAGATAAGACAGTGGTTGCTAAGAAATTGTAACTGGGAAATTATCAACAAGGCACATTCCAAACATTCAGTCAGTCCTTGGGTCCATACATACTTTTGTTTAAGAAGAGATAGTAGTATCAAGTTAATGATGATAATAGAAGATGAAATGTATTGCTTTATAGTCTTATAAAGAATCTTATTCATTACCATAAATACATGAGACTCCAGTTGCTACAGACATTTAATCTGTCTTTCTACCCACAACCTTAAAGTGAATTATGTGGAGATTAACTGTTAGAAAACTGCTTTCACAGCAGGACCAGGCCATTGGCAGTTCCACCTAAGGTTTTTGGCTTCCACTATATGTATTTGAGAGACTAATTTGAGAGGTGGTATTGTGTAGTCTGGATATTTCAACCTAGATGATATTCTGGGCCCCATTAAAATTTTGAAATAAGAGTTTATAGTAACATTTGCAAATATTCTGTAATAAGTCTAAGGCTGCAAATCTGAAATTGGACCCCAAAAAATGTGATCTGCTTCAAAAAGAGATCAATTATCTTGTACACATAAGCAGGTTGGGGAAGGGAAGATTTCCACCAAGAAAATATAATTGTGTGTGCACCATTAAGCAACTTTCTAGACACTAATAGATATGAAGAGCTTTCTAAGAGTGTTCTTTTATTAACCGTTTTTTGGAAAGAGAACTTGGAAATGTATTTGTTGAACCGGAAGATTTTTTTTCCCCCACTCCAATTTTTTGCCCTCTTTGAAACAAGTCTCTAACTGCCATGATGTATAATGTGCTATTTTAAGGTAAATTTAAGTACTAATTAAATTTTAATCAAACTTAATTAATCATGTTTTAGGCACGTAAGAGCAAATAGCACTGGTTTTTTGTGAGTTACCCAAAAGGAACAGGGAAAAGTGGTAACTTCACCAATTGACCTCATTTAGGGATCAGACTGAACTATTAGTGGCAGTAGTGAGTTATTACAGAAGAAAATGTACATGCCTTACATAAATTACCAACTCCATCAAAATTCTGGCATTGTTTAAGTCTGTACCAATTTGACACTTTTATTTCAAGTTCTTGAGGGTCATTATTTTTGTACTTTCTTCTAATGACTCCTTGGATTTAATAATCCTGGGTCGTGGTCTATCACTCAAGTGAAAAAACTAGCAACTGGGCTAGTCCCATGGCTCAACCACACACCTTTTTGAGGAAAAATAGTCTTGCAGGTTTTGTTCACATAACTTGGGTGTTAATCTGTAACCCTGTCCTCATTAGGAGAGCAGAAGTAAATCTCTTAGAGTAATTTATATCCTTGTGCAGAGACAGATCTCTCCTCCAGGTATTTGTGGATCATCCAATATGAAGCTTGTGGGTACTCCTGGAAGTTTTCTTAGCCTCTTCATGATAGCAACCTGTGTCATGTAGCCTAATGGTTAGAAGATTACTTTAAAAGTGGCATGTCCCCAAAAGGTTCATCTGACCAGTAAGCTTATTGGATTCTGTACCTGCAAAACCAATGAAGGATTTACTGAAGTGTTGTACATCTAGCTGGAAGATAAGTAAAAAAAGGGACCTTAATCAGGTATCCTGTTCCATTTGGTGATTTTCCAGTGATAAGCTAGAGAAAACAGTGAACAGATTTTATGGAGTTTCTGACAACTTAAATAGGAATTCCTATTTGGGCTATAGTGGAGCCCTGCTGTGAATCACTTACCTTTTCTTGACAAAGTGTGAAGATAGTCTCTGATACATGGGTGATAGACTTGATGTCTCTGATATACGGTCATATGGATAGCTTTTCAAAGACTTAGTAATTTCTGATAGGAACTTCTTGTTACAGTAGAGCTCTAGACTGAATAAGTTTTAAGAAGGTAAGCTTTTTAGTATTTGTCCCAATACATGGAGTAACACAAGGGAGCTAATGTGGCCATAGGACTAAATTCAATATTGCTTCATCAAATTTTGGCTGTCAGAATGTCACAATTTCTGCATACTATCCCATAAAATCAGTACTGGAGTTTGTTGATGTGTTAATAATTTATGGGCAGATGATATAAGTGTTGTTAAAGCCTCTTTGCCATGTTGACCTGTTAGTTGTCACAATTTCAGGATATATTGGATTCACAGGTAGCAGCTAATATAGGGCTTATTATTATTTGGAATGTATTAAATTGAATGGGTAGGTTTAAGATCTGCATTTTATTCAGGAGAGAAGTAATATGGCCCTGAGATCAGCTCAGTTGGGTAGAGCATGGTGCTGTTAACAACAAGGTTGTGGGTTCAATTCCCACATGGGCTGTTTACTTAAGAGTTGGAATTGATGATCCTTGTGGGTGCTTTCCAACTCAGAATACTCTGTGACTCTTCCATGAATCTATGATGTAAAATTTCTCATTGGAATTTAATACTAAAATAATACATTTTCTGCCAATATGAAGCCATGTTCAAAGTTACAATAGATTTTAGCTGTCATTGGAGAGGAGCAACTCTGAAAGAAAAGTAAAATGATCTACTGTGTCAGATACAGTAAAGGAACAGAAAAAAGTCAATGATAGAAGAAGCACTGAGGATGTAGTGTGCTGCAGAGTGCATGCTGAAGGATTTGATTCTATAAACAAATAAAGCATATCCTTTTTGCATTCTTTATATCCTCATCAGATGCTGTGAGTTAAAGAAACCCTTAAATTCATTTTAAAAAGCAGGAGTTTCATGCTCTTTGCAAATTAAAGACCTGTAACAGAAATAATTTGCTCCATCTTCAATTCCTCTTCCTAAATGAAACAGCATGTATGAATTTAAGTTTTGACTACCTCTTTTGGTCAAAAAAGACTGCATAACTCTTTATAACTTGGCTGTTGTGCATGAATTCACCAGGGAGAATGAAGTCTAGAGTCTATAACAAAGAATTTTTTAAATTTGGCAAGATTCATTTTATGGCTAGACTAGTAGCAGATAAGTGCTGGATGAGTGATAATGTTGGCAAATTACTGGATGGTATTTCTATCAGTAAGAAAGAAATATGAGTAAATTGCACTTGTAAGTCTGCCTTTCTGAAGTTACGTTTTTAAAATACGTGGTAGTATCCCAAGAGGATTAGTGCATTATTTTGTCATAGGAAGAATGATTCATTGTGAATGGTTAGAGCATAGCTGTTATTCAATAGATACATAGTTTTCTTATAGAGATAATTATTAAAAACAATAGGATTTTAATATGTTTTGGTATCTTTTGTGCATATAAAGTATCATGCTATATGGAAATAACAAACACCTGATTTTTTTTTATTTTAGCAGGTATCTAGGTAAATACATAGTCACATTTATGTATGAATGTTAAGTCTTCCTAAAATGATAAAAAAGCATCTCCTTAGAGCTGCCAATGGTAGCTTTAGGTTCCCTTCACAAATTAGCTTTTGCTATACAAATGCAGTCGGTGAAAAAAAGAGAAATGCATAGAGAGAAGCATCACAGGGCAGTAAGTATAATGCCGATCATACAGATTCTGTTCTTATGCAATAATTAACAAGGAGGCTGCATTGGAGTTCAAACTGAGATGAATATTTAATGTTATGACAGGTGAGTTAATAAATGTAAAAGAAAAAATCTCAGGCAAGAGAAATCTACATATCTTTCTGTAGACTCATAATTCATAATATTTAACCAGCTATACTGATCAGCTAGCTAAACTTTTCAGCTGAAATTTCCTTTAAAGTCCCTTCTAACCCTAAGGATTCTGTGATTCTATGATCCATGCCCACTTATCAATCAGAAAACTCATTTTAACCTGAGCTTTCAGGTTGTTCTTGCAACAAGGACAACATTTACTTCAGGATAAAACAAGAAAAAGCTGATGAATACTTACATATCTTGTTATGTTTAGCCACAGAATGATTTACCAGTGGATTCATGAAGATCTTTGCTTAAAAGCACAAGAGTTGCATTATACAATAGTTATAACAAGATGTATATATAGTCCCCTCTACAAAATTCTTTTATGCTCCTTTCTCTTTATCTCAATCTTTTGGTAACACTAAGTTGATAGAAAAGTCATTAGTAAGTTGTGACTCACACTTTCCATGTGGCATGGTCAGAAAACAAATTTAGGCTTAATTTCAAGTCATAAGCAAACAAAACAAACAAACAAACAAATTTCCCATCATGTACTGCAAAGACAATTTACGTAGTACTTGAAATCTTAGCAAACCTCCTCCCTAGAATTTGGTTAAATTAATTATAAAAATAAATACTTACAGTAATAGAATCAAAGTTCTTTTCGGATTTTCATCACACCATTTGAACTGCTTTTTCTGCTTTGATGGTTATTTTTTTGTCATACATATCCCTGGTTTGAGTGAATTAGTGGAATCAATTTGATTCTTCACTTAGAAGCATCTGGCACTGGAAACAATGTATGTCAGCTCACTCAACTCATAGGAAGAAGAAAGCTGATTAAAAAACCATCTTATGGCTGATCTGTCTGCTACCTTGGGAAAAAAACCAAACCCACAGCTTGTTGGTTATGAAATCACTGATAATGTCTTTCAGCTTTCTACATCCTCTGTTTCTATTAAGGTTGCATATTACCTAGACTGAATGATTTACAGTAATGCATGAATTAGGTTGTAGGAATTCAGAAGAGAACAAAATGAGATTTTTTGAGTTCTCAAGTCATTCAAAGATGGGTTGAAAGCAAAGATTTTTCATTGTGGTAGATTTTGAAGGCTCCTATCTTTCTCCTTCACAGGTTGCTAAAGGTAAAGACAACCAAACTGGCAGAAAGCCGTGACATTTAAAAGTATAATTTTATCTAAATACTTTTTACGGAAACCATCGGGTTTGCAAACTAGAAATTTAAACTAAGAGTACTTAACAGGTTATGGCTCTGGCCATTTCTTATGGTTGTTAACATCGGAAGTGTATTTCACGAACAGGTGGGAAGCTCAGGTCTTTGGCAGTAGCACGAGTCAAAGTCATTGAGCTGCATTGATTCCAGGAGTTTTAAACACATCTTTATCTTTCAGCTGGGAGATTGCTTTATAATGACTATCAGAAACATTTGTAAATATTTGTAAGAAATTATCACTGAACTCTATGATAATCACTACTTGTCTTTAAAATCTGTATATTAGCAGGGTTGAGATTTTGTTTTGTTTTGGAACAGTTTTATTCTGAGTTTCATCTTATACTGAAAATTATAGCCAGTAAATTTTGGGCAACATGGAGTTGCTACTTTTCTTAGTTTTTTTTATCTAAATAGGATTTTATTATTTCATATGACTAATATATAAGTAAGAGGAGTTAAGCAGTGATAGCTTTTTGACTGTGATTCTGCTGTTTAGTTCTGATTAATATTCAGTAAATAATCAATTTCTAATTACAATCAATTTCAATTCAAGTTTTAATTAAGTAGGCATAGTCCATGTTTTAAAAACATGCTTTAGTCTCCTTTTTATTGGCTACACATAATTCAGGACGACAGTCAACTGTCTTTAGGCAGAGAAAGATCAGATTTCAGTGTCTGTAAGTGCTATCATTTGAAATATTATTCAGATACACTTTGCAATTTGTTTTGATTAATACTATCTATTACTAAGACCTTGAATTACTTGGAAATTATTGGAACCGTGTCTTTGTTTATTTTGAAGGAAATGAAGCATTGAATTGTGATGAACAAAGTTCTCTCTTGGAACAGGAAAATAACAAAGAGCCTACTCTGATTGAAGCAATCTTCACAGTATTGTCCTACTGCACTTTATCGCCCAAATCTCTTGGCATTGCTTTTGAGTCCTACATGGAAAAAGAGCTGCTGTGGAATTGCTTATACAATATGACGGGTATTTAATTTATTAATAAGCATTTAAAATCTGATGTTAAATCTTGTTTGTTTTCAGACATAGTGAATATTATTTTTACCATAATAAATCAGGTGAAATTATGTTAGCTTACTTCAAAATCACAGTATTATTGAAGGGTTTTGTGCAGTCAGGCCATGGGGGGAGTGGTGAAAATTTTGAGGAATGCAGAGGTTCCAGAGCAGTGTTTGACCAGGCGTCTGATTACCTTAAGTGTCTTTATGACCAGCAGACTGGCTGCAGAACCTTTTTTTAGGTATCTACCAGTAGAGGTTCTTCGCCTCCATGCATTTAATAGCTTCAGACCTTTGCCGCAAGTTAAAAGTAAGGAAGGATGGAAGGAGAGTGGAGAAAGAGAAGGACTTCTTCTCCTGTTGAGGGAGAAATAATCTGATGAGCATACAGATTCTGATGTCAACAGGCACACAGCCTCTTAATTTTCTGTTGAAAGGGAGAGCTGCCCTCACAATTAGAGCAACTAATTCTACCCCCAAGGAAAAACAGTTTTCAACCAGAAAAGAGAGGTGAGGTTTAGACGGGTGATATTGCAAATTATGGATTAAAAGCAGGAGGGCTCAAAAGAAGGGGAAGAAAATGGGACAATGGAGGAGAGGAAATAGAATTATGAGCATCACAAAATAGAAAACAATGATGATAAAAGTGCTCAGGTACTTCTCAGAGACAAATGGGATTGCAAAAAGTAGAAGTTTAATGTGCAAGAGGAAGAAAAACAGAGAAATTGTGCATAGAAGCTTCCAGAAAGACCATGATTAGATCAGCAAAAAGTAGAGGGAAGCAAAAGTATGAGCAAAGAATCTAAGGATCTAACATGTCAAAACACATCTCTGATATGCTCTGCAACACTCTGCCTGACAATTGCAGCTCCATGACAATGGAGAAACTGCAGTTTGCTGTGGTATTAAGAATGTGGAGAAGATTGATACTTGTGATGTCAATAACTGTATTTAGGATGGTGTGGTTTGAACATGCAATCTCTGATGACATGCTGTGTGTTTCTGTTGATGACTATTATTTGTATGTATTTTTGTTTCCAAAATACCATTTTTTTCCTTTAGTGTCTGTAGTATAACAGTTTGGGTATCTAATAAATGCAACTTCATTAATACTATCAAGACAAGGAAGTAGAAAATAAGGTATATCTTTTTGCCTCATTGATGCCTAACAAATAATTAAATGTTTTCAATATAAAAAGCAAGACATCAATCAGCTTAAATTGAATTTTTATAAATATATCAATGGAGAAATGAGAATGAAGGAAATAAATTGATATTTTGTTTTGTCAATACTGTATTAAGATGGTACCAATGCTATATGGTTTTGTATTATACTCTTTAATTTGTAATGGACCAATAGATCTGATTTATTATGAATCATAAAATCACTTTTATTTCCATAAAAATTCTGAAAACACTTTCTGAAACAGATTTACACAAATGAACACACTTACTGAATATTTAATAATTCTTTCTTCTGAAGTTTCCAGTATCCAGTTTATAAATCTTTTAGTTATCAGATGCTTGAAGTTGACTTTGATTAATTCAGTCAAGGGTATAGTGAAACAGATAATTTCTTTGATGCATTCATGGGAAGCGACAGAAAACTATGGCACGTACCAGCACAGGCAAATAGTTCCTGAAAGTTTACTGAAAACTGTTCCAAAGGAATGGAATTACACTCCTCGGGAAATGAAGAGAAAAGAATCTGGGAAATGTAGGTGAAATTTATGCATAATATTTATATATATATACAGTACATTCTATAAGTTTCTCATAAGAACTTTTAACTCCTTTACTCCAAAACTGGGCCATTAGATTTTGTGAGTGTTGTAGTATGACAATGAACAAACTATTTCCAAACATCCTGTGGTGGTTGGTTGGGATTTCTTAAGTACTTTGCATTAAAATTCAGTTATTCTTTCTTGAGGCTTACACCCATACCTATACAAACAAGGTTTTGAAGATAATCAGTATTGTTGTATTGATAATAATAGTACTGAAGATGCTTCCAGCATCTGGCAGTAGTCAGGTGGGATTCAAAACAAAGTAAAGAATAATGCCTGTACTTCAGCCTCAATGGCTGTAAACAGTTTTCCTTTTCATTATCATCTTTTTATTCAGGACTGTCATTCATCCCAACTTTACAAGACAGCAATTTATGCTTGAATAAAAAAAGCACTGAAACTGTTGTGGAATATGCTACTGCTTGGTTGTTGAAACAGTTAGTAAAGAGAGAAATCATATAGAATGGAGGTGTTTTGAAGGTGATTAGATGTAAAGCTGATTTCTGGTGTGTATTTTCATAGCCCACAGTGCCTAAAGCATCTGTCATTTTAGGTCATGGTTCAGAAGGCTAACTTTTGGAAACATTTCACTATAAATTATTGCCACCTGATTATTTTCAGTACTGTAGTATATTCTGGCACAGTGCTTTGAGTATGTAGATTGTGGCCCAGTCAGGGCATCAATCCATTCTTTTTTTTCCTATATCTTCACTGCACTCTCATTTTAATCTAGAAATTGTATGGTTATTTTATGGGGTTTTTTTTGCTTTGTGTGAACTTATATACAAGCTGAGAGGTAAGATTCCAGGCTTCAAGACAATTTAAATTTGTGTGTGTGATATCTCGAACGGATATCGCCTCTGTTTTTAACAGAAGAAAAACTTTTGGAATGCAGGTGCAATGACACAGGATTTTCTTGAATGTTTGGGGTTTGTTTTGGTGCTTTTTAAAATCTTGACTTAACTCCATGTTATATATCACCTTTTGCTATACCTTTTCATTTTAGATATATCTTGGGTTTTGAGCAGCACCATTTCTCTGTAGTTACTTTTATAGCTACTTTTATTATCTGGTATCTTTAAAATGCAGTGCTATCTAGTGTAGATGCTTATATGAAAGATGATAAACTTAAGTTTTGTTGTTTTGAACAATCCTTTAGAAAGGGATTGATAAAAAACTAGAGATTATAAATATATGTAATATTCTGATATACTTAGTGCAATGCTTCAGCCATGAAGTTGAAAAAATATTACAATTTTGAGACAACTGTTTACCATTCAGAATACCTGAGTATTCTCTTTCTCATTAATCCTGTAATGACTGTGCACAGCAGGACTAATTGTTAAGAGACCCACAGTCTACGTTCTAAATTTTCTGCTTTTAATTCATATGATTGTTTACATTTTGTGAGATTTATGTGCAGAAGCCATAATAGAAGTGAAACTACAGTGTTGAGTACTTAAGCTTTTTACCCATTTTCAGTACAAAAGAAAGTTAGAAATTATCATACAACATTCAGAAGCATACTGTGTTAGAACTATGATGTTAATGTTAATCATATCATCTTTTCTTTCTATTTTTAAGGCTTCACAAGGCTTGCAGCTCAAGCAGTATCTATTGTAATCAGCAAGTTACCTACAGTGATTGCATGTTTGCCTCCCCCAATTAAATACTTCTTTTTTCTGGCTGAGAGAAAAATGTCAAGAAACTTTGCTGAATTGAAGAAAGCTGGTCTGCTTGTCTGGAACTTGATTGTAATTATATGTCGGATATTTGAGGATGGAAATACTGCAGAATTTTTAACAGGTGCAACACTTGACAGATGGAGCAAAGAAAAACTCAGTTTAGTTCGTGTGTGCTTAGAAAGTATTATGGGAAAACAGAAAAGTGGTCCTAAGCAAGTGACCCAGAAGATTATACAAAGCATTGAACAACAAAGACCAAACTGGATTGAAAGCCAGTTGCTGAAGGCAAGAAAATTGAGCATAGACTGGTAAGAACGTAGTATTTTTCAAATGCTATTGTTTGCTCTGTATTTTACTAGATTATTGGCATGTTTGTGGCTACTGCTCAATTTTAAGCAAAAGAGATGAGCAGTGATCTTACATGAAGCAGATTAGTCCTTAATATTGATGGCTTCATAGCATGGGTTTGTAATTTAAGTTCATTGCTGAAACAGTAAAACATGGTTATTTCATCAGAACAGTGTGTTCATAGTACTACAAGATTTCTTACTTTCTTCATGAGCTAAAAATGTGGACAAGTCCATTGTTATATCTTTCAAAATGTTAACAGGTACTAAATACATTTATAATTTAATTTTACTGTGGTGAGTAAATTAAGAGGAACTGTGAGAAGCTTTCAGTGTTCATCTGTGAACAAAAAATAAGCATACTTCATTCTATAACATATCAAACCCTGAGGCAAATAGGGTATATCAAAACAGGACAAGAAAAATATCCTGCTGTGCCTTTCTGAGAAAATACCAATTTTTCCTTCAGATTTGACATTAAGATCTTTACAGTGATTTTTCAAGGAGTTGTGTACATGTCAATGTGTTCGTAGCCAGTCTGTTTTAATGCTGCAGTTATGTATCATTCTGTAAAAATACCATTCATCAACTTTGCAATATTAGATTTATTGGAATTACATGACTTAATTAATTAAATTGTAACTACTGAATGTAAGATTGCTGGTTTTTTCAATGAATATTCTTGAAGGTTGCAGTCGTTGCTGTCATGTCAGGCTTTGTCCATATAAACAAAAGATCCAGTGATGTTAGGTTGGAATCATTGATACCAGTGAACAGGCTTTCATGCAGTGCTTTAAGGGACAGTGTCCTGTTTCTACAAGCAGTCAGTTAATGTGGCTAGGAGTAAGCAGTAACAGTGTCACACAATTGCTCATTGACATTGCCCTTTGCTATCTTTACATTTCCATTTAATTCTAATTTACAAGATCTAATCCAATGATTAAAAGATTGAAGCTAGATGCCAGTGACTGAAGGAGTTGTAGAATCAAAAAAATTATGATAATTTGTAAAGTGATACTTAACACAATTGTCCCATAATACAATTTCTAATGTCACTGAGACAATAGGTACTTCTTAAAAAATAAAAATACAGGAAGACAATATTGTGAATAACCTCTAAAAACGAAAACTTTAGTTAATTTTCACATCTTCTGAAGCTGAGAATTTTAAATTAGTACACTACTGTATTTTCTTTTGTAAAATACCACAAAAATGCTGTGGTATACATTAGGTATCGGGTTGTGGAAAGTAAACATGGAAAATGTTTTCTGTATGTGCACAGTATCAACCAATGAGAAAACAAGCTTGTGACTAGGCCTGGTAATTTTAAGATTAGGATAATGAAGAATACATTACCTGCTCTCCAAGTGAGCAGTTATTTGATGCAGTTATGAAATTGACTCCCCTGAATTCAGTTGCATTTCTGCAATAGAAGTCTAATATGAATGGCATTTTTCCATTTTTTCATTCAAATATTGTGAGTCAATATCTGGGAAAAAAAAAATCCAGTTTATAAATAGCTAAGATATGAAATGTAGAGATAAATATTATTATAAATATTATTATAAATGCAAATTACAAAACGAATATATTAAAGCTGAAATTTATATACTCAATTAAAGTAAGTAGCAGCCACATAATTACTAAACTGAAAGCAATCTTTCAAGAGCAGATTTATGATTTTCATGTGATTTGTTTGAAACAGAAATTACTATATTAGAAAATCTAAGTTGGTGTTATGTAACTGTTCAATAATTAAATTATTTTCTGATGTAGCTGTATGCACATCCATATATGTATTCATATTTATAAATGTTTATAGACTTCTTATAGATACAGCATGTGAATGAAAAAAACCCTTATAAATTTCAAAAATTTGTTTGGGACTCACCTACAGAGCTGTAGAAACATCTTTGAAGTGCAGTGGGTTTTTTTAAGTAAAATTCTTGCTTGATTTTATGTTATGTTATTATTATCAGGACTGCTACTTATATAAAAAGTCTAAATATTATATATTAACTTAATTTTAAAGAATATTTCAAAAATTATAGTCTTCATTGAAAGGTTCAGAAAGTGGCAGTTGCACTCATTGCTTGCCTTGTGTACTGCCTGAAAGTGTTACTATTCATTAAAATATCCTTCACTTTATGGTACCATCAGAGCTGTAAACAGTCATGTTAGATTCTGAAAAACACACGTCCTGAGAAGAAAAGAAATGTCTGTCTTTGCAAAGTAATTTGTCGAATTGAAGATTATTATTTTTCATCATGGTGACCCTGACCTTGCTGGCTGGGTGCATATACAGATTAAGATGAATGCAGTTATTCCTTGGCTGAGGTCTGCCTCTCTCAGGGCACATTCTTCCTAATGACATGATTGATAGGCAGTCCCAAATCCAGAAAGGAAGTCATTAATCATAGTGCTGCCTGAATCCAATCATCTGCTTCACCTGCACAGTAACGGGCAGTAAAGGATACAATTTGGGTGCTGGCATTGATACATCACTTTGTCAGAGGTCCTTAGCTTTTTCAATGTTAGTTGCTAAGAATTTTGACAAGAAATTCAGGTTGTAGCTGTACGAGGCATCAAATATCAGCCTTAAGTGTGCTTTAATTTAAAGATCAATTTCTTTTAAGCTTTTCTGTAAAGTACACTGTAATAACACAGTATCACTTACTTCCATTCAGCAAAGAACAAAATTATAGTTTATATTTTGAAACTATTTGCTCTGCAGGACATTCTGAAACTGCATGTGGAAGTAATATCAGCTTTAATGTCCAGCAGCTGTGCAGCATTTCAGACAGCCTGCAGATCAAACAGCAGCTTTCAGAAGGACTGACTTTGTAACCGTGGCACACTTTCAACAGTAAACTGCCACCACTGTGGTTTTGTTTTCAGGTTTTTGGGGGGGGTTTTAGTCTTTTGTTTTTTGTTTTACTTCTAAAACAATACAGTATTGATTTTACTTTTAATTGAGAACGCTTCTTTGGTTTATTTTAAATTAATCCAATAGTGTGTGTAGGAAGGACAATATATTCTTGTTAATCTTGAGTTCCTGACACATACATGTTAAATAGCTGTGTTGCTTTGAGGAAAATTTTAGTACTTTTTCTTTCTTAGACTTTAGATCAGTACTGTTACTTAGATCAGTAACAATACTAAGATAGTAACTTGTGTTTGTGTGCAGATAGAAGTCAGACAATGATCAGAGATTTGAATGCACAATTGTGGAGGCATTTGGGAATGTCACCTTCAGATTTTCATTGGTAGAAGTTTCACACAAATACAAAAAAACCAAGGAACAGTATAGGGCAAAAAATTCAACAAGTGGCAAATAGGTACCTTTTAAATGGTTAACAACATACCAGTGGAAAGAAAAATACTTCAATTTAAGACTTCTAACCTATATTTAGAGTAATGGCTACCTTTCTGACATGTTAATTAGGCTTTAATATGTGCTGTGACAGGCAAAGAAAAATGCACAAGAGATCGAATGTAAATGCCATTTCTAGTAGCAAAGATACTTCTCTAGGGGAAACGAAAATATTTGCTGCTTCTATATCCTTAGAGTAAAGAGTGTTCTATGTGCTCATCCTTCTGATTAAGGCGATTAAAATTAGTATGATTATGTTATTTAGCATGTATTATGTGAGAGATATATGTACAACATTTATGCAAGTCAAGTACTTCCAGGTTTTTCTGAACATATAGTTCTAGCTGAGTTTGTAGTAATATTTTACTTTTTAGAAATTTAACTTAAGACTGTATCTTTTCTATATTCTAGTGCCTCAGTCACAGTTAAAGGTGCAACGTTGGAGGAAGGAGGCATTGCACTTGGATTCACTGAGCATAATATAAACATGATGATCCTGGATATCTGCCACAAACCAGGTGGTAGCGAGTACCTGAGGCAAATTTATCACATCATCCGGCTCAATGAGGTAGGGAAACGGCCTTTTCACAGAGCAATTAGGTGTGTACTGGCCTGGGGCAGCGTCTGCTGGCAGCTAAGGGTTAGTCAAGGAGGTGATAATAGTTCTTAAAGTCAATATACAATCCTATATTGTATTTTAATAGAATCCATTCAGTTTAGGCTTTTGTGCATTTCTACAGAAAAGACTACTTTATAGGGAACACTGTAGATTTTATTTAGGTACTTAGACAGTGGTACGGCTCATAAACTTCCTTCAGTTTCATGTTGTAGACCATAGATACATTTTTGAGTCTAAGAACAGTAAAAAAATAAAAATTAAAAGAATCAGCGAAGGCTGTTGAAGAATTGACTGTTACAGAAAGTAAAATTACATGTGGTTAATTAACTTTACTGATTTAAACAAACAAACATACAACCGCTGTGGCTGTACTGAGGAAGTAAACGCATCCATATGAAATCTTAGTCAATTTAGACAATTCTGTTCAGCTAAAGTGCTTTTAAAAGAGCAAGAAAGAAAACCAGATTTATTTGCTGCACATGGAATTTTAGTAATGTAAAAGAATTATTTCTAAGGCTGTTCTAAATTGCCCCAAGTTACCAAAAGCATTCTGATTTTATTCACTTAAACACAGGTTTGTTTAAATTGTACAGTAACACAGACCTACACAACTTTATTAAGAAAGTTCTGTTTATTAGCTTTAATTACTAAATTCCATGAGTGCACAAGCAGGTGCTCTTAAGATCATGGCAAGTATACAGCAGTGTTTACAATAAAATACAAAATAATGCAAATATAGGCAGAGGCCAGGATTTTTCTTTTTTAAAAATTGGTAGCAAAAATACCCCAACTAGGCAGCTATGTCTGTCGGAAGGCCATAGAGAGCACCTTAGGACTGACATTGTCGTTCTGAAAATCAGATTCAACTGTTCAGTTCCTGAGTACAGGCTTAAAAGCAACCTTTCTGAATCTGTCTTTGGAAGCATTAGAAGCAATGTAAGCAAATATGTAGAGATGGCAACCTAACAGTTAGTTAGTACAGTACAGAATCTTTTCAAGTTTCATCTCAAATAATTAACTGGTTTGGGAAGTGAAGTGAAAATTATTACTGTAATAAACAAAATCTTTTCACCTGGCGCACATTCAGGATTACTCTTAGGTATAACGGAGTGAGGAAAAAACCACCGAAAATAGCATGTAGTCCAGTAGTTAGCACAGTTACCTAGGGGACGGCATATGCAGGCTCAAATCTTTTTACTTCACGGTTTAGACCAGGGAATTGAATCTGCATCTCCCACATCCGAACTAACTCCCCAAACCTCCATACCATTAGCTATCAGCATGGAACTCCTTCTTTTTCCCCTATTGGAGTTGTTTGCCTTGTAGAAATCGCGGTAAAAACGCATTCTGTAACTTTCAGGGTCAGAAATAGAATCATACTCTAGTTGAAGGAATAGAATGCACATGCTGGGTTTTGGAGACCCTGATCCAAGATCTGACTCCTTTGAGTATTGGTTATTTATACAAACTAGAACAGCTCCAATAGGAGGTACGAGGCTGAGAGAATTAGCTGGAAGAGGGACTTCAGCCTGACTTTCCACATCCCAGGTGTCTCTCCTTGAATTTCTGCAGCTAGTAAGACCTTTTTTAAAAATAGAACATTTCTCAATGGGAAAAACTGTATTGTTTTAAAACGAAGAAGAAGAAAAGAGATCCTGACCAGCTTGACTCAGAAGGATTTAACTGTATTACTTTCAATTGCCTTTGAAACCATTAGAAAACATTTTAATGCTTAGCATGATGTTATGATAATGCACTTTTCAATATTATTTTTCAAAACCTAAATTATGTTTAATATGCTTGACTATGAAGAAACAGATTTGATTGTCTATTAAAAGGTCCATCTTTTTGTTTAAAAGCTCCTTGGAATGTCAAGGGATTGTGTTCTTAAAATTAGTTTAGAGATCTTTATGCTACACTGCTTCGTAATCATGTGCAAATAGAGAACAAAATGATGAAACTGAAAATTGTTGTTCTCAGTAATATTCCTTAGAAAAGCAGGTGAAAAGGGATATGGATTCTTGGAAACTGTATTTGAAAATAGAGATATGATTTTATAAAAGTTTATACTAGACACTGTAGTACAAAAAACAGCTTACAGTCCTTCATGCTTTTGCCAAAAATAATAATAATTTTTAAAATATTTTTTTTAGTAATGACAAACAAGGAGAACTCTTCTGAGCTGTCAGGCTCAATGATATTCTGTAAACTTGGTTTGATGCCCAGTCAGTGTAGTGAGGATATAGCTCACACGTGTAGAGATGTGATTTCATATTTTCACATTTTTGAAACATGACCCTTTCAGAGCCTACAATATTTACTGTACTGTAGGAGATCTTAATGTAATATATTTACCATTGTGTCTTAAATCTCCTAATCAAAAGCAAATCCACAGTATTTTATTGAAGACAGAAAAACACCTTTACTGAGTATACCTGGATACCACTTGAATTTTTTGGACTCCGGCAAGCAGATGTTACTGAAATTGGTGAAAAGCTCCTTCCTAACACCACTGTAGCATTAAGAAGCAGGCATTCTTTATTACAGCGCCGGATGCAGGAGGGGATATTTCCACCAAAATTGTACATGTCAAGTACAGAAAAGATCCTGCTTATGCACTATATTTTACTGACATATACATTGATTTTCCCAGAATAAACACACATACGATAATAATTTCCCGGAGACCAGTAACAAGTCGTCGTCGTCTCCCCCCACCCCTGCCTTTGCACGTGCGTTCTTCTGTCCCGGGGGTCCCTCTGGTGGTCTCCGGTGGTCCCAGACCCCAAAGTTACCCCTTCAATGGACTGCTGTAGCTTTCCAAATACGGAGCTGAGATGGTGCACCTAGGCTGGTTCATTATTCTGTTAGAATTTAAGATGATCCTAGAATAAGTACTGTGCCGTTCTGTAGACTACTGGTTTTGCAAAGTAAGTATTGTATTTTCTCACCAGCTGAGCAAATAGTTCTTCATCTGGCAACACATGGACAGATATTTCCAGTATTGCTACTGAAAAAGCAACACAATCTGCTTCTGCTGGCTCTGTTACATCCAAAGGGCTGAGTTGCTTTAGTGCTGTCTACAGATTTTGTAAAAATGTGTACATGGAAGGCAGTACATTTATGAAAATTTGGTAGTTGTAAAGAAATAGCTTTTAAATAACCTCCTTCACTGTGGCTTCAAAATCTTTGTTATGGCATAAAGTAATGAATGAATGAATGAATGGGGAAATAAAAATCCAGATATTCCTAAAAGCTGAGAAAAAAATAGCTAAGAAAAAAAGCTCAATCACAGTTGGTTTGTGATGTTTTAAGCAAAAAAAAAAAAAAAAAAAAAGCTCAATTTATTTCTCAATTTTTTTTGGTTGGATGGGTTTTTTTCCCCACACTAAGACAATTTTGTGATTTTCTTGGTCAGACATGACATTTGGCTGCAACCAGCAGAGACAGTCCTTCTCTTTCTCTTGTCCTTGTACTTTTCCAGTCCTAGGCCCCCCCTTTGTACTAGTACTAGAAATCATGTGGCTTTTTTCTCTCGATGAAACCTTTTTTTTTTTCTGGCTGGTTTCACAACATATGCTAATGCCAACACAAGAGAAACAGCTACAGCCAGTGTGGACTGAAAGTGAACTTGTGCCTTTCAAATCAGGCCATAGTTGGGTAAGTTTAAACAGATGATTAAATTCTTCTTTCAGAAAGACCTACTGAGAGGCACAGGATGCCTTGGCAGGTAGTTTGCATGTTATTTCATCTCAGTAGTACTGCAAATAAGAGGAGCATTTGCATCCACCCATCTTAATGACTCACCTTGAGGACTTGCTCAATGTTATGGACTTCATTTTAATAACAATAAACTCTTTAATCACAGTAGTCCTTCTAGCAAATAGATGTGTAAATGTTTCATTATCTTGTTCTTCATAAAATGGTTCTATTTAATCAAAACACTTTATTGGCCTGCAATGATGATTTATTTACATAGTAGTTGAAGAAGTGAAAACAGAAAAGATTGTGTCCAAAATAATCATGCATCTGTTACAGTATAGTTTCTAAAATTGCAATGCAAATCATAAACTACTTCTAGTCCTTGAATGCTTAAGCAGCTAAAAATAGCTTTGAAGAGTGGGAGAATATTTATTTCATGTGTTTAAATAACTGGTTAGAACGTGTTCATCAAAGAATTGATTTATAGTCATATAGTAATTGTTGAATGTTTTCCAAACAATTTAATTTGAAAGACATAGAAAACATTTGTTGTTCACTTCTACATATAGCTAACATATATATATATGGAATAAATGTGAATGTATACACATAATTTGACAACAATTTCAAAACAATAGGTTTGATTGTTCTGTTTTGCTTCAGTTGGGTCCATGTTTTTGGAGGTTATTTCTTGTTTGTTGTAAAATGGTGATATTCTTAAAAAGTTATCAATGTTTTAATAAATTGTTTATTCCCCACTGTGTTATCAAGCATCCTGTAAACTTATGCTTGAAATGTAGGCAAATTTCACTTAGAAACCTAGGTAGTCTGTACTAATCTGTGGTTGCTTTTTCTTCCTAAAGGAATATTTGAAAGAGCAGCTGTCTTGTGACAATTTTTCTGAAGATGGTGTTACCTCAAGTCAATGCCTGCCTTTGACACTGAAGGGCGGAGAAGAGCAGCCTGACTTCAACCCTTTCCAGGTGTACAGACAATCTTGTGCAAAAGTATTCAATCAGGTTTGTGAAAATTTGAAATCTTGGTTATAGTATCATTTCTACTTCTTGGTCTTATTATGATCATGATAATGACAAAGACTGAATGTATGAAAATAGAATTAATTACCTGTGTTCACATATTTGATGAAGCAGAAAAGAATATTATTTCTTGGGACTCTAATGAGGGTACCCTCTACAATATCACAATGTTCAAAAAGCCATTAATATCATTTTCTTTTATCAGAATTATTGCATGTAAGAGCAGTTTGCATTTACTTATACTTTTTGTGTTTCTTAAGTTCACATTTAGAATCTTCCTGATGGGTCTTTCACAGAAATGTTGAACAGTGAAGTAAAGAATGCTTTGGAAATACAAAGATTTTGGAGAAAAGTGAGACTAAACAGGGGTAAAACACTCACACACACAAAAAAACCCCCAAAGATCCATTTCTCTGTTTTTCTTTATGTTGTGCTTGTAATATGTGAAGGATTGTAATTTACTTACAGAATTTAGTTTCCTGATAATGGAACAGTTAAAGAAAAGCGATCCGATTGCCTAAATGTCTGCTGGAGCACCCTATGACCAGCTAATTACACAAAATGTTAAATAGCTTCTGATATCACTTTGATATTTAAAAAATCTCATCATCATTTCTCATATATTCTTAATACATCATCATGGGTTTGATTCCAGCCTTCAATTCAAATATTTGAAAAGAAATGGTATTACAGTGATGTGAAATTCACTTTACAGACTTGTGTAGAAATGCATCCTTTTTCAGTGCAGCTCTGCTTATACACTGTGTAATGTCCTAGCCCACTTTTGACTATTTTGGTCTATTTCATCAGTTATATTGCTGTAAAATAGACTTGTTTTTCTTACTAGTTTAATGAATGCTTTAATTATTGTCAAGTTGCAATAAAAGTGTTAATATGCTGAAAAAGGAGACAAATACCAATTCCACAAGGCTTCTCAAGGCTTCTCACTCCAGAGAAAAATGCTTTATAGGATCCTTGAATCAATAAAATCATAGAATAGCTTGAGTTGGAAGGGACCTTGCAATCAAGAATCACAGAACCACAGAATGGGTGAGATTGGAAGGGACCACACTGGGTCATCTGGTCCAAACTGCCTGCTCAATCAGGGTCATCCCAGAGCACATGGGCAGAGAACTGCGTCCAGATGGTTCATGAATATCTCTGGTGAGGGAGACTCCACAGCCTCTCTGGACAATATGTTCTGGTGCTCGGTCACCCAGGTAGTAAAGAAGTTCTTCCTCATATTCTGACCAGAAAGTCAGCTGTATCGTGGGCTGCATCAAAAGAAGCGTGACCAGCAAGTCAAGGGAGTTGATTCTGCCCATCTGCTCCATTCCGGTGAGACCCCACCTGCACTGCTGCATCCAGCTCTGGGGTCCCCTGCCACGACACTGGCTGTCCGGCTAGCTGTGTTTGCCGGTGCCTGGCACCCGCCCGGATGGGAGAGGATGGCAGAGGCTGCTCGCGGGCGCGGGAGGGTTGGCAAAGTCCCAGTTCAGGTTCACCAGACCCACCAGTGGTGCGGGCGCGCTGGAAGGCAGGAAGGAGGTGGAGGGGCTTCTCCTGGTACAGGGTTTATTGGGGCACCAAGGTCGCGCAGAGAAGCCCCGAAGGGCTGTTATGCAGGTATTTTTATGCCTTACAGAGTGGGAGGAGAGAATACAAAACAGCCAATGGTGCAGGGAGGCGGGGTTTGAATTCTCGTGGGCAAGGGTTACAGAACCAATGGGGAGAGCATTGTGGGAGGGGAGGAATACCGTGGGAGGAGAGAGATCTCTCTTGAAGGAGAAGCCAAACACAGGGGAAAAAAAAGTGAGATGGCAGCGGCCAACCACGGGGGTATGCTGGCCGCAGAAGTGGCCATAACGCACTGCAACAGTCCCCAGCACAGGAAGGACATGGACCTTGAACAAGTCCAGAGGAGGGACGCCAAAATCACTAGAGTGATGGAGTACTTCTCCCATGAAGAAAGGCTAAGAGAATTGCATTTGTTCAGCCTGGAAAAGAGATGGCTTTGGGGTGACCTAATTGCAGCCTTGCAGTACTTGAAGGAGGCTTATAAGAAAGGTGGAGAGGGACTTTCCAAAAGATTATTTTTAGCAAATGTTCTATGTATTCTGTGTTGGTATATGTAAAAATCACTGTACATTATTTACTCTTTCTATTGAGGAATACATTTAGTGGAGATAGCTCAGTGTAGGGTTACTGTGCCAGCTGTAGAATGAGCTCTGGGGATGGGGGGAATGGCAGAAGACCCAGGCAAGAGGCCATGAACTGGCCTTATGTCTTTGCACAACAAAGTTCCTGTGGCACCAGCCAGGTGACTACACATTCAGAGAAAGGGCAGGAGCCGATGACTCAGCTGGAAGACACCTAGACTGTGAGAGGGTGTAACAGCCTGGGTAGGAGCTCGAGCTGTTACTCTGTCATTGCATCGAGATAAAATTACTTAAAGCAACCAGACATCTGAGACTCTCCTGCGGGAAACTTTGTCTGACTGCATGGGAGCAGGGTGTGCAAGGAGTCAAGCGAGGAACCCATGAATTTTTATCTGGTATATTTAAAAAATAACCACTTTGTTTTCATGACTGTTGTTACTAACTATTTAGCTTCCCGTTTATCATTCTTGATTTTACAAGTACTTCCTCCACGTGCATTCATCTATTTTTAATTCAGTGTGGAGTATAGAATAGTATCCTGTTTTCTACCATGTTCTTCTTGCACGGTTTACTTAGTTGAATCTTTCCCACCTGTGCCAGTTTTGGCCAAATTTAAAGGAGAAATATCCTCCGAGGGAAAGGCGGGATACCACCACCCCTTCCCCCCACCACCAGGTTCGGGGAAAGAAAATAATTTCCTCGAAGGAAAGTGAAAGAGATAGAAACTATTTATTTAACAAACACACAGAGAAAAGGATAATAATGCTAAATAATAAAATCCCTCACTGTGGAGGGAAACCTGGGAAGATTTCAGAGTCCTGCTCTGGGTGTGGCCTCTCTCCTCCTCAGAGCTGGGTTGGTGGGGCCCCTTCCAGGGGCCTCGGAAGGAAAGGTCTCCCCCGATACGCTCTGGTGTTGTAAAACAGTCCCAAAGAGAAGAAGGAGAAAAAAACAGACCAAAAGTCCCAAGAAAACTCTCTCCAGAGAGAAAGAGCTGAAAGCTGGCTGGAAAGCAAGGTCGCCTCTGCCACCCTCCCTGCTGCCGAGCCACGAGCAGAGAGCTCTGTGTCCTTGAGCAATTGTTTTGAAAAGTTTGCTCAGTTTTTTCTCTCACACCCAGGCTTAAAGGCAGAGAATTCATCTTCTGGGCATAGAGTGGTGATAGGGGATACACATCATAAAGTCACCCCAAGACACCCCCTTATTTCTCAGTTATCAGACGTTCACCTTTTTTTATTCATTTACTTTCCACTTTCACAGTATTTTTTTTTTCTTGTTACCCTTATTTCCCTTTTGTACTCTGTATTTCACCTTTGTTTGTCTACTTTACTTAAACATGCAGGCCAAAGATGAGGGTTAGGGAGTAAATTAAGTAAGGAGAAGGAAAGTGACAAAATACAGATGGAAGGAATAGGAGGGATTGCACTGATTCTGCTCTCCCAGACGAACCAAGTGCTGTCTGTAAAAAAATTATGCACTCCAAGTTGAATTTTACTGTTATTTAGATTTATTTCCATTGTTTTGACTTGCTTAAACTTTTTTTTTTTACCTACTCAGTGCTGTTTTAATGTTAGAACAATAACTTTGTATTTATTTCCTACCAGGAAGGTTGAATTATAGTCACTACTTGACCATTGCTGACAATGAAAAGGAATATTATGGAACAGTATTTACTGTTTTGTAAACATAAGAATGTTGTGTGTGGTCTTTTGACTGCCCACTGTTATTGTAGCTTGCTTTTATTTCTTAAATAAGCAATATGGAGCTATATTTGTTCATATTTCTAGATTTAATGCTGTTTGCAATAACCATCTGGTAACTAGAGAGCCTTACAAAACAATAGACAACTAAACCTTCACTCTAATTATGATAGAGGTTACACCTTGAATTCCAGCTATACCAAATTTTTCATGACAGACTTTTTGCTGTCAGCAGAAAGTGCAAATTGCTGTTACATAAAAAGTTACCAACTATTTTGCTTTTCGGACAAAGAGTCAAGCTCTCAGACAAAGTACATGATCAGAATGCCATCAACAGTTGGAAAAATAATGGTTAAAAAACCTGATTTATCTTTTTACAAATAGTGGCTGTGTCCCTAATTAATTAATTATTTAATTAATTGCTGTCTTATAAAAACCTTCTTCCATGGACATGATTGATACCATCTTTCTAAGTCCTCATTCTAGACCCCCCTCCTTGGTTAGTATATCACAGCTGGAGCTTTAATGTACTGATCATAATGTAATGTAATGATCATATTAATGCTGATTAATAACTAACTAACTTCTTGCCATGTATCAACAGTCAGCCATTACTGAATGGAACTGGGATTGGTCAAGCTTGCTGCCAGGTTATTTGGGACTGAATCAGATGGCCTTCAGGGTGCTGCTGACACACAGGTAATGGGATTTTGGCAAATAATCACATTTTCCTTTTGTATTTTTGGTTTTGTAATAGTGTATACACAAAGATTTTACTGGTGCAATTTATAAAATAAACTTTGCATTTCTTTTTAAACACACAATTTTTAAATGGAGCAACTTTTTTCCTGTTGTGTTTGATCCGTACTCAGGCTTTCAGTTCCTGTTTTGAAGAGTATAATTTGTTCTTTGTGTCTGAGACAGAAGTATATGGATATATGTTGATATTGCACTTAAATAATGCTTTGGAAAAAAATTAATAACTTTTGCAAACCCATTCTGCTCAGGGAAATTTCAGTACAGAATTAATGTTTACTCAAGTTGAAAAATTGTTAATTTAGGTTGGGGGCATGACAAGTGTAGCAAGAAATAGAATGTTTCCTTAACAGTTTTTAATTAATAAAACTTATTTTAATATTTTATTGCCCTTTTACATGTAAAATGTAACTGCTTATTTTTTAGGCAGATGTATTTACAGTAGAATTGATACTCACTAAATTCAGAAACAGCAATTTCTTAAATTCAGCAAAATTTAGGGTTTTTTTTGTTTTTTTTTTTTTTTTTTGGGTAATATTTGCCACTTGTGAAAACTGGAAAACTTGCATGTTGGAAACTGAACTAAGACATTCCCTTCTTCATTCTGAATCCTCCTGATGATACCTAATATGATCCTATCAGTCATCTTTTGAATTGGACTGTTTCTCTATCTAGGAAATAGAGTGACAATTTCAAAAGTGTGTGAATTTGCATGTCAAAAATATTTTGGGGTTTTTATCCCATTTTCTCAATTTATCACTATCAGTTAGTTTTAAACACTTAATTCTTCCTTCATTTCGTATATAAAATATTTGTACAAGCTATTTCTAGTCTTCTGTCTTAATTCTGATAAGATTACGTCTTCCCTACTCAAATTGTTCTTTTCCAAAAGTTTAATTGCACAAAAAATCATGCCAGCAGAAGTTTGTTATTCAGTTCTCTTCTTGATGTCCTCTGCTACTGTTACCAGACAAAATGTGAAACTTCACGGACTTTTGGTGTTAAATGTCAGAGACAACACAGTACTAATTTTTTTTCTTTGATGGTTCTCCTGTTGATTGCTATCTCATGTCCTTCATTAAAAATGAAGTAGTTTGTCCTTTTAAAAGAGACTGTCATAGAAACTCTTAGACTCAAACTGGTTCTAGAACTTCGCTTCATATTATTGTCATCAATATGAGCCAAAGGGAGCAGAGGACTGCTGTGATTTGCAGAGGAAACATACTGTGTGGACATTTCATCTTAACTGTTCTTTTGAAACACAGTTTGTTTTTCTTTTGACCTCTTTATAGAGGTTAGAAAGAAGTCATGTGTATGCCTCCTCTGTCCTTCTCTGTATTTCACACCCTTGTCATATAATCTATTATTTTTTATTTAATAAATTCCCTAATTGTTGTCATCTTTCCTAATTTGAAAATGTCTTCTTTCATTGCCCTTCTACATGGTAAGGAAATTCTCATCTAGAAATGACATTATGCAAGCCATTAATAATTAGCTCATGGATTTATTATTTCTCTACAGCCACTCTACAGACCAACAAATTGTTTAGATTCCACTGTGATCATAAAATAGAATAGCTGATCCAGTATCTGCCATAGCAACCAGCATCTTCAACACAGCTTATCTTTATGTGACTTTATTTTTAGCATAGCTTAAGTGTGTCTGCTCATACTTTGCAGCTGACTAGGAGAATTCTAGCTGTTCTTGTGGCTACTCAAGCAAGCTTTGAAGTAGGACTCAGGTGAGCTCTATCTTTAGGTGATTCTTCATGATCCTTCCTAGAACTGCATAAATTTCAGCCTTACTTGTGCTCAAGACTTAACGTTCAAGCTGAATTAGTGTGTGATTATTTTGACATCCCATTTACGGTGGACCTATTCTATTTCTACTGTTTCCCTCCTGAGATGAAGTAAACAAAACAATGGGCAGTAATTGAACTATGTCAGAACCACCAGTGGATAAAGTGGAGTGCCATAATATTTTAATTACGCCCTTCTTTCACACATGCTAAAGCTTTCCCTGAATAGTTATGTCTGTGCAGGCAAAAATATTTTTACCAGTTCATAGAGATGTTGCAATGATATTTATTTCCTTTCTTTCATATTTCAAGAGAAAATACTGTCAGTTGCATATGAAGTAAAAAAAGTATGGTCTTTCTTTTGAGGAAAAAAAAGTGAAAATGCTTAGGGGATTCATTTACAAGGGAAATGCTCCCCTAACCTAGTTAATGACTGAGTTAGGTGAGAGGGTGTTTTGAGAGCATTGTCCCAGAGCCAGCAAGTGTTAGGTAAATTAATTGGTTGGTGGTTAGGGGAAAGTAAAAGACTTTTAGGACTGGTTAAAAGGGAATGAATTGTTGTCTACTACTCATTGCTGGCTTCACACGATGATGGGAATCTAATCCATGCATTCCTATGATCCTCAAAGTTGGAATGTCTCGGAAATTTTTTAAATTAAAGATGTGGATGGTTGTAAGGCCCCAGAATTCTCTCACTGAGTCTCTCAAAGGGGCTTACACAGGTTTATTTATGTACCCTGAGTTAGATGCAAGGGAGAAATACTGGCAGGATATTCCTCAAGAGCCAAAACAACAAAAACTTAACTGGCAAGCTTGAGAAAACCAGGGATCCTTAGAAAAAGTTTAAAGCAACATTGAATCAACATAAAGCATTTGACAAAGCATTAATTTAGCAAGCTCTAAGCCCATTCAATTTAACAAACTTCAGCCCATCTGATTTTAATTTACTCAGACTTCAAGAAGAAGGAATTAGAAGAAAGGCAAAGAGAGAAAGAAAGAAGAGATATGATAAATAACAAATATAGTTACAACTCTGGTTCCAGCAGTGTTTCAGCTAATATGGGTGGTAGGGTCAAGACACGTGCTTGCCTCGTGCTCTGGCTTGAGTACCCTTTGGCTTTCCTGGGCCCTTCCCCGAGATGGGACGTCTGGTCTGGCAGCCACTGTGGGGCTGGGTTAGGGGCTCCAGGGGCAGGTGTGGAACATTGCCTCCGCTGGGACACTGGGGGCTGGGATACAGGCTCCAGAGGGTGGGGTGGATGGAGCCACGCACCGCCTCACAAGTCTTGCCCCTTTCCCCACACGTGCATCTGAAATGTTTCAAGCCAGCAATTCTCGAAGTGTTAATGATACTATTTTATTACAAGGTTATATAATATAGAGTGCTATCAGGAAACAGTAATACAGTTGAGCAGCAAAGAGTAACGTAGGGAACTTAATGTTCATCCCTGTTCACAGTTCATACGTTTAGAACCTGTAAAAAAGTTTTCCTTATGGGAAAGGAACAGATATATAATGGATTCCTTTCCTTTCTAGTTTTACTTCTGATTTTTGTTTTCATATATATATATATATATATATACACACGCATATATATATATGTATTTATATATATGTATATATATAAATAATATGTATGTGTATATATTATATATATAGTTCAAGCTGCAAGAATAGAAGTTTAAACATATTTCTCAATTATACTTGAAACAGTATCTTTTAATAATAAGACCATTAACATTCAACTAACTTATGAACTTGATTTACACAAGTTTTTAAAAATACCTTGCATACTTACACAGATAATGTGCTGCTTTTTCAAGTCTTGGACTGACTTGTATATCCTTAGGTACTCCAATAACAAATGGGCACTCCTTACCTCTAATACATATATGAAAGCAAGAAGAGCCATTATTATTTAATTACCAGTATCTCAACTTTTAATTAGGGTCCTGCTCATAAAGTTACAATTGTTTTTGTCTGACCAAATCAGCATGTTGAAACTGTGCAAGAAGTACTTAGGAGTAGGCAAAAAGCTGGTGTGTTGTCAACTGAGGCACAATTCCAGAGCACAGTGCCATGCATTATCCTTCTTGTTTATGTACACTCCTATACATATAAGTTAAGTTTATGATAATTTATTTTTAGAGAAGTATCTCAGCAGCCTCTACATGGTTAGAAGATACTATTATTTTGCTGGGCATTGAGATGTGACCTGCCCTCTGCAGTTGTACAGGACTTCCAGGTGCAGTGAATACATTATGATAATGTAAACATATTCCTATCACTATAAAGATGAGAAAAAAAAAGACACATGTTTGTAACATGTAAAGCCGTTATCCAATATTCCAGTAATTTCAGTTCTGAGGAGGAATGGCTGGGATTCTCTTCCCTGCACTTAGGGAAGTTTCGTGGAGCACTGGTGTCTGTGAAGGGAGAAGTAGTGATTTAGTAGGAATGATGTAGGTCCTGCTAGAGGAGCTCCCTGGGAGGTATAGGAACAGACAGAGAAGAACTCATGACTGGCAAAGCCAACAAAAGTCAGGACCTTCAGAACAGAAAGCTTAACAACTTAATATCTGAGAGGGGAATGGGAATGTGGTTGTTTTTACCATAAATACGTCACGTGAGAAACAGTAACAAGTTTCAAAAACTATAGAAATTAAAATTAGTATTTGTTCAAGTGGATTAGAAATGCTATAAATAATGTCTCAACTGAAAATTAGAATATGAGTTCCAACAGATAAGCCAGTGTAGCTCAAGAAGAACTTTCCAGAAGATGTTTGTACAGTGATAAGATCTTAAATAGTTTTAAGTTGTAAGAGGATAGACCAAGTATCTAGTCAAGTTTTGGTCATATGTTCTTTTGATAGACATTCTGAACTGCACAGCAGCTTCTGAAAGCAAGTAGAAAACATGGAGATGTTTATGTACTGGCTTTAAGGAAACTGTAAAAACGGAGTAAGTTTGTTTTTCACTAAAACTGGATAAAATATGTAGGCTTTCTAGTAGGCTTTGTTGCTATAGCTACCAGTCAACTGTTAATGATGGTTGGTAAAGAGCTAGGGTGCCATTAGTACTGCAGTAACCATCACCTGCTTGGTGTTACTATAACTGATGTCCTTAATGCATATGAGAACATTTGCAGCAAAATACGTAGAAACTCTCAGATCCCTTGGACTACAGATTTTTTCATAACACAGTCCAGACTGCATTCTTTCTGATGAACTGCTCGTCTGTTTAGAAGTGAGTCTGCTTTTTGTGTAGGTAAAAACTGTCATTAGCAGCAGGGTGCTGTCCTAAGATTGAGACAATCTTGTACCAAGTGTCTCTTTTTAAAAATCCTTTCATCTGTACTGCCTTTTGCAAATTCATTTGTTGGTATAGTTGTGGCATTTGTTCTCCATATTAGAGCTAGGTGAGAAAATTATGTGTTTTGACTTTGATTAAGCTTAATAAAACTGAAGTAAAAAAATCTTGTTTAGAATTTTGAATGATTGCAGGGCAAAATTTGCATAGCTCTTGTATATTCTAGTGAATACACAGACACCATCTGTTGGGAATGATAGCCATATGGTGAACTATTTATAGAAAATGTTTATATTCATTGTGTTGTTGATTATCTAGATATCCAGAAAACGCTCTTTTAAAATCTAGTTTATCAACACATGGAAAAATTTATTATGTAGTTTTGAAACTGAAAAGAATCTCAGCAAACTGCATGTGTTTTGTTGTCTGTGAAAGATTTTTTATAAAACTTTACAAGAGCCTAAATCTGAGAAATGAGTGAAGAAACCCCCCAGGGTATTAAAAGGTAGGAAGTTCTCTAACAATTTTCTTTGTGAAAGAAACAAATGATGGAAGAGCAGTCACTGACATGATGCCAAGACAGAGAGCTTATCTCCATGTCAGAGGACAGCAGTCTTACGTCTAGTGCACTTTTAGATATGCTAGTCTGTCTTCTAAACTGCAGATGCTCCCAGACCTTTTGTATCCAAATTTGCTGGATATTGGAAATACATATTGTTGCTACAGTTACACGTCAACTGTTAATGATGGTTGGTGAAGAGCTAGGCTGCCATTAATATTGCAGTAATCATCTTCTGCTTGGTGTTACTGTAACTGATGCCCTTATAATGCAAATGAGAACAGGCTTTCTAAAATGCATGGGAGACTATGAAAGGCAGTATCTCATTGCTTCTGTATCAAAAGAAGCAGGTGAAAGGTATTAATCCATTATTGTACATCTCTTGGTTAATCACAAAGTCAGGTTTAGACCCTAGTGCTGGATGTACCAGAAAAAAAGCCAATGGGATTTTGTGGAAAATCTCACTTTGACCTTTCTGGGTAAGCAAGGATCTTGTTCCATAAATGAGTTGGTCAATAACAAGGTGTATGTCACATCTGTCACCTAAGGATTATCCTTCATCTGCTTATCCTCTTCTGACATAGCTAATCAAACTGTACTGTGACCTTAAAAAATCTGTCAGAAGTAGGCTTAATTCCCTGCCTGGCATTTTTGGTGGCAGAACGTACATTGGTAAGCAAAAGGGAGCAGTATTACCTACTGTTTGACTGCCACTCGAGCCCCTATCATGTATACAGTTACAGCATGAATTTCACAAGTAAATGAGGTTAAAGGTGAGGCTCCCCGTATGCAGTACACTTTCCTGATTGTTATCAGTCCTTCTCTTCTGCAGATATGTTGCTTAATCATATGAATAAAACAATATTCTCTGATGACAATCTCCAAGAGAAAGTGCTAAAAACATAAGGATTGCCATATCCCAGTTAATCTTAGTTAATATAAGCTACTTTTTAATACTTGGAAGCCCTTTATGATGTGGCCTTTGCAAGCCTTGCAATATGAAAGCATTTTCTTACCAGCTCTCCTTTAATTAACAACTGTAAAATTGCTTAAAAAGGTTTCATGCTAATTTGATGCTTTTTTTGTTGCTCAAACCTGTCCCCTAGAAAAAGTGAAAATAAAATGAATGGAAAAGAAGGATGTACTGCTGGTACATCTTTTTGTATTCAAAAGTGTAGTAAGCACAGCATGTCTGCTAGGGCAGAGGCCTGTGATCCAAACCTCTTTCTTCTAATAATGTCTCACAGAATCTTGGTTCCCCATTTAAATTAGGTCACATTTGTCCACATTTTTATGTCCTTTGATATGCTTTTGTCTTGATTTAGGAATGGTACTCCACAATTTAGTGCTCCCACTGAGACTCTCCAAACCGCTGCTCCTAGCTCTCCCTTCCCCCTTCCCCATCCTGTGGTGCTATGGAGAGGAGAATTGAAAGGAAGAAACATAAAGATCATGGGTTGAGACAAGACCAATTTACTGGAAACAGCACTGAAAGAAGAAAACTAGTAGTAACAGCAGCAATACTAACGAGAGAGGGTACAAGAAAGAGGTGAACAATTCATATGGAAGCCCCCTGACAATAGATAGTACCCAACTGGTCCCTCCACCATGCTACACTGACCCAGAAGGGTGCCCTTTTCCATCCCCAGGAAAATTGGTAAAAGGTGGTATACAGTAACCTCCAGGTCTCAGCCATGCCCCCTCCTGGCTACTGCAAAAATTAACTCTGTCCTGCGTGGAATCAGGACAGCTTTGATGGGAATACTGATAGGTATATGCAATGTATTGCATTAATAATGTATTTGTCTATTTATTGGTAGGATTCGTTGGTTTCTTTTAAAGTATAAATATTTTCTTCATACCTAGCTATTTTTGCATGCTGCAAACTTACTCAGAAGTATGGCACTTCGGCATTTTTATCACTACCTAATTAACTGGGTGATTGCTATCCTATAACTTCACTGGCTTTTCTTAAAAACAGGTATTTCCTTTCACCTGCAAATAATTTGCCCTTCTTTTAACTCTCTCTCAAATCCTGTTCCCACTAGGGACACTTAAGTGGAGATACTCATGTTTGTTTTTCTTATCTGTTCTTTCTTTTTCTTCTTTCAGACCCCTATTGATCCAAGTTTTCACTCTTTAATAGATACATACTTATATAGTGATTGTAAGTGTAATGTGTAATTGATAAATGTATAAATGTGAATTAATTCATTCAAAGTACTCTGACTACCCTAATTGTACACAGTGGCTTAGCTGCTTGTCTTATCTATAGACTTCCTTGCTACACCTGCAAGGGAGGAGGCTGCAGGACACATGCTGACAAGCTAAAAGACTGTCTTGTCCATCAAGGCATTGTTTCTTCCTTTTGCTGCTTTTAGATAAGGGATTTTTCATCAAAGTTATAGTAATGTAGAGTAATTCAATTTCCATACAGGGATCTCAATTTCTTTGCAAGCTGTAATGAGCTGAGACATACAAGTCCCCTGTAAGGTAGAGGGGGGAGTATTAATATCAGAGTTAAACAGATGGAAATTCTGGTCGTAAAAGTCACTTTTGAGGTTTTTCCTACACTGCAAAATTAGTCTGTAGCAAAGCAAAGAGTAGAACCTAGCTCTTTTGACTGAATTTAAGATACAAAGCTACCATATAGTAGCTGATCTGTGGTGCCTGTTGCTATGCACAGTTCCTTTGTGGCAACAAAGGGGAGGTGACTCTAGTGAGACTTTAATGCTTATCTAATTTGAATTAGCTTGCATTCGTTTTAGGAAGTGGTAGTCCTATTAGTTTTCCTCTGAAGGAGATAGGGAAGACAGTATGCTTTCTCTTGACCTTGAAACATTCACTGTTGCAACCACGAAGCAAATATTGAGGACTGGTGGTGGCTACAGTGCAGATCCCAGACCTTTGTAGTTGTAACTGTTGTCTTGTAGAGCTACGGCTTTCCCAAAATCACTGGCTTCTCAGGTAGCTTTTCCGGACGAACTGCCTCTGTCCTGCCAGGCTGACCCTGCCTAAGAAAGGATGACAAGTCCCAAAGATCTTTTCGCTTCTTCCTCAAGTCCAGTTGTTAATGTCAAACTGACCTCAAAAGTTTTACAATTGTCATGCAGATACAGCAAGTTGGTCAGTTTTGCATGAACTCTTAATAGGTTTTGTGAAGTGAGTAGTAAGTTTAAACTCTGCCTAGACACTGATTTGGGGGTTTCTGATACTGACTGATGATTTGACCCAGAAAAACTTTTTGACTGGGATTTTTCTTCCCCTCTTAACTTCTTTCTAGGGTCTAACAACAAAATTTAGCCTTTGTGAAGAGTGGGAAACCATTGTGCATCCTGCCTCATATACCAAAGAGGGAATTAAGAATTGTCATTCTAATAGTTGACACTGTAAAATGTCATTGAAGAAAGCTTTTTCATGTTAGTCTTTAGATTGACAGGTTATGACAAAACTGCATTCATGTTGCTTGAATACATCTTTTGTCTAGTTTTACATGCTTTTTGACTTGTCTAGAAAATGACATATTGAGGTTTTCATTAGCCTTAACCAGGTGTGATTTTCTTTATGGAAGATACCTTGGTAGGACTACAGCTGAAGGCGAGTAAACCAGTGAAGCTTAGAAATGCCACAGCCCTTCTTCAGATGGTAGCGGAGAATTGAAAGACTCATTAATCAACAGCCAAGTCACAGATGTGATGGCTTTCCTGCAATAGCCAACAGACTGTGAAAGTCACATCCAACATGCAAAACTGTTAAACAAGGCACATCTACAAACATTCTTAAACTTTTGTCTTTCCATTTTACTTGAAAAACACAACCCGTTCATGTTTTCATTATTGATTTCTTTTTTCTTTTTTAAACAAAAATATTTGTTTGTTTTACAAGGAACACTATTTAGTTTAGGAAACAAAAGTAAAAACTGACAATCTTTTCACCCTTTGCTCATTTTAATGCCACCAACACATTCATTTAAATGGAAACAGAGTTTTGGTTGCAATGATTAATGTAAAGAGTTTTAATATTATAAATTTTTGTACACAGGAAATGTGCACACAAGTTTTGACAGAAAAAAATTAAAACAGGGATTTTCTGCATATAAATGACTGGCTATTTTCTCCGTGATTTTCCAGTATTTCCCCCTACTACAAAAATTATCTGAAACAAGGATTCAATTATGCTGTAATGCTGCAATGTAGACAATCATAAAATGTTTGAAGTGAAATTACATTGAAGATTTTATTAGTTAATCAACCTGCACTGGAATTTTCACCTGCACTGATGGGAAAAACCCATAATAAGAAGCCAAAGAATGAAATCTCCATACAATTTTTCCACATCATGCTTCCTTAAACTCTCTGGATCCCCTGGAATGAAGGAGAGTCTAGTCAGTGGTCTTATACCTCCCCATCAATTTTTTTCTCTCAGATTATCTTTAAATTGATATATTCCCTGTGGATAAAAATTAATTTTACTCTGTCAAAGAGCAATGAGTATGAATTTGTTAGAATTTTTGTATTTGCTAATTCCTCGATCTCCCTAATTTTAATATTTTTCCAAAAATAAATTGTTCAGTATAATAAAAATTATTCTTTTAAATCTGAGGCAGATGAGAACAGTTTCCCACCGTCTTCTGGGATGAGTAATTTTTTAATAGCTGTAGTCTGATCTTATGTTTCCCTCTTTAGAACATCTGTCTTATTTTTGATCTTCATATCCAGAAATTAATTTTCATTTGCAATCCATATTCTTCACTTTTTTTTATTGCCAGGATTGCCAGTTGCAAAGTTATTTTTGTCTTATTCAATTCAAGTCAATTGAACTGTGTGTAAGTATAGTGCCTGCTGGTTCAGTAGCACTGTAGTGCATGCAAAAGACAAGGAAACAGTGATGCTGCATTTATTGCAGTCATAAGGTCTTATAATAGTGCTATATCAAAAGTCATAACTGCTTTGCCTTTATAAAGTTCTGTGAGCAGATATTTGAATGTACTTCTCTTTCAGATATATTTGTAACTGATTTTTTCTATTTACTCAAATGTAGTGCTACTACTTGTTATTGGAGGGCTTGTTAAGGCATATACAGCTATCATGATGTTGTTTTAGAAAGAACTGTTGTTATTTCACTTTAACAACAGTTATTTTGCATTTTAAAAAGATTTCATTGTTGGGATCAGGGACAATATTAGTTTTGTTCCATGTTTGACCATAAATTATTGCCTCTATTTTTGCTCATTAAGTTTCTGTTGTTGCTTTAACTCAGTAATTAAACACCTCTGTAAAAAGACCCACCCTCTAAAATCATACAGAAATTATCCTTTTGATTGTACTAATAAAGAGCGTGATAGCTGAATTTAAATACTACCAAACTCTTCCCACAAAAGTGTTAATGAAATTATATCGGTCAATAAATATAGTCAATAAAATAACTGTCATGATTTCTCTTGGGATAATTACATGGGTAATTTAACAGCACATTTGGATAAAAACTGAGAGCATTTATGTGATATATAGTTAAATATCTGTAAATGGTGTATCGAAAATAAAAGGTTTTCTTTCCCTTCAAGTAAAAAAGAAGTATTTAAAAACATGTGGTAGCTCTTTAACAGTAAATTTATTTTCCATTTCTGTCTTATTTTGGCATTGCATTATTTATTGCTTCATATGGAGTCACTGTCAGATCATGCAATAGAAACTGTGGACTTTATAGTCTCTAAGTGAATGACAATTGGGTGTTCTTTTGCATATCTCAGTGGAAAATGGTTGTTGCATAAGAAAATTTGATAGAGTAGTTTCAGAATTTTAGCATTAAAAATGAATGTTCATTGGTGTCTGTCTATCTAAACTTCAGTGCCATATTGTCGTAGTTCAGGGTGATCTATGGGATTCACAGACTATGAAGTTATGCTCAAGGGTCATTCTCCAACATCATGGCCAAGCCACAACGTTTGGACGTTAACTGGTCTGAGTTAACCAGCTTCAGGCTATCACTTTCTGAACAAGAAAAGTTCAGAGAAACTCATCTGACAAGGAATACTGCTTTTTTCTATTAGTTTTTCACCAGGAAAGGTATGAGCCCAGAACAAGGTTTGTATGATGAGGCTTTCATAGTGTTTTTACTATTGGTAAAAATTTTTCATAGAAATTTAAAAGATTCTGAGGTCTTAAAAGACTGTGCTTTAGTTCACAGCAACATAAACGAGTTGGTTTAATACTTTTAGAAGTATGTGTTGTCAGTTTGTTGTTTACTTATTGATATTTAGTTCAGTGAGGATTAAGCTTCCTTTGCAGAAACTGTTCTCCTTAATCATGATATTTTAATTCTTCCATCAATTTATGGCATTTCTTGATGAGTTTTTTTTAAAATTTGTTAAGTTTAGTTTTCTGATTTTAATCTATCTATGCTGTCACATGCTGGGGTTTTTTTTACATTTAGTTTAATGACTGATTAATCTTTTTATTCCATACTAAGACATAATCCTGAATCTGCTCATTCATATCCTTAATGAGTTGTCTCTGTGAATTCAGTACAATAACTTCAATTCAACCTGTTAGACTAGACTGTATGCTTGCAGTTTTGTGGCATGAGAAGAAGACTACTTAGAATAAACAGTGTTTCTTTGGCCTGAATTTCTCACTTACTTGGTTACGTGTCTGTAATCTGCGAAGAATGATGTGCTTGTGCCACGGTACATGGTCTGTATCATGTCCATGTAAGTACACTGAAAACACAGGCTACTGAAATATTAATTAAAATTTCAATGGTAGCTTTTGTGGGGACCCCTAATGATGCAGAAATCTTTTGTTGTAAAATAAGGCAATAGTGAACTATACCATTAGACTGTTCACTAAATCTAGTCCGTGCCAAGAGCAGTTTTGAGAGATTATTTTTTTCAATATGATTCAGTTATGATTTGTTAGAAATTTTTCTTGAATGGCAGTAACACATGCTGCATATCTGTTCATATGAGGACAAACCTATGTCCAAACAATATACTGTGTTACTCATTTTGGAATAGTAGTATGTTAACTATTATTGACAGTGTATTAACTGAATATTTACCATGATGCAGCAAAGTAGAATTTGAAGAAGTGATGCTCTATATCTCAAATAATATACCTTTAATCTTTGGTTACTGTATCATCTATTGGTTTGAAATTAAAATTGTTAGAACAAGTGGAGTTTAAATGCATTAGTTCTTCCCGCTGGGCTAAGAAATTGCAAAGTTATGGTTTCACAAAGTTGATGTCAAATACTCCTGCAGTTACTGTAATAAAGAAATTAGAATGCGGTTTTCCTACCGCAGTGAAATAGCTAAGGAAGAATGTTAAAGAAAGGAAGATAATTTTTCTGTTGCTTATAATACTTTTTTCATAGTTTATTGAAATGATAAATAATAGGACTGAAAACGTAGAACAAGCTTTGACATAACTGAATTAATTTAAAAAGAGCTGGGTTCTTACAGGGAGTGCGCACCCTGTGAACTGAGTGTTTTTTCTTTAATAACATTTTCTCAGCATCCAATAATGACATAAAAATAATGCTTTTAAATCTTCTGAAACAGACTTGTCAAGTTCTCAGTGGCATCTTGTAACTGTGAAAACTAAAGGGTATGTTTTAACTCTCCTTGGTTACGCATCTACATCAGGTTCTTCTCATGCTTATTCTTCTCCATAGTTTTAAATGCGTGGGAGAATTTGATCAGTGTCCTTTTTATATTCAAAATGAGTCAGCTTCTGTCTCAAAAGTGTCTTATTGTCATGATGTCACTGCATCTCAAGATTTGTGACCTTTTGCTCCATATGGATTCATGGTAGACCGTGTGTTTTTCCAAACTAGATTGCTTTTGTTCCCCTGCTAGGGGGTATCAAAGCCTTTTGGACTAAAGTTTTACATGCTAGTAGGTTTACAAATAAATAAATAAATAAATAGAATAAAATTAGTATACTTAAAGTACCCAACAGTAACTGAAAACACCCAACAAAGAAACAAACCTGAAGTTTATGTATAATAAGGACCGCCAGATGTCGCAAAGGCATCATTGATGAAGTGGGTTTTTATCCAAAATGTGGCACTTATATGAGGAACAGTAGTATTGTGTTGGAGAGTTGCAGAGGCCATAACAGGTCAGTGAAATGTCCTTCAAACATTTGATTTTTACATTTGAGAATAGGCCAAGATGAAAAGATAACCACCTATCTGACATTGACATTACTACCATTTAGACAACCGATGCAATTGCCTTATTCAATGGGCTCAATCAAATCTTTATTACTTTGAAACCTGCATAACAGATTTCCTTTTGGTGGGGTTTTTTCTTATAAAAAATTAAGGTTCTGAACATAACCAGATCACAAACTTCTAAGGGTAAAATTACTATAATATGTATAAAGTTTTATTTTCTCTTTGGTCTTTTAAAATGTCAAATACTCTTAAAAACATTACCAAGAATAACAAGTAGAATTAAAAGAATTTGAACTGAGTTGAACAGCATGCATAAATCAGAGTTAAACAAGTTGGAAATAAGTATTTGATGACTGATTTTTTTATTGACACTGAATGAGTATGATAGTGGATAAAGTGATTTTCCATGTTGAGAGAAAATACAGTGTTTTTCAACATGTCTTCAGTATGCATGGAAGCCCTGTCAAGAAAAAGAGCAACACATAATATCTTTTAAAAGGTAAATTAACATAAGTATATCACTTAGTTTATGGTTCATATTTTACAATTAAAAGATGTTGGTTTTATCCCTAATGTCATAAATTTTACATTTAAAAGATTATGTTATTACCTTTGCTAGGTTCTGAAAAAGCCTAATTTTAACTGAGTTCATTGTAGAATTTAGAGTATATTTAGAAGAAGAAATGCCAGTGCAGAAAATTAAGTCCAAAATATGTATTCATGTGCAGATCTTAGTCAAATCCCTAGTAATTTTAAGTACTTGAAATACATAATTCAACAAGTAAGCTGCTGTATGCTTGTGTTTAATGGGTTCTGCCTGAGTATGCAGAAGCTGTCAAGATAAAATTCGGAACATGCATCATTCTAATTTAATTATGATTATTCTTAAAAAATAAATGTGTATCTATGTGGTTTTGTGTTGTATGTGGAAATATGCAATTTTTATTGCTAAGATTGAATTTGATTTTGTTTTGTATGATTCTTGCTGATTTCTCTGTTGCTTGGGCACATGCGCATAGACCATAAACAGATGATATATAAGTATAAAAATCATGTTGATTCAAATGTTGAAAATTTTCAAAATGTTTATTTAATTTATACCAAGTACATATATATATATATATATATATGTATGTATATATATGTATATACACACTTCACTTCCATTTCTGCTTTTACACGTTATACGTACAGAAATAAATTAGTTATATAGTTTTGCATATACGTATTTTCATAATTGTTACTAAACAAGTTAAAAATGCCCTGGACTTTTCTCTTACTTCAAATAAAATTCTTGTTGAGAACTGATCTGTGAAAGCAAGCACATCTTCAGCTCTGATTATGGTTTTGATGACTTCTTCCTATTGTGATTGTGATGTCAGTGGAGTTCTGAACTTAATAGGCAATTCCTAACTTAATAAACATAGTTTCTTAATATTCCATAGATATCAAACTCTTTAACTCTACCTTTGAAGTCTTCGTGTGACAGTGGAAGGTTTCTTAAGGCCCTGGGTTTTTAAGTGTGAACAGATTTATGTATGTGTTTGTGTACTCTGCTTATCAGCTACATACATATGGAATACTTTTGTCTTTTTTTAAGACTTTATGTATATTTAACCTTTAGTTTAACTAGCAGCTTGTAAGATTTCCATAAAAATAGATGAGCTTTGAACTTACTGAATGTTTTTGGTGTAGCACAATCAATCACTTCTAAGGTTAACGAGAACATATGGTTTATTTTTAATAGTTACACTGGTAAAATTATTTAGCATACAAAAGTATTTTGTATCCTGTTCTCTGTATTAAATCAGAATTTACAGTTTTTGAATATCAGATTATAGGTTTTGTTATCAAAGTTGAAATGGAAAAAAGACAAATAAGTATTTATATAAACTTTTTGTTCTGTGAATAAGATAATCGGTGATACAGTAGCTGTGGCATCTTTCTAGGTCTAAGTTGATCTGCAATGTATTACAATTTTCCTGAATGTTTTAACTTTTCTGCATCCTGTTCTGTTATCTTTTACTAAAAGATGACTTATGTAGGTGGTACCCAAATTACATCACGCAATTCCTCAATGAAATAAAAAGTCAATACCTGAATGACGGTTTGGCGGGGGGAAGGGAGGGTATGGGATTTCAAATAGTAAAAACATACTGTGGTAATGAAGATGGAATCCATCCTATATTGCATAGCTTCCTGATCATATCTTTAAACCTGATAGTAAAAAAAGAATATTTATTTGTTGCCAAGCTATTGTAGGATTTATTTCTGAACTCAAATCCCACTTATCAAGAAAATTGCATCCTCTTTGTCTCACAGAAGGGTATACCTCATCATGGCATATTTAATTATTTGGTACTATAATATTGTTACCTTGCTTGAAACACATGGTCCCTCTTGATATATAAGAAAAAACTGAATCCATTTCAATAAATTAATAGGTATGAGAATCCCAATCCATCGTTCTTTTCAGAGGTTCACATACATTGTAATGAAATGCATTAGGAGTTTTCTTCACTTGAAATCCAAATGAGACCCATTTTGGCTCACACCCTTGACAGTCTCTATTATAAGCACTGCTGTCTCCTGTTCATGTGTGGCCTTAGTAAAATGCTTCCTTTGTAAGATGCACAGAGACAATACAATGCCATGAAAGATGAAGGTGTCAAAACACAAAGTTAGAAGCAATCTAATCAATGCCTCCTGATTTAGCCTTTGAAGGCTCTCTTCATTAAAAGTCTTTAATTGTGAGGCTTATCTTGAGGTAGAGCTGTTACTTAATATTTTTCAGTGTCATTCTTTGGACAGTCATTTGTACCTTTTAAACGTAATTTCAATATTCATTGTTTCGTAAATTGGATGCCTTGTTAGCAATAGTGGTGGTGTGAATGACTTGCATTCAAGTGATTGAAGGTAGTAGTGTATAAATGCTTGGGTCTCTCCTCCTGAAGGGTAATGTGTTTTATTTCTCAGTATGTCAGTATAAAATATATGGTTTTCATTATGAGTCTTTTTTACTTCAGTGTATAGGAATGCAGGTTGGAATATTTTAAGATTATAAAAGGCTTCTAACAAAATCTCTCTGAAATTTAAAAAAATTTTCAGATCCAGTGCAAACATTATTTACCCTATCTAGGAGGTAAAAAATGTGATCTCATATTATGTTATTCTAAATAATTTTTGAAAAGGTAAGAGATAAAAAAAGGTGGTACATAGGCTTTTTTCTTCACAAATGATCATAAAGTTGGTAGTGGTTGCTAGAAAGTAACTTCTGGAAAGCAGTTAAAAACAAAGTGGTTCTGAAAAAATATAATTTGGAAAATGCTTTTAAAAGAAATGCTTTCCACCTTAAAACTGTCAACTTAAAAATAAATGAATGCCTACAATACAAGTAATCCTTTTTTTTGTGAGCCACATGGTACTGTTTTTTAAAAGAATGCGTATATATATTTGTGTATGTTGAATTGTACTTAGTACCATGTGTATATGCATGTAACGCATGTATGTTGTATATCAGCAAATGCAATTTCACATTCCATCCTATAAAAGTCCTGAAAGATGTATTGGAAAATGAACATTGCATGTTTTTATAATCTGTCATGAAACCTTCAACTATTAAATGCCTGGAATATCAGGAAAGCTAAAACTCTCAGATATTTCCCTTGTAAGGGCAATCAACAATTTAGAAAATTTTAGCATATGAAAAACAAGACAAAAATATAAAAACTATAGAACTGTTTTGCACGAATCCTTGAAAATGGAAAAAGAATTGAGGCAACTTTGACCTGATTTTTAAATGCCTAGTGTTGTGAGTACAGCTGCTCTTAGTAATTATTTGTGATAGGTTGTTTTTGAATCCCATATGTATAGCAGCTCCAGGCCCAACTACCTCATTTGCTGGCACACAAACAGATTCTTCCAGGTGCTGAAAATTAAATTTTAATATATTATTTAAATATTAAGAGAATTACAGTTTCAGTAATTTTACTGCTACAGCTGGAGTCCAGAGTGTGTCTACACTCTACACAGCTTGTTGCGTAGTCTACTAGGATGAAAATTCCCATTGACTTGAAATACTTTTGAGGAAGTAAATGTTTGATGTAAAGATAAAAACATATGTTTTCTGTGCAGTGTATTTTTAAAATATTGTTTGGATCTTGGCCTATGTATAGACTAAGATTTTAAAATATTACATTGTAGTTTATAAGTATTCATATCATAAAATGGCTGAAAGTTCAAGAAATGGTAAGGAAAAACTTAATTAGCCCCTGAGGACTTGAGTAAGACAATTCCAAAAAGCTGTAAAGCAGATAGTTAGCCTAAAACATGTATTTAATTATGTTGATATATTTTCTGGATTAAAGTTCAGACATGTAACTTCAGTGTGTTTAATCAATGGAAAAAAATTCGTTTCTGAATTGGGGATCTCAACCGTTTTTCAAGATTTAAGAAATATCTGGATGTAAGTCACTGGTTTACTCCAAGGTTTTACGCTAAGAAAATCAGAAAGGTTATCATAAAAGGTAACGTAAGTGCTAAGTAAATTGTATGAAGGTATAATTGCACTGAACTGAAAATACCGTATAATAAAATATGTTTTTAATTCCAAGAATTTTATTTTTATGCCCATCCCTTCTGCTTGCTCATTCCAACATACTTTTAAATATGTTTGGAATAAGCAGCAACATCCAAGTTATATGTGGGTCAAGCAGACTTGGAATGCACTTCTCAGGTATTTTTTTCCTGATTGGAAACATTATAATTGAGTGTAAATGTGTCCTGAAAAAACCCAGTGCTATTCTACGCAGATTAGCAGTTACAGAGTCATCATCTAAGGATGGTATCTCTTGTACTTCTGTGGCTTTCTAATAAATATGGCAATTTTGAATCTCTTTAATACAGCATCAAAGAATTAACTGATTGATTTTCACTATACATCATTAGAAATCAGTGGCTCATTGGAGTACCTTCAGCCTTGCACTACACTCTGTTTTACCAAGTGAACTTCTTTTTTCACTTCTTAAAACCTACTAATGCTTAAAAGGGCCTTAAACAGGACTGTCTTGTCAGCAATCTGCATTCAGTGTCATTTAATTTCTGTCCTAACTCAGTGAATTGTGAAATGTTGTTTAGGTGAATTTAAGTTATGGATTTAAGTTCTCCACTGATTACTCGTTGTGAAGGGCCGTTCTTTCCACTGGTTTTCATTTTAGTACTGAATATTGATTTGGATTAATTTTAATAGTGAATGGATCTTTTATTCCATTGTAACAAGATTATGACCACAGCTCTTGTCCAAAGTCCCTCTCAGAAAATCCACTGATCTTTGGTTTAGATGATTTTTCTGAAAATAGGATAGGGTGTGTAGTGTGAGTACAAAGTCATGTTTAAGACAAAAGTTATAGCAACTTTTAAAGCACATTCTAATCTTCACAAAATCATTTTGGAAAAATGTAAATTGTAGTGCTTTTATCTTAATTATGTACTTGTATTTCACAATGAAGAGCTATGGTAATATCTTCTACTATTTTTAATAGTTACGGATTTTTTTAAGTTGAAAAGTTCAAGAAGGAACTGACTTGAAACAAAACACCAGTATGAAATTAGAGAAATTAAGCCCTGAAAAGAGAATCATCACCACATGTCTCATATTCTTTTACTATCTATAATCTGAATTTCTCCATCTATCCAGTCACTAAGTTTGTTTTCAAAGTATCTGATCCTGTGTTGTGTACATATTGTGTTTATTTTGACTTTTACTATTATTTAAATATTTTTTTTAAATCAGCTAAATTAAACCAAATACTTTGGTTTCAGAATAGCCTAATTAATTACACATCCACATATTTTTTGTAGGGTATGCATTGATTTCATTGATACAGAATCAGTCCCTAATCTACCATCCTATTTAAAATACCTTTCAAGTATAATGAATTATTGCTGCTAATAGTTAGCATAATGTATTTTTGAACATTTCTTTTGACTGCTGTAAGGTATTCCCCTACTGAGAGACTCATTTTCTGCTAAAGGAAGAGGATCTGATTCAGACTTGAAGAATACATATGCAGTCCTATATTCATTAAAAAAATTACAGCTTCATGTGCCTTTTCAGATCTAGTCTCATGTGCTAGCAATGTTACTGTTGGATTTTGTACCCTGACAAGATAAATCTAAGTGATGTCAAACTAAGATTGTTAAGGACTGTGATGCTATGTTGTCCTGGTTCCAGCCAGGACAGAGTTAATTTTTGCAGTACCTGGGAGGGGCATGGCTGGGACCTGGATGTTACTCTGTACCACCTTACATTATTGCTGGGGGCAGAGGATAGGGACTCTCTTCTGGGAAGAAAGGGTTCCTTTCCAGTCAAGAAAGCATGGCGGAGGGATCTGTCTTGTATTGTCTATCATGAAGGACTGTTTTTTTGCATGTGAACCATATATCCTATACCTTCTGTAATTTTTGTTGCTGTTGCTGTTTGTTTATTTACCTCATTGCTGTTTTCAGTAAATTGTCCTTATCTCAACCCATGATCTTTGCCTTTTGTGCCTCCAATCCTCCCCTCCATTCTCTTGCAGTGGGGATGGGGAGTGAGAGAGAGCAGTGTGGTTTGGAGAGTCTCACTGGGGGCACCGAGGTGGCTAATACCATTCCTGAATCTCAAGTTATTTTTATAACAAGACTTGGGGGGATGCAGATTCCTTTGCTCTACCTGGTGCGATGTGCACCCCAGACACACAGGTCCACACATCTCTTTGGTCAACCTCAAGGCTGTGTCCAGCCAAGTGATGGCTCTGATCATTGTCCAGTCAGGTGACTATACCCTCCAATTTGATGAATGCTACTAGTGATGAAATAAATTACATTGTATCTTCCATTTTGTTAACTATTATTGATGTTTACATTGACCCAAAAATTAGTTTCTTACTGGATTCTTTCTGATAAAGAGATGCCTGGAAATATCATGCATTGGAAAGCCATGTCAACTGTTGCCTCACAGTGCATGATGTTGTACAAAACATTTTTTTTTCTGAGATAAAGCAACTCCTATTTTATAAAAAATGTAGAATTTGTAGTTCAAAACTATCAACAGACTAGGTATTTGTATGTATAGAAGTTAAAAAGATTAAATTGACCATGATCAGAACTATAATGCTAGAAATTTCTAAAAAAGGCATCACTTTATTAAATTGAACAAAGTGATTCATCATGTCATTTTTGTCTCTTTTTAGGCAATAAAATAAAAAATAGCTACATTAGGAATATATCTTAAGAGCTGAAAATGCATTATCTGAAGTAAATCCAGAGCCCAATTTTGTAGTCTCACAAGATTAGAAGACAACAAACTGGTAAAGCAGTATGCTTTGCTCTTAAATGGGCTTTCATAATGGCCTCGGACTTTGTTTTCCCTTGATTTAATAAAAGATATTCCCAGACTGAAAGTGTGAGTCTAACGAAGACAATGATCAAATTTAAGTAAAGCTATGATTTCCTCTTGGGTGGCTAAGTATGATTGAATTTATTTTTTTTTTCTTTTAACATTTGAGGTATTGTAAAAAATGTCTTTGAAAATGTAGTACACATTAAAATTTACCGAATCCCTTACCTGTAAAACTAGGAGAGGAGAGGAGAGAAGAGTGGGGAGTCAGAAAAAGGTTTCTCCTTTTTCTCATTTTAGTAAGCGGCACCTAAAGAATGTAAATCCATACATAAGACTCTTAGAATTAATATAGTGGAGGATTTTAAGTTTTTCTTCACCACATAGTGACTAGTTCTATGTGATTATGACCCTTAGACTCTTTAAAACTGTTTTCCCCTTATGACAACTGCAGATAAACTGTAGATTTCAAGTGAAGTGCTTAAAACATAGCCTTGTTTCTCAAGGAATTGTCAGATTTTAACATTTAACTGAGTTTTCCTGAATGCTGAGATATGAATGATTGACCCCTCAAGATGGAACATGTCTAATTGGAAGTAGCATAAAAGATGATAATATCAATGGATTTCAGTGTACTATAATCGTATGTTGAAGCAGAACCCTGAAACTCTATTACTGCACATTGACAGGCAGTATATTAAAAGCCAGTGTCAGGCAGCTAATTTTCAGGGAAAAACTTTCAGGACAGATTAATGCAAAATATGTATTTTAATTACAAACCATCATAGTCTAATCACCAACCCCCTTTTTCCCCCTTTTTTCCTCCTTTCTTTCTGTTTCTTCCCTCCCCTTTCCACCATCCCTGCCCCCCCACCCCCCCGTATTTTTATTGTTCCCTTGTATTTCAAATGACATTTTATTAGAGTTAAAATTCTGGCATTCTCAGATTGTAAGGGTCTACAAAACTTATTTTCAACATATCTCCTTTTTCATGCTCAGTAATTAAAAATGGCTATGGGCATTTTTCACCCTTTGAGATTTACCAACTGCTATAGCATTTGTAGAATGATTTTTTCACCTGCTTTTACATGGAATAACCAAATATCGAAGCAGCTTGAAGTATTTTTTTTAAAAAAGAGTTTACCTCTAGGCTTCTCATCTCCTGCACACAGGCATCTATGTGACTATTTCACCATTCAATTAGTTTTGAAATCCTAAAAACAAAAGTAATTAATAAGTCTTTTGTCATGGGTAAAAAAAGAGACATGCCTTTTTAGTATTTGTATGTCATCATGCCAGGCCTAGAAAATTAGCCTAATTTATTATTTAAAACATTGGTGGGATTCCTAATTGCATCCATCATTAGATATGACACATTTAGAACTAGACCCATATCCAGTGAGAATTTTCCAGTTTGAATTTTGAAATAAAAATATTTTTCAAGAGATCCCTAGCTATCGCTTGTTACTATGGAAACAGCCCTATTTGTCTGAGAGCTCTGCCTGCTTGCCAATGGGAGCGCGAGCAGCATCAACTAAACATATGAATACATCAAAGACAAATTCATATGCTCAATCTGATCAGCTCAATTAATGTAAGAACAGAAGCTGAAGGGGGTTAAAAGAGGGCATTCATTCAGGATAGATGAAGCCTCTTTTAGCAGAATATATACACCGGCCTTTTGGGGGAGGAATTTAGCACACTGTCAAAAACATTATCAGAAAGGAAAGTACTAGGCCTCCTACACCTAACAGATATGAAGCTGTCAGACAAAGAATAGCACTATTCATTAAATGACACTTATTTTCTCCCACTTTACAAGAATACAGTGAACGAAACAAGCAGGGGAACAGCTGAGAGAGACACTTTTTTCTTCTCCTGGTGATGACAGACATTCAGCAATTATGGTGATAACTAAGGAATACTAAACAAGAAGCCAGGCTCCATTCTGTTTATCACCTAAAATTTTATGTTACTAAATTTGCATGCAACTCTTGTTTTGTTTTATTATTTATGTCTAGGACAAATTAGATCCTTTTGTTTTTAACATGGTGCTTTCAGTTTGGTGTAGAGTGCCGCTAAACTATACACATTTTCCTGTTCTCCTTGTTAAATGGCCATATCAAGTTGAAGTGCTTTTGAAGTGAGAGAGTTTCAAAGCACAACAAAACTGCTGTTTCCAGTGGAGGGGGAAAGAGCATTATTGTAATGGCAGGCATTGTGTACTATTTCTACCATACATAATTTAGAAGACAGTTAGGGAAAATCTCTGTTAATTCTTACCTTGACTTGCAGAAAGTAATACGACTTTGTTACTTATTTTTAGTGTTGCTAATTGCACATTCCTATGAAGTTTTTAGGTGTTTTGTAAGTTAGTTTCATAGCAGATAGAAGTAAGCAGGAAGTCCCTCAAGGCTACTGGCTTTTAAAAATCTCATACATTATGATCTGATTTAAGGTCTATTATCAATAGTCGGCTACTATTATCTGCATGATCATGTCCTGATTGATACTGACTTTGTAGCCATGTATTTCGTAATACGCTGTCAGGCAATGCTGACAGCTGCAATGAGAGAACAATAAATGTGGGGCAGCTCTAATGTAAAGGTCCAGCCAGGCTGTATGAAAACTGATAGCTGCAATATTGGCTCCTATGTTACCACACATACCAGTCCCATTGAGAATTTCTTTGTGAGTGAATTAAAATGGTCTCCTGATACACAGATAGAGGGTGAGGGGAGCTCTTCACTTAAAAAACCTGCAGATTGGTAAAATGTTGTGTTAAAGTCAATGGGTAGACACGAACTTAGTTCCGAAAAAAAATTGTTTCTTGTCTGAAAGATGGATGCACAAAAATTGCTGTGGATATTTATATACTCGTAACCTAAGTACTTAATGCGCCTCCAACAAAGTGTTTGAGCAACCTTTTGATTTTCACTTATTTCTGCATGTGTTAAGATAATGCAGCAGGAAATCTGAAGTTTATAGTGTAATTAAATTAAAACTCCCTAATCTCATACTTATGGTTCTAAACCAACTCATAATTACTTTAACCAGTCCTCAAGTTAAGCTTTATTATGAGTTATTTCAGTATTATTTTCTGTATTGCTTATTATTTGAGTATTATGTGACATACTGAATGCAGGTTGTTTCTTTTTTCATGTTGTGAACATATGGATGTGCATGGCCTCTATTAAAGTAAAGAAACTAGTAAAATAAAAATAAAGCAACCAGTATATAAGTTCATAATGGATTATTATAAGGCCGTGTCTTTGGTTTATAACTTTTTTTGTACTATTGATGCTTCAAGAACCTGTAGGTCAAACAACATCTAGCTTGTAAAGATGCTAGAAAACCATGTTTTCTTGCATTCTCAATCCTATTACCAAATAAACAATACTGAGATGTAAAATACGAAGTATAAATACAAGTACTTGTGGTTTTTTGGATTATTTTATTATTTAGGACTCCATCAAGTTCAAACCCCAGTTTTGAGAAAGATAAAAATCTTTTCCTCAGAGATATGTTGGTCCCTGTTAGAAATAGGTATTCTAAGAAATAGATATGAATTGTGCTATTTTAAAGACATTTTTAGTTACTTTAGCGTATTTTAGCCCTGATTGGGCTCAGAAAAGCATTATTTCTAACAAAAATTAACATTATAAGTTCATAATGAAGATGCTAGCAGGTCTATCCATGTTGGAAAGAAAGGAAAGGTGTGTTGTTGTGCTGCTGTTTAGATCGTTCCCGACCTGGATGGAAGGCAGCGGGTGAGCGTTCCCGGGGCGCGGCAGCCCGGCCGCTGTGTGACTCGCTGGCCGCGGGCTGCGCCGCGGAGCCTCTCGCGTGCCCCGTGGGCAATGTGCGTGCTCGGCGCGGGGAGACACCGGCACGCCGTGGCGATGCTGCAGGGAGCAGAACTCGGCGCCGGTCCCGGCCCCTGCAGGGTGTGACGCACTGCTTCCGCTGCAGAGGAAGCCAGTTTCTGACTTCTTGATTATCTGCTTTATAAACATTGTAAAGAGTAGGATCTATACGATAAAGGTATTTAAATACTTCTGCTGAGGTGTAAAGGTACTTTATAAGAACTGAACTAGAAAGTAGAATATTTTTAAGGTTGTGTACAAATATGTAATCTGCTGATTGATGAAACCAAAAGGCCAACTTCTTCTACCCTTAATCATAAAAAGGCTTTCTTTTGACTTAAATGTTGCAATGGTGGTCTTTTTTCTACATTTTGATAATCAGTATGCAGCATGCAAGTTTCTAAAGCAGTAAGATGCTTTTATATTATTGTTATTTAGAAAAATATATTCTTCTGCTAGCTCTTTCCGTCTCTGTAGATAGGGGTTAAAATTACTAACCTTGATAATTTCATTAATAAAAAGAAAAAAACAAAACCCAAAACAGACTTTGTGTGACACCTTGCACAGTATGCCAGGAATCAGCCTGAACCAAATTTTAACTTTCACATTATAACCCTCTGAAAGTAGTGATGTATAATAGGAACACTGACAGACCCTGAATGGCACTTGCATTGACATAGTAGCCCCACTCGGCACCCATAATTAGCTCTTTTGTGTCCTTGCAGTTAGCTAAAAAATGCTCCCTAGTTTATTAGAAAAACTACCCCAAAATTATCATCAAAAGCTAAATTGTGAATTGATGATGGAAATAAAAATTATGTAACAATAATATTCCCAGTTTTGAATTCATTATGGTGATGTCTGTTAGATTTTTGTTTAAAGGCACCCCATTGACTAAAGGTTTCATTCAAACTCATCAATCTAACGAATTAGATAATCAGTATATGTATTTGTGGAGTATATTAGATGCTGTACCTAATGGTTAGCTTACCAAGAGATATGAACACATATTTTCCATAAGTTCTCATCATAGTTTTGACTTGTTAGAATTTCTGAATATTTTCAAATTTGCTCAGGTTTGCAATGAAATGCATGTGAGTTGAAATATGAGCTGAGATATTTTGTATGGAGTAGTAGCAATATTGATCTGTAATGATCCAGTATTTGTAAAATACAAAAGCTTCTGTAATACATTAGTTATTTTTAATTACTCTTATTTTAGAAGAAAAATGTTGACTGTGATAATCTGCATTTGGACAGGAACAAGAAGCAAATTTTCTAGTTTTTCTCTTTAGGCAGTAATTTTTTATACTGTTCCCTATAATACAGAGAAGCTCAGAATGTTATCAGAAAATCACAGTTCAAAGCAGAAGGCAATGTTTTGAATTTCTGTGTTGTGCACAAGAAGTAAAGTAAATGATTGCTTTTTTAAGATAACCAAAATTAATAGTAGGCCAAGAAAATAGTATGTTACATGTAAGATGTAATGACATAAACTTAATTGCACACTGGAGGTCACCCTTGCTACTCCAAACTTTTTTATGGTTTTCAAAAAAAAAAAAAAAAAAGCAAGCAGCCTTTTAATATGCACGCTGAGATTTTAAAAATACTTCTAGCAATAAAACCTGTTAATCAAGTACACGTTTGTTATTGTGTTAACTCTTTAGTTGTTTCAACAGTGTGCAGTATATGTATAGGTCTTTAGAAAGAGTTTTTGGGGTGTGTTTGCCTAAGGTCCCACAAGGATTTTATAGACTGCATTGCAGCCTCTTCTACAGGCAATTCCTTTTATCACTCTTCAGGAAAGTTAGTTTCGAGTTTGTTTAGAAGCTGGTTCTAGCACAGCTACCTAAATTGCCATTACTTTGCTAGATTACCTTGAGGACCCATCCAAAGGTGTATAGAAGTATTAAAGTACCATCAAAATAACTATTATGCCCTTAAATAGCTACAATTAAGTGTTTTATTCAGTTGATGAGCAATGTGCCAGCTTTACTGTTGATTAGCCTAAAAACAGAGCTGAAAGGTCTTTAGAAAATCTGTCCACTGGAGCCATAGAGGCCTCAAAGAAGTTTAAAATTAAGCCAGTGTCCTTATATTTTCAGTCTTTTCTATGCCAAAAATCCATCTGATATATTAGGCATCTGTGACCTGTAGCTGTCAGTATGCAGGTGTACAGGGAAAATGTTGTGTGGGTGGTTTTTTTGGAGTTTTTTGCTTTGAGGTTTATCGTGGTCATTCTGCTAAGTCACCATAATTCAGTTAGTCTTCAGTAAAACACAATTTTTTTTGGATGAGGACAAAATTAGCCCTAATTGGTAGCTGATGTGCTGCTGTAAACATGGCTAACCAGGTAAAACTTTACTATGAAATTATTCTGTTGGGGTGTAACAATAAGGTCGCAATTCTGAAAGAGGCCTGCAAATGTTGTGTAACATTTTCATAATCAATTAGTAAGTGATGCCTTTCCAGTAGCTTTAACTCAACAGACAATGAAGAGGTAGAAAATGTGAGGAGAGTTTGTTTTTGACTGAGAAACAAGAACAAACTCATTCCCACCAGTTCCCCAGTATTCTAGTATTATGTCAGCATGAGCAAGTCGTGCATCCAAGCTGCCCCTTAAAGCAGTCCAGTCCATTTCCTTGCCAAAACCAAGTGGTGGCCCAATAGAGGTATTCACAATTCAAACTATTTCTTCACAAACAGTTTGTGACTATTGAGAATTAATTCTCTTGATTTGAACCAACAAACACACAAAAAACCATAACAGAATACTTTCTGAGGGAGAGACTTCATAAGATGTAGGGTATTGTATGAATTTAAATAAACCAGTAGTAAAATTTTTCATCTATAATGTCTTTACAAGTGCATATGCATTGAGATCACTGAGTCATACCTAAAATCAAAATGAAATCTGTTAAAAGTAGAAGTTAAATAAAATGACATACTGTCAATCTGTATTCTCATTCAGAAGAGACAACAGATATATAAAATTGATAAAAATTAGAGAAGCAGAAAAAGTGGTAGTATAACCATAGTATTTGAAAATTAATTAGAGTTTAGTTGTAGATTTCTGGAAAAAACATACAGAATCTTCATATTCTATTACAATATGACTGCTCATCTTCAAAAAGCTTCTGAGATATTTACCATATTTTTATAAATAGGAATTATTTCATCACAGGAAAAAATAATGAGAATCTCATAGATCAGTTTGGGTGGGTTATGATAACAAGGACAAATGAGAACTTAAAAGAATGTGTTATGTGGTTTTTTTACGATATTTGTCATTTTATGATGTATAAAACATTAAAAAGCCATGGATGGCATCAAATCCATTTTTACTTATTCTGAGTTATCCCTCCATGCTAACATGTGAAATGCTTTGCAGATATTTGAGCTGTTTTCAGTCTTTATGAGCCACAATTTAAATTAAATTTTCCTTGGTGATTGATTGTCATAATTGGAAGTAAAAATGTTGGTGTAAGTAGGCAATAACTCGTACAATAGACTGGACCTAGTTGAGTTTTAAGATGAGGGAAACTTCGGTAATGAATTGCAGATGTTAAAATAAACCAAATTTTTGCTGAATGAAGATGCTCCTAAGGAAGAAAAACAAAAATGCTTAATAATGGTGGAAGTGGATTTAATTATTACATAGTCTGTTTTGCAAAGAGTTTTGCAAAAGAATATCATCATGCACAGATTAAAATACAAAGAAATTAAATATTAATTAAAAATTCACTGTCATTGTCATTCATACTAGCTAATTACATCAAATTGGTAAAACATGCTTAACATGTTAAACTGGTAGTTTTATTCAATGTATGAATAAACCAGTTGTATAGGTAACAGATCAGCCTGGCTCTCAACTTCATAGTACATGTGTTGTCAGTACTTGAGGAATTTATTCATTTTTCACATTATTTTATGCATTATCCAGAACATATGACTGCAGAACTGAAATATGTAAAGAAAAAGTTAAGCCAGAATATTTTAGGATACGAAGTTATATAGTTTAATTCTTCATAGTAACATTTTTTCCCTTGTCTGAGTGACTTGAATGTTGGGCAAAGCTAGTATTTCAGTGTGCATTTCTGTTCCAGTTATGCTGTTTCTAAATATCTGATGTTTATTTTCAGAAATTGTTTCATTTCTGCCAAGGTATTTCAAAGTTTCAGTTGCGAAATCTTTATTTATGAATGAATGTGGGCTTTTGTCTGGAAGTTAATAAAAATCAAGTCATATGATGAAGATCATGGCTTTGAAACCCAAACCAAAGCATTTTACTATGGTATCATTAGTCTATAAAGTTAATAAATGTGCTTCTTCCCTCATTCTTTTACAAATAGAAACGTGTGTTCAGTGAAATACCTAAATTAATGTTTTTGGGATTTTTTTGTTTAAAAATTTAATAAATTCTGCAAATTTATGGAGCAAGATGTATGCGCCAACAAATACAGATACTGTTTGTTACATATAAAAATGTATATAAGTATACATATTAATTATAGCAATATCATATCACAGAATAGAACTTACACTTGGAGGGATGGGATTTCTGATGATCTGTAGTTCCTGTGGAAAGGCGTTTTGCAGTCTCAGACTATGCCAAAGAAAACTTTTTTTCCATTTTTTAGACTTTCTTTAGGTCAGAGGACTACTGTCTGGCTGTAGTCAGTCTTTTAGGTAAGCTGCTGACACCTTTTTAATATTTGAACAGACTTTGAACATCACAACTCTAGGGGAAGCCACTGTGGCAAATGGAGACGTTCATATTTAAGAATACACCAGCTAAGAGCCCTAATGGTAAGAATGCACATCTTATTAAGGAAAAATGCACTACACTAGCCAGTTTTTAGAATGAAAATGTGTCCAATTATTGCATATAGTCCAGCCAAGGAGTGGATGTAATGAGGCTAGGACATCACTCATTCAGCCATTTTTGGATAACCCTGGTCTGACCTCATGGCTGACCCTGCTTTAAGCAGGAGGTTGAGCTAAAGACCTCCTAATGTCCCTTCCAACCTGAATTTTCCTATGATCTTATGATCGTCCACCAGGATTGGAAGAAGTTTCCTAGCAACAAGAAACTGAAGGCTTTGGTAATGGTTGAAACTTAGCGTCAGGGAAAAATCCCAGAGTTCTAATCTATGAGTTGAATTGACCAACATTATGTATGTCTCCCTTAAAGCAAAGGAAACTGTACATTCATTGTGAATCCTTTGAAAGGCGTTTTCTCTGCACATCTGTCATGCTCTTCATTCCCCTTCGCACACGTCGCCCTCTCTGTGTCTGGTCTCATTTCATCCATTGACTGCCTGATGGACAATATTGATATAGCTGTAGGTGGTGAAGGATAGGGAGCACTGCAGTGTCATCAATACACTGCTGGTCGTACCTTCTGTGATATTTCACCCAAATCCTTCAATGGGTGGTGCATGCTGAAATGAGAAGGAATAGAAGGTCCTGGAACTTAGTATATGGTCTGGTAATAGAGGAGGCACACTAAGAAAAATTACTTGTTCCATTTTAGCAAGTTAACCAGGAATTCATGAAGCTCTCTTAAGAGGGATAACTATTATTAAAGTCAATAGAGTATGAATTATGGGAATAGCATTAATTCTGTGGAGACAAACCAAGATTAATATGAATGTCAAGCCCTCTCTACTGGTAGAGAAAATTACACAGATACTGGATTACACAAATACTGGACTGAAACCTTCTGTTGCACAATAGTACATCAAGAAGTAATGTAGGGAACTTTGAAAATGTTAGAATATAGGAAAACAATTTTGTGAGAATACTCAATTTCCATTTCCTGAATACTCTTCTACTGTTCTACTCCGAACAGAATGATAGTTTCACATAATGGTGGATGTTTGGCTGTGGTGTAAGCTGAAACTTGTCCTGATTAAAAAAAAAAAATTATTAATAACTTCTTGATATGGACCTTCCCAGATGCAATGGAGGCTGATATAAAGTGATCTTGCCCTATAATGAAGTTTCAACACAACCTTTGAGAAAATTACTGCATCCTTGCTTTGATGTTCTGATGTTTGTACACAAATCTGTCACAATTTTTCTTCAATATAGAATATCAGTAAATAAAAAGAAGTAGCTGCTTATGAAATGTCACCAAATACATACAAACTGGTTATTAGAGTTATGGTTGAGGCCAGTGTGCCAGTTACTTTATTCAGGTTCTGGCTCATAAGTTATAAGTCATAAGTTTATGGGCTTAATACTGTTAATCTCTAGCAAGCAAATTAATGTATTTAAATCAGAGATTTCTGGTCAAGCCTGAATCACTAATTGATTTTCTTGTCATGGGGAAGGATACTCTTTGGCCGTTATTTTAATGAGAGAGAGAAAAATCTCTTTAAAAGATAATAGAACCACAGAATATTCTGAGTTGGAAGGGATCCACAGGATCATCAAGTCCAACTACTTACATGAATGGCCTGTAGAGGGATCAAACCCCCAACTTTGACATTAATAGCACCATGCTCTGGCCAGCCAAGCTAATCTGGGTGGACTGGACTATCCTGGATCTTGATCTCTGCAATCAGCATTTCATCTAGATTCATCTGTCTGCTTGCTTTGAGTCAGAAGTTAGTTTATAAAGTTTTAAGATGCCAAGCAAGGAAATAAGATAGATGCATAAGCTTCTTAAGAAGTCTTCTTCTGTTTGTCTGCAAACCAAGACAGCTCATTTAGCACTGGCATTCTGAGTGATATAAACCCCAAATGTGGCTAAAGGCATATTTGATTTGATCAATGATTTTATAGTAAGAATTTGAATATATAGAATGCATGCTGTCATAGAAATTATTATAAAGTGTGGAAGTATTTGAACTGTATAGATGTTGGAAATCCTTTTGGGTTTTTGTTTGCCTTTTTGTTTGTTTGTTTTCAAAATCTTCATAGGAATAGTTTAGGTAAAAGCATCTGATGTCTCAAACTGATCTTGGTGCTGCAATTTTACTTTGTTACCTTGGTGTGAGATCAGTTATTTCTCATGTTTGCAAGTCTTAAACCATGCAAAGGTACGCAATAAGTTCTTGAACAACCAGCCTGAATTCTGTTCTTGTTTTTCCTATACTGTTGTTCTGCTCTTCATAGCTATTGAAGGATTGTTATGGTTTCCACTATTTTTTCCACTTCAATTAGAGAAACTTTGAAGGTTTTACTAGTGAAGCAGTAAAATAGCACATTTTTTAGGACTGCCTAGGGAAAAATTAGGGCAATAGTATCAACTTGCAAATAATTTTATGATAAAAATTTAAAACAGGACAGATATTTTGGTTGGGATTGTGAAATGGTTAACCCTACATTTTTCATAAAATCTCAGATTATGTTTTGGAATTCAAAACATCCCTAATGTAGGCTTCATACTTATCCAGGTTTCTGTTAAGAGTTGTGATGTTGCCTGTTCACTACAGATTCAAGTATGTCAGGTCTAGAAATAATAATCTTTTTCTACCCAGTGTGTTACCAATCTTGTTTTAAGATAGTTCTCTCATTAGCCAGTAGAGGAATTAATAGTATCCTAATGCCTTATGGAATAACTTTCAGATAATTTAATTGTTCTTGAAGTTTTATATTGTTAGACTATACTAGTAAGTCAGAAGTGCCAGAGGAAAAAGTGTCCACAAACTGTCATTATTCACCTGCCTGCACAGTGCAGAAATATTTTGAAATAGATGTGGCTGTACTGAATCATAATAAAAAGTTCAAACAACCTATACAAAAATCAGCAGCTTTAAATAAGTGTAATTTTAGCATGAGAAAGGAAACATGCCAGTAACCTGAGTTTCATAAAAACATGGTACTTGTCTGTCTCTTATACTACATGTGAAATGTGTATTATACTGAGGGCAAAAGACCCATATTCATGCAAGTGGTTTTTGTTTGAGTTGGGTAATCAATGTCTTGAATTTTTCTGTGTTGGCCTTCCCATAAGCCCTTCTACACAGATACAGATTCATTAACTTAAAATGTTCACCTGTAGTGCAAAATGTTGGAAGGTGTAATGTCTAATAGCTTTAGAATCAAGGAGAAGAAGTCAGAAGTAAATTATTGTGTGGGCTTTCTCAGCTCCACTTTTCCTTGCAAATAGGAGTGTCCTATAATCTGTCCTGCAGGTGGGACACTGATGGCATGTTTCCCCTTTCATTATGTATCTGGTAAGCAGTTCATTTCTATATTGTGTATTTAATAGCAATATTAACAACAATACTAGTATATTTAATAGAGTCTAGATGATTAGCATCTCAAGTGCATCATCTTTTGTGAGCCCTGAAGATCTGGTGTATTTGTGTCTCAGGTGCAGATTCATTTCTAGGGCAGGTCCCGTGTGAATGAGTTGTGACTGGTCTTGTTTATTCCTGGTTTGATTTTTCTTTTTTTCTCCAACTGTTTCTACAACTGTGCTGGTGCAGGGTTCAGACATTTTGAAGCAGTCTGAATATGTTTTCTTTTAGGCTGTCTTGATGGATGTTTACTTTTGTTTCTTACCCCAAACCAAGGCTCTGTAGAAGTGTTGGCTGAATACCATGTGCCTTTTCCTTCATGAAAGATACAAAAATGTGTTACTTCTCATCAGGAAGCAATGATTATATTATCCATACAAAGATGGATATGTTGTAAATATTCATAGAAGACAGCTGCAAGCTAAAAGATGTTGCTCCCAAATCATAAGTTTCTTAATTACATCACTGTAAAGAAAAGATCAAAGATAATGTGATTTCATTTGATTACTGAGTCATCCAAATAAGCAGGGAGCTCTACTGACAGTTTTTCTGAGGTAGCAGATTGCAGTTGGTATTTAAGGAAAAGTATTTTAAAACAATGCCCATAATTACACTTAGAAGTATTAAAATAATCTCTGTAGTTTCCTAGGGTTTGATGGAGCTTAACCATTGGCATAATGATGTTTTACTGAGGCTGTTCTTAAGATATTTGCAAGCACCTCACTGCAGGGTGTAGGTGTGGTGAGTCACCCATTCAGCACACAGCTCTCATTCATTCATTCCCACATTGTAGCCTCCCTGATTTTGCATAACCTATGCGGCGTTTCATTGTCAATCAACCCCATTTTGTACAGTAAGCTCTCTGGCTTTCTTTTGACTTGAATGAATAGTGCCATTCATTCACATCATACTTTTCTGAGGATACTATTCTAAAGCAAGGATCAAGTGGTTGGCTTCTAATGTGCAAGAACTGTAAGACAAAGAATTTGTGCAAACCAAATATCTGGAGGAGAAAAAGGAAGGGGACAAAAATTTTTTTAGTAGGGGTCATGCAATGGAGAAGGCAGAGCAAGCTTAGTCATTCGAATCTGCCACTTGTCATGCCATGCTCCTCTAGAAGGGAAAGCAGTCTTGACTTTTCTTGTCTTTCAGATATTCCAAAATTATGAAAATATTGCCCTACACATTTACACGTTCGGGTTTTTGGTTTGGGTTTTTTTTTTTTTTTGGCTATCTTCTGAGAGAGACCAAGATTTATGTTTTTACCTCTGGTAATTTTTTTTTTAGTTCTTGGATACTGTCATTTTTGCTTCAGCTGTTATCACACCTATGCCATGCTCAGCATAGCCCAGATACAGTCACAGTATGAAAGTCCTTTTGGGGAAGGTAAAATGAGATCCTTGGGCAAAGGTAGTAAGAGTGGGAGAAGACAAAGGCTTCTAGGAACTGATTGCAGGAACAGAGGAAATACTTACTAGACAAGAGTATGCAAAGAGATCCTGCATGCTGGTAGTTGTGGTCTGAAAAGGGAAGGGGAATCAAGTAGCAGAAAGGAGAAGAGTGGTAAATGGGCTGACTACTCCTTCCTGCCAAACACAGAAGAACACTAACTGTTGATGCCACATGATCCTTTGTTTGAAGCTTTAATACCGTCCATAAAACTTACCTGATTTAAAAGCAAAAATTTCTGCATCATCTGCTATGGCAGTACAAGATACTGTCTCCTACCTGACCTTTGTGATTTGTGAATGCCCTTCTGATGCCACCTTAATAATCAGTATCATTATCTAGCTTATCCCTTTAAAGAAAGTCATCAATGTATTGCTTATTGAAACATCTGGGAAGGTATAATTCAGTGTACTCTCAATGGCTATAATTTTTAATCCTTTAAAATTATTCTTTAGAACTAGCTAAAGCTGATCTCTGATTGTAGTTGATGTCTTATTTTAAGACAATTTTACAGGACAGAGACTCTGAAGTAAGTTACCTTCCCTTTGTTTTAAACGTCTCCCCTCTTACCAATTAGGAGACACAAATCAAAAAAGATCTAAGTGAAAAAAATAACAGCTTACTAAAAGAAAACAGCAAAACCCAAGAGATACGAAGCTGCTGGGTCACATGGCCCCCCGAGGCAGAAAGAAAACAAGATGGCTGCTGTCTGGGCAGCCCGCGAGGGCCAGAGGACAAAGCCAAGATGGCGGGGAGGCCTCGGCTCCAGACCAGGGGGCTGAGAGAGAGAACAAAGGAAACAACAGAGCAAACAAGCCTCCACAGTTCAAGAAAACATACCCCCCACCCCCAAACAAACAAAACAACAGGGAGCAGGGAAAAAACAAAACCTGGGAAAAACTGTATTTGTTCAAAACGAGTCAGTGCTGCTGGGGTGCTGGTGCAGGCTCTGTGTCGCAGCTGGGTGAGCTTTGTCTCTAGAATGTGCCGCTAAAAAAGCGCTGGTGGACTCCTGGCAGCAGCTGGAACTTGCAGAACCCACAGTGATGGGCAGCTGTGGGCCCCCTTCCTTGGCAAACAGCAGGCAGCAGTGATGGAAGTACTGGAGAACTCTCCAGAGCCCAGAGAGAACAAAAGAGAGAGTTTTGTGTGTCCTTTCCCTCTTTTCAAAGGTATCCAGCACCCCTCCCCTGCTGTAAACAGGGTAAAACACACAAGTCTCATTTTCTGGCTGCAGGTCTTGAATAGACAGCAAACAAACTTGTGTGGGTTGACATAGAGAGAAACATGGAATACATGATTTTTGGGTCACCTAGGTCAACTAGGACAGTTGAGTACTGTGATTAAGCAAGATTTAAAATGTTTGAAATGTATCTCTTTTACTTTCGATGTGTTTATTGTGGTGTTAATTGGTGGGTCTACCCATACTTATTTGATACCTACTAAAGTAAGAAATAGTTTCTTCCATTTCCTCAGATTTCTAATCGTGTAGCATGATTTTAAAAACAAACAGCATTATATGGTTCTCTTCTGTTAAGAGTCTCTAAGGAAGACTACAAATACAGATACAGAAAGATCAATAGATAGGTACAAGGTGCATGGCTAATTAAATATAACTAATAAAAATATTCATAATTCTAATTCTCCTACATAATCCTACCAGCTACAGCTGGTGTTAGCAGTTAAGTACAGTGCTCTCCAGTAAGCCCAACTCTTTTAGCCTCTGTTTGCCCCAACACCATCTCCCAGCACAGCTGGATGCTAAAAAGAGGGTGGAAGAATCTCTGGTACACTAAAAGAAAATTTATATACCATGAGCAACATCTGTGCAATGGCCATAATGCGGTGATGTTTCCTGGCACTTGGCTATGGCAATGCAAACGCGTGAGGCAGCTAGCACGTAACATAAAGTGAGAAATGCATATTTCTGGGTGGTAATTGAAAATGATAAATTTTAAAAAATTACATTGTTAAATATTTTAGTATAATTATATTGCCATATGCTGGTGTACCTATCTCTCTGGATATTTACAACTGGAAGTTCAGATCTCCTTCCAGTTTCTCTATAGCTAAGTTATAGTTTACGTAGTAAGGGCTATAAAGTATAATTTTTCTAGGTAACTTGGTTACACTGGCCAAGGGTTTTTTTAATGATTTAAACTTTGTTTTTTGATTACATGAAAATAAAGAACAATACCTAGCATAAAAATGTACTTTCTTACTAAGTGGAAATAAAATTATAGGATATTTTTCATCTACCTGTCATTATAAAATTATTTTTTTATAAAAGAACAACCAATCTTTCATAATTTTGTTTTAAAATAGTATTTTATTACATACATATACATTTTGTATATACATTTTATATTTTTCTATGTAATGACTAAACTGTAAGCTTTGATATATAAGCAGCTGTCAACAAAACAATAGATTTAATATTTTTGTTTAAAAATATTTATATCTGTGGTTGAATGAGACAGTCTATTCAATCTTATAAATATCATATTTAATAAAGAAAAATCCACTGCAAAGTGAAAAAATGTCTTTATCCATAAGCAACCAGATGAGAAATGGATTTTTATTCAGTCAAATCCTTTTAGTCAATGAAACAGCACTTTCATGCCTACTGCACTCAAGTGATAATTAATATAGTCTAATTCCAGACATGATGCCTGAATTCATGTACTGTCATCAATACCCCGTGTTAAAATCAAACCTTGACAGGGACTTAACACCCTGGAACAGGTCATCATATGATAATACTCTTTTTTCCTTTCAGTATTTGTCTTCAACCAAGCAAAGTATTACAAGATGAGGGGAAAAAAAGGGAAAGAATTACAAATGAAGAGTGACGCAGGCTGTGAATAGAACATATGTTAGGCTAGGCAGAGGCATCAGTGAATTATATCATTTCATGATGAAGTGGCAGTGGGGCTGAACGGACCTATTTTAAACCTTGATGTATTTTATCTCTACTGTATTTGGTCTGTCATCTTTGGAGAAAGACTTTGTGTAATTGAGAGTCAGCTCCAATCTGCATGACTTGAGCATGAAGTGTAAGCCAGATGAACAGTGTTATGGAAGAAAGGGAAGCATCTAATAAGGTATAAATGAGAAATAACCTTTATACCTCAGACATTTAAATGTGTTTTATTACTTACTGTATTTAATGGTATTATTTTCACAGTACTATTAATAATATAAACAAGGTTTGAAAGTACTTTAAAATTTATTTAATTTTACTTCATTATTTTAATAAAACCTGCATATTTACAGTTGAGACATCCTTTGTCACACTGAGCATACAATAAAACGGAATTGATTTGTCCTTACATAATTTTTATGAGTGTAATATATTTTTGTTCTTGAATTCAAGGTTCACCTTCATAGACTAAGATTATAGTTTTATAATTATCTATTAATTGTGAGGGGAATCTGTTTTAATGATGTCCTTATCTGCAATGCCACAAACAACTGTATCTTTAGAAAAGTCTTCAGAAAGTTTGTATTTCTGTATATTTTTCTTATAGTATGATTAAAATATATAGTTTTAAGAAACTTTAGGTTTTCTACTTTTCATTTATTGTCCAGCAAGAAGCTGGCATATGGAGGGTGTATAATACATGTTTGACCCTCAGTAGAAAGAATTTGTGGCAGTCCTAATAAGATCTTGGTAAGTCTTCCAGCAGGTCTTGCTTTCTGATGTAAAAGAGCGTGTGAATACCATGTAGCATGCCCAACACAACTCAAGGACCATATTAGAGAGTTACTCATTTGAATTTAATTGTATCCAACATTTTGTTTGGATCTGTTTTTGCTAGATAGATTCTTCAGACAAACTTCTGGAGGCAGAATAATATTTTATTGTTACAGCTGGGGATAAGGACAAGTGATAGCATCTGTAATGCGAGGTACTTGTTCCATATAAATCACTTTCTTGCGAGGTCACTGTACTTACATAGAGTTGCAATGAATGTTTTACAAGCTCTTGTGCTTCCTTTGCATAGTTAGCCAACAGTTTCAAGATTGGAATAAGTGTTATTAACAGCTACTCAGAAGAAACAGGGAAAAAAAGGCATAATAGTCAGTATATAAATCTTACTACTGGAGAGAACTCTTTTTTGCTAGCCGTATTCACACTGACCACTTCCTGCATGAAAGACATCCTGATAACCCAACAAACTCCATGTGGGGAAAGGACAGGTCTGCCTGTGCAGCTTTGGTAACAGATTTTGTGTCACAGAGGTTTGGGTAAGTTCTTTGTCCTCAGAACCTGCCCATAAAAAATGGGTTTTTGCATACCTTCTTCGTAATGAAAGCTTTGCTACAGTTGGACTGGTGGTTTTATTATGTCAGGGTTTTTTGTATATGTCACAGCTCTGACATGATAGGGAATATTTTACTTTAAAAGTCTGTCATGTCAAATGAAAATGCTAGTGTGACCACTCCTTGCTTTTGTGTTGTTTTATTAGTTTCACCTCAGTTTGAGCTCTGTACAACTAATTTCTCCTAGCAGTCTCTCGATATGGTGTCCAATGATGTTGTTACACTATGTTGGGTAAGAATAAGAAATTCCTGTGAATAAAACAATTAAAACACAACAATATTTAACATCTTTGCATTCAGTTATTGGAACAAACTGCATAAATTTCTACCATGAGTACAAATGGGTAACTCTGTTCGAGCATGCATCCAGGCTATAAAATCAAGCAGATTGTTTAATGATGAGAAGCTTGCTTATAGAATGAAGGCTCAAAGTGAACAGTAGAAATGAAAGCTGAGAAAGTCATAGAGGCAAACAGATTTTAAAATATTTTTTGGCATCAGTTCACTTTGCCCAGAGTTCTATGGGTGTTCTTTTCCTTCAAACTGATGATCTTTTTGACTCTTGTAAAGTGTAGCACTGTGCTTTAACAGTTTCATTTTACTAGTATTTTTAGACATTGTGTATGACTTGAATATCTTTGTACTGACTTCAAACTGTATGTGTATGAATACACGCATATATACACATCTATATTTTTAAAGAAGGACAGATGTCATAGAAGTTATCTGTTATTCAAAGACCAAATGTGCTGCTTTTGAACTGCATCTCTTTACATGATTCCACTGTGAAAATTCACTTGAACCTGATTTTCTTTTTGCAAATCAAAAAGGAAGATTAATTCTGGATGGGGAGAAAAGAGTAACATTAGCAGAGTCTGCAAGATATGGAGATTGGACAAATAATGGATATAAGCTGGCCTTAAAACAGCAACAAACTTCATGTGTCTTACGGAGCAAAGCCACTTTCAAACATACCTTTTTTTTTTTTTTGGCTTTCCCACTTTGTTTCCCTTTTAGAGGTCCAACGCTAATAAAAAAATAACCTTAGTTAAGGGGCAATGACTTATGGAATCAACGTGACAGTTACATATTTGAATAGTTTAGACATTCAGTTTTCACATAGTGCATTTAAATAATTTTTCTTTTTTCTTTTCTTTACATATGTACATTTAGTGTAAAAATTTGTTTGAGAAAATGCATAATGGCAGCTACATGGTGAGTTTGAAACTGAAAATTAGGTGTTTATTTTATCTATCAGTTTGTGATATTCCTTCTGATTTTCACACTGAGAGTGGCAGAAACTTGACAGTCAGTGGCAGGCAGATCAGAAGTGCTTTGTCTGTCTGGAAATATGCACAACTCGTAGAGCTAGAACATGGCTAATAGACTAAAATCAAAACTACTTATTTCTTCCCTGAAATCTGGAGAAAAAAAATATCTAAACAACAAAAATCTTAAGGAATAAAATTTAATCAGAGAAATGTTTACAAATGAGCTGTTATGTTCTTTAGATTACTTACATGGCTTGAGATTTATACTTGGTTATTTTACGTTCTGTAAAGATTTGTGTCTTTCCTACTAAACTTTAGATGGTATAATTGTATTAATTTTACTACTAAAAATGATGAAACTGGAGAGAAGGCAAATTACAGCTTTTAATGTAGTGTTTAGATTCTAGATGTGGTAACTTTTAACCGGTACTCAAATGTTAGTGCTGGTAATTAGGAAACATATTTGTTTTAATTTAGTTTTACAGATCAGTTGTTTTTACATGAAAAAAATAGATATTTGTGATATGCAACCTTGCTTTTAACATTTACCTTCCAGCATTAAAAAATTTGATTCATGGTTCTGAAAAGATCATTGCATTTTAAGTATTATAATTTTCTAAACTTCAATTAAATTTTTTGGCTCTCTGTGTATATATATATGTATATAAATATATATATCTCATAGTCCTTTTGAAGTTTTTTTAATGGGGTCAATAGTTTGGAAATCGTTATTGAATTCTATTACTGAGAAGTAAAATTGTCCATCTTATCAATAAAAACAGCAATGTGGTACCTGCATATCTAATAGCAAGCTGTAGCTGTAGCTCTCCCAGATATGTTTGTTACAAAGTCTGAAAATAAAATTCTTGCATTCAAAGTAATCTTAGAGAACTTTTTTTTTTCTGTTGAAAAAGTAAAATCAGAATACTAAACATCATTTACCTAGGAAAATAAGCACCTGGAGCTATGAAGTCTATCTTTCTTTCCTGTCATAAAAAAAAAGATAAGTTCACAGAAGACCAAAAATAGGAAAACATTTAATGCAAAAGTTTTTAATTGTCCATATTTATTTTTAGATTACATGAGCTCCATTGTCCACATGTAACAGTAAAAGGATAAACAAAAAGAACCATAAACGTTTGTATTTGTTCACAGGTTACGTCTTCTTTGATCAGCTGTGAACTAGGAAGCAGAATTATGCTGTAAAACCAAAAATCTGTTTGGGGGTTTGACCTTGATAGCACAGTATTATCATGATGATGAAGCTACCACACTTCCTTCCAGAAACATTTTAATTCACTTCTTTTCCCCCCTGAGCAATATTACTTGTTGCAGTTATTGCAGAGAAGTATCTTCCTTTCATTTATACTTTATTTTTCCTAACGCCCTCTGTATCTAGCTCCCGTGCCCCCTTTGCACTAATGGAACATAAGAAAATGCTCTGTACTTGCAGAGCAGGATTCTCGTTCCAGATTCCAGGACAGCAGAGCAGCTGGAAGTGTTTAGTGGCTGTCTGTACCAGTACTCCCGCCTTTGTAGCATTAAAATTAATTTTCCTCATCTTGGTGTATAAAGAACCCAAGTGTGCCCCTTACCTCATTACCTGAAATTTTACAGTGACACCAACAGCAGGAGATGTGGCAGAGCAGCTTTTTGGATATCGAAAGTTGAAGCCCTGGGAATATTCACTTTAATAGACACTGCAGTTCTTGTAGCCTTTAATAGGTTCTTCCTTTATGACTGCTGATGGCTGGAGCAATGAGGATGGATACGATCCAGGTTTTCCTATCACTTGGATAGCTCACAATTTTCCTACTTAAGGAAGAGAACAACTAGGCACACATCTGAAGATTGTACTTGGTGTGTAGTACTAATCAGCAATCTGCTGACTGTCACAGAGGAGGCTGAATAACTGAACATGTTTATTTATGTATACTGCAGTGTTGTGACAAAAGGTAAAAATGAAAGTGGTTTGTTAACTATCTTAGCTGCTGTTCCAGTAATGCATTTATTTTGTGCAGGTATTGGGAGGCACACTGTGCTCCATAAAATAACTGTTCCTGAGCATTATGTTTTTATAGGAGCATTATGTTTAATATGGATATATGTGGCAGGGGAGGGGGGCAGTTTGCATCCCAGTTGGGTGCAAGTATGAGTGACACTAAGGTGCTCAAGGTGGGAAATTTTTGGATATTCAGGGAAACGGTCACCTGATCTTCCTTGGGGTGAAAGTGGAAGATAGGTATTTTTATTAAATTTGTTTTCTTTTGTTGTCACTAAGCTTTCCCAGTTCTGAATTATGGGCCTCTAGAAAATTTCAGGTCTTTTAAATAGACATTGTTTGTTTTCTAACAATGGAATAATTTCATAAATAGTGCTAACAAAAAGCTTCCGAAGTGATTAAGTCAATTTTGAAATAGAACTTTATAAAGAGTTCGGTTGCATATATTACTAGAAATAAGAAGTCAGAAGATTAAAAGGAATCCCTCAAAAGAGAAAGAGAGGAAGACAATGCTCTAAAAATGAAAGAAGGATGCAGAAATAATGCAACACTAAGGGTAAAATTTACTATAGTATTACAGGAAATCCACAGTGGAAAGAAAATTACAGAATCAACTGTGACGTACCAAAGTGTATGTCTTCATTGCTAAATCAATGTCAGTGAGATCCTTTCTTGGACTCTTCTGCCATGCTCTACCTAAAAGTTGATACTTGTCAGGCTCTAAGGTGTTCCATCTTGTAGTTTCATGATACCATGTTAATTTCCTTCAAAAAACCCATATCATTATTATTTCAATAGTCAACATACCATTGCCTGGCACTGTCAGGGGGGACGAGGGGGTAGATTTACAGACAGTAGAATCAGACTTACATAGATCTGAAAGTTAACTTAGAGAATCTGGGGTCAAACCATAACGTTTTTAACATGAATAGCTGTTTCAGCATTGACGGTGCTGTTGGGGTCCGTGTCTTTTGAATTCCACAGAGGAAACTGAACTGTTAATTGTGTCTTTATGTAGCCTTAAGGATAAAATCCTAATAGTTAAATACTTCACATGGACTTATAGTTGTAAGAATATATTGTTTATATCTAAGTATATATTAATAATTTTTCTAAGATACATCTTTAAAGTGTTTGAAGATATTACCCTTGCATGTAGTCATAAAAATAAAAACTTTTGTTGCTAACAGGTACATAAAATATGGTGAAGCCATATTTTTGAAATGTCAGGCTGTTCTGAACTATTCTGTTCGACAGAGATTGTAAATTTGTTAAAACTAAGTTAAACAGTATCAACAGATACAACTAACTCTGAAGAAGGCTCATATTTTAGAGACATGCTCTCTGTAACAATGAGAGCAGCCTTTGCTAAAGCAAAAATAAAGGAAAGATAAAATAAGTTTAGAAACTTTAGACAGTACTTCAGTTAATTATATAATTATGATAATAAAAGTTGATTATAATAATAATTTTTAGATTTGTTTAGTTTAATGATTGAAATTTAAATATATCTCTTGAATGCACTTGACATAAAATAAGATCAAAATTTATGGGCAAAAGGAATAGAAATAATTAGATTATTTGATAGGAATGTAGTACTCAAAACTGTCTGTATCTTCTGAGGTTTTTAAAATTTTTGTTCTCATTATAGGTAAGCACTTTTATTAAAGCCATATAATCTACCCACCTGAATAAAAAACAGGTGTTTGAAGAATGGAGTTCCATTTTCAGTACATAATTTTATATATTCCATGCTTCACTTGATAATTCTACAACCATCAAAAATATGCAAGAGCTGCACAAACCACAGTTAATAGTGCTGGAAGGACTTGTACTGATAATCTGAAAAAACATGGAAGCTTCTATTTCACTTTTCACATGTTCAATGACTTGGTTATCAATAGGGGGAGGAAACAATTGCAGAGATCAGTAAATTGAAAAATAAATTACAGGCTCTGTTCTGTAAACACAGTATGTGTCTGACTTAAGTATTTGCAGAATCAGATCTTAAGACAGAGCATCTCTTATCCTGAAGTTCAGCATTATTTTATATTTTTTGATCAAAGCCATGGTCAGTATTGGAAAATTGAGACATCTTAATACATTTTTATGTGTAAAAAACTGTGAAATGCTTACTGGCTTTTCCTTTTATGTTTGCTTTTTGCCTTGGTTGAGTATTTTAAAGAAGGTCCATTGAAGTGGGTAGTGATATTAAAAATCAGTTGTTTACCTCACAAGCATTATTAAAGAAACCTCTCCCCAATCTCAGATATACAGAGACCTCATCCCAAGCTCCCTTACCCTTACCTGTTTTTACCTGTCATTTGTCATAAAAGTCAATCCAAAATGATTTCTAAGATGGGGCCAATCTTTTTGAATGAAAAAAAGAGATAAAAAGAAATTAAGGACTTACATAGATATCAATATGGCAAAATGACTCAGAAAATCTCTGAAGTTACTTTCACTGTTAGTGTCTTTTTTTTTTTACCCTTCCTCAAATTCCTCAACTTCTTTTCTAATCCACCTGTCATGTGGCTGGCACTGTAAACATATTTAGATGTCAGATTACCATTGAAGTAGTTTAATGCTGTTAAAAATGTGCATCAGTTTCTCTGTGACAGAAATAATGTCTTCCTACAGCTCTCAAACATGAGCAGAAACGTCTGGATAATACTTCTATGCAGATACATAGCTGTATTAATAATAATATAGAGTGTTTACAATATTATTTCTTTTATTTACACAGTATGCTACAAGATATCTCTTAGTAGATTACTTTAAAAAAGGCACAATTCTGTTGTAAATATGTTATTACTAATGGACAACACTGTATTCAGTTTTAGATAGGCAGAATTATTAGCCAGAGTTGTGAAATAAAGAAACTTTCTCAGGTTTTCTACCAAGTACCTTTCCTATGTTCTGGTGAAATTAGACTTGTGCACATTGATATATATTTATTAAGAACATTTCTTTTTTTCTTTTTCTCCTGGTACATTTCCAGAGCTCTAGCATGCAGTGAAGGTTTTATAGTCAATGTGCAGTCTAGCAGATGTCATTCCATTTGCCTAAGCCCTGTTGACATTTGGAGTTGTGGATTAATTGAGCTACAGAATGAAATTTCATTAAAATTAAATACAGATTTGGCCATTGTATCTGTTAATTTTTTACACTCTGGTGTGTACACTTGCAGTCAGCACCATAGTTTATTTGTTTAATCAGGATGCTATGTGGGAGAAGCTGCACTTTGTTTTAAACCGAAATCGTGGCAGATGCCAAGTAGAGCATAATTCGTGTAATTTCATGTGATACCTGCCATGTAGATGATGCCATTGTTATGCCTCAGAACAACCTGAAGAGTGCAGACTCTTCTATTTGTGAAATTATTGAAAAAGAAAAAACTATGTAAGGGGTGGAGTTTCGTTTGTATTTTTAGGTAAAGATTTTGTTTAAGCTGATGTTTTAAGTAAGCTTATGAAAAAATATGTCGGAAAGTAAAGAATTACAAAAGGGCAATTTATTTCTCTCAGAAAGTGCCATTGTCACAATCTGTTTAGACTTCATATAGATCTGTAATGGAAATGTCAACAGAAGGCATTAAAAATGCCAATACTTCATCCTAATAATTTTTTTATTAATAATTGAGTAGGTATATATGTGGAAAGCAATAATATTGGGCAAATACTTGGTAAAGTAGAAGTAACGCTGGAGGGAATATTTATGGATTTTTTTCTTTGTGCATTTAATTTAAATCTATCTGGAAACACTTCTGTTCCTTTATGTAGGTAGCACTAATTTTAAGTATTTTGACTCAATCTAAATTAGATTACTCAAGCAGACACAGTAGATGATACTAATAACTCTCCATGTATTAAAGAAGACATTTGTAGATGCCATCCTTAATATTGCATAATGAACTTAAGTGACACATTTCTACTGTGAAATCTGAGGATCTAGAGTATCCCATTTGTAGCTTACTGAATGAACAGTCTTTTTAAAAACTGAGTCTGTTTATTCAACTTCATCTTTGATTACTACAATGAAAAATGTTGTGGTGTAGCAAGCATTCAAAAGCCAGTTGACATCTCAGAGTGTCCCTGGATATTCACTCAGACACTGAGATTAGCTCAGTCGGTCAGAGCATGGTACTAATAATGCCATGGTAGGGGGTTTGACCCCCTACAGGCCATCCACTTAAGGGCTGGATTTAATGATCTTCGTGGGTCTGTTCCAGCTCAGAATGTTCTCTGATTCAGTTTCCTACAACTTTTGGCTCACAGCTTCCTATAAACAGAGGAAGCATCCATATATTTACTAGATAATGAAGGATTTCTCTTCCATGAACTTCTCCATTCTCCACTTGAGTCCACATGAACTCCAAGCATCTTTAGCAATGCATAAGTTTACTGCACTTTGCACGAAGCAACTTTTTTTGGTTTTGATGTGATGCTGTTCTCTGTGCTTGAGGCCCACCAACTAGAAAGTTGGAAGAGATGGTGTAAAGTGGATTCCTTCTGTCTAATTCCACACTACTCTAGATTTTGTGGACTTCTTTTATATTCTGCTCTGACATCTCTTTTCCAGTCTTAGCTAATCCCATCTATTTTTGTACCTAGTTCAATTCTACTATACCTTTTTTTTCACCATAAGATAGAGGGATGAAATGAGAAATGCGTATAGTATTCAACACATGATCAAGCCATGACTTTATATCCAGTGCTCAGTATATTACTCCTATTTCCCTGCTTAATACAAGTGCTTAAACTCAAGGCTGTTTTTTTTATTTTGCTTTGGGTTTGGATTTCTTTGGTTTTTTTCCCCATTTCTAGTCCTCATTGAACATACATTTTCCAAGATCTGTTTAAGGCCTCAGGATTTCATGCATGACTGGTAATATTGTTCTCAGAGCCTAGTACAGTAAGGATGGAGGTTCCTGTGCATATAACTTGATGTTTGTTGAATTTCATCCTAATACCCAGAAGTTCAGTTGTAAGGGCTTTCTTGATGTTTGCAGTATGAGTTCTTGACTTTACTGCTTGTTGTATCATCAGCAAACTTTCTCATTTCACATTTGACTCACCCTTTCTTAGCAACTATGAATAAGTTAAACACTTGGGTCCTTGTGGAGTTTCTGTGGCGTGCACCATGCAAACTGACTCCTGTGCTTTAGCCAGATTCATCTATGTTGTCACCCTTTAATTTCTGCCATGATTGTTTGGTTTCTTTACAAGGCTTTGGTGGAAGACTGTCAGAAACTTGGAAAATCGGAGCAGACTATATGAAGCAGATCTCCTTTACAAACCTGATAAGTTTTTCACAAACTTTTTCCATTTACCAGGGGTGGGCTGACTCTGATGTGGTATAAGCAATCTATCCATCTATACACATGTTCTGTTCTGTATTATAGTATCCACTAACTGGTCTGATGTAGTCTTGACGCTCACCTGTTTGCTTTGTCTTCATATGTAGCAGAGCTACAGTGTTGCTGAAGTTGGCTGCAGTTTTTTGAGGGAAGGCACAGTCATGTGGATTTGCCCCAAAAGGTTTAAATCCAGTGCATTGTAGCTGCTGTTACAGACTGGATTTTTGACATTTCAAACCAATTCTGTTGGTCTACTCAAAACCCAAACAAAGGTTGTTTTTCTCTCACAGGCCACTAAACAGACTGCTCCATCAATCAATTGCTGTTCAGGTCTACAAATCTAGTCGTATCACCAGGTCACAAAATTATATTTTTCCAATGTACATACGAGATAGTAAACCATGTCTCCCAGTATCCCAGCATCCTCACTGTCTGCTCTCCCTTGGCATATCACACAGTGTGAAACAGTTCTGGTCAGTCAGCAACATCATTCCACTACGAAGTTGTTCCCATTTTGGTCATGAACACAGCTGGTCAGTCAAGACCAAATGTGTTTGGTCCCAGCTAAACCAAATTGTTAGCAACCCTTCAAAACTCTCTATATGTAGTATCCATAAAAGTAGATGTATTCTGAATATTTATGCCATATAACATTGCTTTCCTCCTCTCACTTGTAATCACCTGAAGTTTTATTTCATTTGCTGTTTCTGTTTCTATCTTACTGCTCCTTTACAGAGTAACAGTTAGGAACATGGCACTTTCGAGACAAGAATAGACTTCTAGTGTAACTCATAAAATGCCATATAAATAATCGAGTTTTTAAATGCTTTTGGAAACACATTAAAAGGGTTTAAATGTTACCTTCTTATGCACATGGCAAAAAGGGGATTAGCCAAGGGGTTAACACACTACTGATGCCATTATTACATGCAGATGCATCTTCATAGCACGTGAATTAAGATCAAAGTAAGGCAGCTGGGTGGAAGGAGGCACAGGTTTTTGGACTGAGAGTGGAGAAGTTAAGACACTTTACCCTGAAGGGGGCATATCGTGCTATAAGAGTCCTCTGACATTGAGTTGTGTACTAAAATTTGTGCTTTTTTTGATTGTGGACATGGAAAACAAAGTTGGTTGTTTTTGGGGTTTTTTTGTGATTACATGTGTCAGAAACCAGTTACAGTCTAGATAAAAAACAGTGAAATAACAAGTATTATTTAGAGGATGCTGAACTAATAAAGGTGGAAAGTCCCTTGAAAATGGAGACAGATTTTTTTACAGGGGATAGAAAGATTTTTAACCTAAATTCTAAGATGATGACATTCAGGATGATGTAGTAAAGGGGCAAATGGAGAGAAGACACAAAGGAAAATATATGGGTTTTTTGGAGGCAGTGGTCAGAATTCAATGCTATGACTGAGAGGAGTAACAGAGGAATCATACTGAAAGTAATAAGGTTCTAAATTAGAGGTGCAGCTGTGAAAGAAAAGAGATGGAAGACATGAGGAGACAAGAGGTTACAGGCACAGGTACAGATATCAGAAAAGAGCATTCAGTAGTTGAAGGCAGAGGTAGGAAAGATACTATAGAAGAATAAGCAGATCACAGTACTGAAGATGAGAGTGGGAGGAATACAGTGGCTATATTTGGGAGTGATATTATGTACAAGTTATATAGCTTAAGAGATGCAAGAACATGTAACGGGAATATTCTATAAATTTTTTCAACTGTCAAAAGGATGTGGTTCCTGATCCACCATGGTAAAGAGCCTGCCTTCAGCAAAAGCCACTATAATGTGGTTTTTTATGTCGTTGAAGGGAAACATTGAAGGACAATCTGATTTTATGGGAAGCATCTCTCTGTGTATAAAGAGAGTGGTTCATTTAAACCCACAGCACAATAGCCCTATATAGTGTATTTTTGATTTTATATTATCGCTGTTTCATTCATGCAATATCTATTGTTTTTAAATTTTACTGATCTATTGTCAGTTATCTTATGGTCTTGAGCTTCATGGTAACTACTCACTATCAAAAAGATATTCTTTTTAAAGTTTCACTGATGCCGTTGGAGTCATTGTGTGCCTTTTCATACATCTGTTCAGGATAGTAAAATAATCTGCATTTACAACTATTACTGTATCACAGGCTTGAAAAATTTGGGATTACTAATTTTGCAAACTACATATTTTTTAACTATAAGAAGTTGAGTTCTCTGCTACTATTGAAAAGTAGACAGTTATTCTTCATGGATCTATTATTCAGTCTTGTTTATTTAGGGACAAAACTAATCTCTCATCTTTCTTCATTGCATGCTTGCAAATATGAAGATTGTTTGAACAAGCTCTGGTTCATCTGAAAGTCAAACTAATTTTAGTGCCTGTTATTGATGCTTGCAATTTTCATGTGTGTGTATATATATACATATATATATACACACACCTTTATATGCATATTACTCAGTGTGAAGGAGTCTCATTGTCCTGTCTTACACCTTGGTTCATGGTTCTCCTGGAAGTACCCAGATAGACTTTCCCATTAAGAACTGGAAATTACGATAATATAAGACAAAAAATATCTTGCTATCTGTCCCATTAGAAATTAATAATCAGCATATATTATACTCCTTTATCTAAGTTATATAGAGTTTAATAATTCTGACATTTGCTGGAGAAATTGCTTGGTGGAGTTCTCTACTTCACATAATTTAGACTTGCCCCTAGATTATTTATTATGGAAAAGAAATTTGTGCTATCATTCAACCAGCATTGGAGATTTCAAGTGAAGCCAACAAATGCTAAGTTTACATAAAGTATTACATCAGATTTAACCTAAACTTTTTTCCTTTTGCGGGTTGTGAATGGCTGTGTGCCTAGTCTAGAACATATATTCAGAGCATCTACTCCAATCCTGGAGTAGCTATTGTATAAATAGAAATAATTTTTATTTTATTGTTGTTTTGTTATATTTGTTTATTATTGTTTTGAAAATTATGTAGGGTCAAAAGACGAAATTTAATTTTAGAACCATCTCCTAAAAGCAAATGATTGCCCCAGTAGACTTGGGTATACTCTTGTTTGAATAGATTTTGTTAGGTGTGTGCTGTGGGAGCATTCTTCTGCTGTATTATTCCAGATTGTGCTCTTCAGCTTTAAAAGTTGCAAGCTATCAGAATTGTTTTCCTCAGTCTTGAGATCTGCTACTATAATTTTCTCTTTTTCTTGGTCTTTAGCATAGAGTTTTGTAATTCATAAACTATACTGAGAAACTGACAGGATTCAGTTTTTTCTCTAGTAAGTATTTTAGTTTGGTGACCTCTGAGCATCAGGCAGAATATTTCAGAGAAGAAATGCCATTCTTGGGTGCCTTTGATAAAGAGATGCTTCATGGAGTCAGTATGACATGCAGCATGGGTAATCCTTGACTGCAGGCTGGCTTTAAAACACCATGCACCAGTTGTGCTTAGGTCTGCATTAGGGGTGCTTTGGGGCTTTACATTTTAATAATGTAAAGACTATCGCAAGATGCAGGCATTCTTAAATTATATTTAGTAGTCAAAAGGCATGGCTTTATAATAAACACACAGGCATTATCATCACCTGTGCTGTAAACTGTAAACTGTTGACTGAGTATGGACCAGGTGAAGAAAATGAATAGAATTATAGCAGTACTCTTGCTGGGATCCTTGAAAATAGAAGCATGGAACTGTTTTTTTATTGACTTACACAGTACTAACAGTCTTTTTGAACAAACTGTGTCAGATGCATGTTATCTCACCGTCATGAGGTTTGAGTGTGTATCATTTTGGCCATTTGTAAGGTTTTAGAAATTTTCAGTTTGGGGGTTTTTTTCAGGAGTGCTGAACAGTTGTTTATTGGAAGTGTTTGTTTCTGTTGAGAAAATGATCAATTGACATTGACATGCTTGCATAAAAAAGAAAGGACAATGAAGAGATACCTTGGAATTTCTAACCTCCTTCAAAACTGCTGGCTGTGTAATCTGTTTTAAACTAAGTTGTGCTCTCAAATATCATAAGGACAATAAAAAAACTTTCACAGCTTGAGTCATTAATTTATCTAAGGATACTGTTAATTTATGGGGTTTTTTTTCTCCTTTTGTTTGTGCAAATGCTTTTAAATCTATGGATGTATCTGAGTCACATTTTGCTGATAGTTGGATGTTTTACTTTTAAGGAGAATGAAAGTTGTTCTTTTTCACTTTGGTAAGAATGAACTATCAGAGACTTGAAAAATAATTATGGAAGTAATGATACACCACCTCTTCTTGGTGTTGCATACAGATCAGGTAGTTCCATCTGTCCCATTTTTCCTTTAAATGATGTCTTCTTCAGAAGGAAGTAGAAAAAGAGTAGGCTTGCTTGTCTTCAACTCCTCTTTCAGAAAACTGGTTTGAGTAATTGAACTTTTTGTTTGCAATGTTGTAGATATGCTATTCTGCAGACCTTACTCTGATCATCTGTTTCAATAAATGTACAGCAACCCCAAGAAAAGTATGTGAGAAGGATGGGGTAATGCATGTTCATGCTCATGAAGCCATTGACATGGAACCATTTCTAGATTTTTGTCTCACAGAGGGACTGACTCTTTTCCTCCAGCCGTGGCTATGCTACAGACTGCAAGGTAGCAGAAATAAAACAGGATATTATACATGCGGTACCTTGGGTACCAGGAACTTACAGTCTGGAGCTCCTCACAGGCTAATTTTCCTGGCTGAAGCAGAGTAAATTAGCCGACATGAGCTTGTGCTGCTTAAAGTGCTTCTGGTATCCAAGTTAGCTCATCTAAAAATAGCTTTGGAAATTCTCTATTCTTTGCGAGCTGCAGTGTGGGTGTGCATTTATTGTCTGGTGATGGCTGGAGCATGCATGGAACTAAAGTCATTAAAGATCAGAAGATCCTCTGCCTGTCAGTAATTTGTGACACAGTTTAAATGGTCAAAGTAAAATGTAGGTGAATGTAAACCTAATCTCCCTCTCAAAGATAAGAGATTTTGATTTATTAAACATAGTATATTTTTTTAAATGTTTATTTACTGATCATAAAATAAATGTCAAATTAATATTGTTTAAAACAAGCATTTACAATAACTATTGGTTTTCATATGCTGGTGCTTTGGTAGATATCTTTATCACATTATTGTGTGCTGAAATTAGAAGTTTTATTTTCATCTGAATTGTCTCTGCCAGACCTCTGTTTATTGAAAGGATCAGTGATGGAAAAAAACCCCAAAACCACAAAGTGTAAACAAATCTTCATCTGCCAGTCTAATATATTGATATATCAATTTTTATTAAAAATGTGATTCATTTTTAATAGAAAAGAGGTACCAAATCTATGTGTTATTTTAATGTTAAACATAAAATGACAATTTAGAGTATAAAAACTGGAGTTTTTCACAGTGATAGCATAAAAAATGTTTTCCAGTGCTGTATGACAACTTTCTAAAGTCCATATTGAGTTACTTTCTGTTGCTTTCTTTGAAATATCCTTCTGAAAGCATCCAGTGGTATATTAAAATGCGAATCAGTCTGTAGATACTTTAGGGAGTATATTTTATTTTGATAAAAGTGTGACATAATTAAAGCAAGAATAGTACAAGCCTCCCTCCATTTAGATAGAGTGATTAGAGAAAGCAATTGTGACTATCACATTTACTACACCTTTCTTGTTGGATATTTTGTTTCTAGAAGTGAAAGTGTTTTGGTGATGTAGGGTGTACCACCTTGAGTAACTTCTAACGTGGAAAGAAGACATCCAGAACTGTTTTAGAAAGTTTTTGAACCTCTCTAACTCTCTGCAGTTAGGAAGACTGGCTGTGTTTCTGAGCTGTAACAAGGAGATTTTTGTAAAATGCTCTTCATTGCAGAACTTGTTTTATATAAGAAATATAACTAAAAACCTAATTTCTTTTCTCCTTTCTGCACTGCAATCGACGAAGTGTGATTAATAATAGATTTAAATTTGCTAAGTGCATTTACTCCTTTGTGCCATCATAAAGAGAATCTATTACTGTAAAATTGAGGCTTAGTTCCAAATTGCACCATTATGAAGTTTTCTTCCAGCAATGTTTTGTCTCTAATACACTTCCCTCATTGTAATTCTATTGCAAACCTGATGTCTAGCATCAAGTCTCACAATAATTATTTTAAATTGCTACTAGGAACAGTAGTCCTGGTGGGATATATTACTACTATTCTAACAAGATGAATTTCAATGCACTTGTAACCATATTACAGTGTATTATGAAAAGAAAATCTTTGATTTGTAGTAGGCAAGCAGAAATGGAATACGGCAAAATTATTTTTATCAACTTCGTAGCACTTCATATTGCACTTTAGAACATGATTAAATTAAGCTAGATTTATACTATCAAATTAAATTAATAATTAATTTGATATAAAAACGTATGATGAACTGTCACTATATAGTGGTTTTAAGTAAAATTTAGCAATGAGATAGGTGGAGCTTTAGAAATGGAATTGTTATGGTGAAGTTACTACTAGACTCAAAGCTTGGAAGTCTCCTGAGCTTGTGTCTAGAATAAATAAAAAATAAAAAGAAATGTAAACACAACAACTACACTGTAAGCATTCATTTCAAAATGACAGAAACCATCAAGTTCTGTAGCTGTACTTCATAATGAAATCATAGAGTAGCTCCTAAATTCATATCAATAAGCTTAGAAACTTTAAGGTAGATATTCACTGGATTTTTTAAATTAGCACCCAGCTGATACAATACAAATTCATTAAAGTACTTTCTGTACTTTTATTATGTTTTGCAGTTCTAGAATTAAGTGCTTATGCAGTAATTAAATGATATGAATAATTATTTGCACACTGAAATTCACTATCATTGATATTGAATATAAATCTTAATATCTAAATCTAAAATGAACCCTCACATAGCAGCACTCAGAAGATGGCTAAAATTTTCCAACTTTTCCTGTTTCATATTTAGAAAATTCAGAACTGAATTTAGTCTAAGCAACATTAAAATAACCTCCCCAGGCAAACAAGAGAATAAGACAAACTTGTACATTTACAGCTTGTGTAGCACTACCTGTAGTGACTTCATCCATAGACACAACTATAAAAATTGCACCACACTTTCTTGTTTTGGGAAAAGTAATGCCTGTCTTGTGGAAAAAATTATAACAAACAGAAAGTGCCTTGAGTCTAATGGACTGGTTTGTCTGACTGCTCACATCCCTCTTCCTAAATATTTTACAAAGCCTTTCTGTTCTCCACCCCCATTTCTGAAGTGCCGTGTTTTCTGTGAACTCAGGAAACATGCTAGAGTCCAAAAGGTTGAAGTTGTTTTTTCTAAGGATGTGGCGTGGAAAAAATGTTACCTTCTAAATGCCAATTACTCTTCAATTTTTACTATTGATTGAAAACAGTGGTGTAAAGAACTAGAAGTAGTTTTAGGTATTCTTTACAAGATATTTTCTTATTCTTGTTTCCACTCTAACTTTAATTCCTTGAATCCTACACTCCTAAGTGTGTTTAAAGTACAACACTTCTGTGTTTGTTTTTTTAAATTTCTGTGGGTTTTATTTATATATATATATATATATATTTGGAAGGATGGATGTATATAAGCTCACAGTTACTATGCCCACATGCCCAAATTACTCATGAACTTTGAAACAGTTAAAAAATGAGATTGTAATGTAACTGTGGATCTTACCATTGTCACTAATTATATAGAAAAAGGTTAAATATATGGAACTCTTCAAATTCAATCAGCTATTTCCAGTGACCAAATTTTCACATTTGGCCTTTGCTTACTATTTTGTGTGGTAAGACTATACTTGTGCGGTGAAGACTATAATTTGTTAAATTTGGCTAAAAGAGAGTTCAGATCCTCATAAGAGATGGTGTCACATCCAATGTGACGAAAAGCAAAGATCTGTGCTGGATCACGGCTAAAATACTTAGCACTTTGCAGGGCTGATGCCAGGAACTGAGAAGCGAATTGCCAGTACTTACATTGCTGCCATTGGTGTTGCTCCATTAAAAATAAATACACAGTTTTGCTTTTGTACCTTGACAGTTTGTAATGCTGAATGTAATTTTATTTGTTTGGAGGAAATAGAGAAGAAAAGCAAATGAGTGTCATAAGCGCAGGTGTCACACAGCCCCAGCAGTATGCCACAGTCTATTACAAATGGACAACTTTTCATTGGGTGTGAAAATAGTTCAGTATTCATATTCTACCTCTTTTTATCTGCTTGAACTCTTAATAGAAATGAAATTAGAAATAATTAGAAATAATTAGAAATGAAAACTCACACACAACCCTTCTAAAAGTTCTTCAATAGTGGTGACTTGGACCAGCTTTGCTACAAGTCAAAGAAGCAACTAGTAAAATGCTGTATTTCCCTCCTAACAATTCTGACAACCATAAATCACATTAATCCAGCCACCATCCGTTAAGTGTATCTGTCCAATTAAAAGTGCTTATCCCAGACCGAAAAGGTATGGGTCTGGAGCGCTACCATATTACCTTTGCTCAGATGTTCCATTCTTCATTGATGGTGAAGCACTGCAAACCACAGTTTGAAGTTATTTTTAGGAAACATTTTCACACATTACTATATTAAAATTGATTATTGTACAGTATCATTTTTCCCCTTAAATTAGTTTCAGCATTATTATATATTATATACATATATATATATTATAATAATATAATAATCTATTATATAGATATATTATATCTATATAATGTATATATATAATATAGTAATAGATTATTATATGATGTACATCATTAGAAATGGTGCAAAAGTGAAGAATATTTTTTACTTTTGACCAGACTGAATGTATACTGTGCCTGAGAGCTTGCTGCTAGGCAAAAGTCAAACTAGGAATCTCAGATATTTTCTGATAAATAAAAAGCTGCCATTAATGCTAAACAAGGTGTATTCCACAGCACTTTTCTTTGTTCAGCAGAGGCTGCTGGAGAAACATAAACAGAATTTCATCCAAGGCCCTCTGTGTGTTGATACAGTAAAACCAAAGATGCTACTAAAAACACTCTCAAGTGCTAAATAAAAAATTGTGTCAGAGTGAGACCATGTCTTCACCTCTTGGGACTGATAACATCCTTCAGCTTAAAATATGAAGTGAGCCCTAATGAGAAATTGAAATTAGCTCGGAAATTTTTAGTAATTCTTGCTTCTTTGAACATAGGAAGAGAATTATTCATTTGCTAGTTCAAGAAGTAAGGCAAGAATATGTGCTGTTAAAAAATTTTAATAGTACTTAACTCACCAACACTAGATGGCAAGAGACATATTCTATTTAATGTTAAGAAAGTACTATGTGAATTTACCAATATGTGTATCATCTTCAGATTTCAAGAGTGTTGAATGGATTATTATCCAGAGCTAGATAAATTTGAATTCCACAGAGCTGAAATCCTGGAAATTAGCTGCATGATGTATGAACTAAATAATAGTGTTCCTGACATAGGAAAAAGTGATGGAAATTAAACATGTAGTTATGCACACTGTGTCTGCACAATGTGCTGCATGCACTGCATGTGTTAGAATTTCTTCTCAGTTCTTTTTTTAATCTTTTATTCATACCATTGCAGGTGATGAAAAATTTATGCCTTGAGTCTGGCATTGAAATTAAATGCAAAATGAAAACAGAAGCAGTTTATACTGACAGCTTAAATGTCTTTATCTAGCATACGGTCGCACTACAAAAATCACTGTGTGACTTTTAAAATCTCCCATGTGCAAAAATGCAAACATTGCACAATATAGGATAAAGTTAGGACTCTCTGTATATTAGCAGAAAAGTTTTCATTCATTATTATCATTATTATTCCCTACCAAGTTTTCAGAATTATTCCAGAATATCAGATGAATGTGAATACAGTTCCCCACACAGCCCAGCTACTGACACTGTTACATGACGCAGGGAAAACAACTGGGGCTTGCATTACATTTTATGAATTTCTATACTTGCCACATTATGAATTCAATGAAAGCAATACATCTTGTACTTGCCTATTGCAGGAATAAAAGGTTAATTATTCAGGTGAATCTGTTCCTGAATTATGATGGTCATAGTGTAGCTGCTGCTATAAGAGCAGGATTACTAAGAATCACACATATATTTTTAAAGTCACAATCCATATAACACACCCTTAGCAAAATATAAAATAGTGTTTTAAAAAGCAGTTTTTATTGTAGCAACTTTAGCAATAAATTACTATAATTAGAATGCTATTTTATTTTGAATCATTCAGTCACTTCTTGAGGTGTATACCTGCAATGGTATTTTTTTGTGTTTTTCTTTTTTCTTATAGTTTCAATTGGTTATGTAATGTCAGGTCACTAAGTATAATTTTAAACGTAGAGTTAATATCAGGAAGATAATTGCTATAAACTTTTGTAAGTCATACATTATTTTTCATCATTAGACTGAAGTCCTCAGAAAAAATACTTACTTTTTAAATGTTTCAATGACTGAAATGTGGAATGTACTGTGTAATTGTAGCCATATAGAGTACTAACTGTAAACTACCACTTATATTTTCATATGTAGAACCCTGTTCAGTGCTTGCCTGTTTTACATCCAGTTTCTTATTGGTGACTTTTTACAATGCCTTATATAAATGTTGGTGTGTGTAATTACGCAGATAATTTTATACAATATTAATTGTGCTAAGAGTGTCTTGAAAGTCTTTTTAATTCAGTAATTCATTTGCATTTTAATGATTCTAACAGCATAAGGTTACAGAGTAAAATTGAAACATCTTGTTGACTGCCTCTGCAGCGTGAAAAGAGTTGAAGATCTTATTTTGTGCTATTAAATATGTCATTAGCAAAATTCACATTTAAAAACATTGAAGAACACAGATTTGTGAGTTACAAAGATCAGCTGCAATACATCTTATAGTCCATTATATAACAAAATGATATTTTAAATATTTTTGACTTCAATATCTGTGGCATTTAATCGCTGATTCTCGTATGTTCACTACGAGGATCCAGCACTTGAGCAGATAATTCTGGTAGTAGTGATAGTGGACTGAATATATCAAATATACTTGAGGAAAGAGGCTGAGGTAGCTTTCAATGGGAGGGAGGAATGTGACAAACAAATACTTCTTAATTTTTTTAATCAGGTCTTGTAAAAACGTAAGATACTAGTGGGTTTTATACTGAAGGAGTCAATGTTCCAGCTACAGAGAATAAGATATTCTGTTGATCTGTATCAATAGATTTTAAGCTAGCTGTGTACCATTTCTTTCATTTCCTTTATCATATACGGATTTAATATCAGCATGAATAAATCTAAATTGTTTGCTACTTTTTTCCTAATTCTTGAAGCAATGTAAAAGCCTGGAGAGGTTTGAAGTGACAGCATTACAAGCAGTCTTTTGCATACATGGCCTTTAGGGATGAGTGGCTACCTTGCATCTAATAAATAAGAAAGTGAATTCATTGAATAATTAATTAAGTGGCATAAGTTGTGATAACAAGGAGGAAACATAACTTCATATGAATGGTATTTGCTTTGTGAGGGTTTATCTGGGAGGGCTGTTGCTTCACCGAGGGATATTGAAAAAAGGCTTATTCACAGAACACAGCCTAAAATGATGTAGCAATTTTTTCATTTGCTGAGCTTCTTTGTGTCTCTATCAAACCCACTGTCTCCACCAGGGGGATAAATGGGATTGTTTTAGGCCACTGAGTTTTGTTTACGATAAAAATTCCTAGTCAGTTTTACATGGGTCACCAGCAATTAAATAGAGATGTGTAATTGGTTGATCCATATTAGGGTCAACAGCTGGTTACCGAATAATAGCTTGCAGTGCCCCACTTGCACAGTCCTGAACCAAATTAAATTATTCATCTACTCTTTGCTTCAATGTAGCTTCACAGGGATCACTAACCTGCCATACTGAATAAAGCAGAACTACTGCTTTACATTTTCATTATGATGAGTTATATTTTAAATTGCAAATACATTCCCATTTAGTTCACACAGAGTATCATATTTGATATCTTGAATTTCATCAGGCATTTAGTGCTTATGTTTATTTTGTTAATTCCAGTTATTAAATGGACCTGGGAACTCATGTGCATACAGTTAATATAAATAAACTATTGAAGCAGTCAGAATCTGAGCGTTCAAAAGAACTGAAGGGAAAATGTTTTCTTCAATTGGTATTTTTTAAATTGAGAAGGATATTATGTATTGAAATGATCTAAAAGTTAATTCACAATTAACATGTATGTCTTTTTAGTGGCAGTAAGGAAGCAGGTGTCTTACCTTTTCTGCCATTGTATGCTTATTTCAATTTTGTGTTAATTAGTCAAGGCTGAGGTGAATTGTGTCAGAGTACACTTAAACAGATTATTACTGTATAACAACTTTGTGTTCTCAAATAAAACTTGCATTTTTTCTTTTAACAGTTACATTTCATAATTCATATAGAGCAACATCTGAGATGAATCAGATTCTACATTATTGTTTAGTCTGTCCTGGTGAGGAAGATTATAACTTGAATATACTTAGTGAAATAATAGCTAGAAATACCCAGCTATGTGCTTTTTCATTATTTTTAAATAAAATTTTAAAGGATGCCCAGTTCCTGTACCCAGGCACTAGATGCTGTTGCTTTTTAAAGATAGATAGATAGATAGATAGATAGATAGATAGATATAGAAATAATGTCCTGCCTTTAGAAATAAAGAAGCAGGTCTTGTTTTTAATTTCAATAGAATGAGGTTTCAGGCTTTTATGTCACATTAAATCAGGCATGCTACTTGTTGAACAGGAGACTTGGGAAAGAGATAATCCAAAGGGATTTTTGTCTAAATTGTACCTGGGCAGCTGCTCTAATGATTCTTCTAATGATGGTGGCTTGCATTAATGGTGGGCCCAGTTCAGTTTCAGTGATGCTACCACAAGAGCAGGATTAGTCCTGTTGTGCTTGCATATGGCTTATGTAGCCCTGAGGTGATACAGAATACCTAAACTAGATATTAATGGCTGATTCCTATGCCATGGATCTCCAGCTGTAGAAGAACCTTTGATCACAAAATGGTTTTGCTCACACTTTCAAATAAACCTGTTATTCAGCTCTTGGATGACAAGTTTTAAACCTGATGCTGATGAGGCTGGCTTTGGTCTTGTTTTGTTCATGGGGATAGAGTCTGGGCTTTCTGAGGAGAAGGGATTGAGTTAGTCAAGTCCAGAGAAGGATCATGACCAAGTGAAATGAACGGTAGGAACCATGCCAGATGAAGTGCGAAGTAAAGAAGGGGAAAAATTTGAAGCATTTATATACTTTCCTCAATTCTTACTGTATTAGCAATATTAATTTAGAGAAAGAATGGAAATTTCTGTTAAAAGTGAGGTTGCTGTCAAAAATAAATTAGGGTATGTAAAAAGAATAGGCTAGAGAATAATGCAGCACTATCATACAGAAGCTCTCTCATTTTGAATGGTATTTCCCATGATAAGTCAGGATGACAAGAGCTCAGAAAGAGTCGTGCAAGGTTAGAAAGTTCATATTGTACCTGAAAACAATGAAAATGTGCATGCACTTAATGTGTACATCATACACAGAGCTTCTGTTTTCCTAGTAGAGAACAACACAAGGGAAATACAAAGATAGCAAATTATTAACAGGTATAAAATATACTTTATACAACACAAAAGTAGCCTGAAGGTAATTTCTATGGAATGCTTTTAGTAAGCAAGTTAGGTCTTGTAAGGAGAGAAAGTTTTTCCTTCAGAACTGTGCATTTTAATACGTACTGATAAGGAAGAGACACAAACTGGACAGATAAAAGGCAACCTTACACCATTCTCTAAGTAGGCATGACTGGGAAAAGTATTTGATGGAAAGGGATGTCAACATCCTACATTTGCTTTCATGTGCCTGCCTTCTAAATTTTGCTTCTTAAAATGTTTCTGGAAAACTTTCTGCAAAAGATCCCCTTTCTTCCATCTTTTAAAATATACCCCTGCAGAGCAGAGCTTTGCAGCATGCCTGTCTCCTGTGCCAGGTTAGTCAAGTGCTCTCTTCATACCTCTTGCTATCTGTTTTCTTCTCCTCTCCAAAACTGCAAAGCATTTGCTGTTTATGCAAATTAGCACGTATATTTAATACATGTATTTTGTTAATCTATCTTTGTACTACCAAAGCAAGAATATTTTTGCAAACCATCCATATTCTAAGGCATTTTAAACTACTTTTAGGTAGTCACTGATAGCACTATAGCCATAGCCGCAGACTGTGATCAGGGTTGTTGTCCTTGTTGAGGTTTTTATTGGTGTTTTTATTTCTTGCTGGGGCCCAGAGTTATATAACTGGGTTTTTTATTTATACTTAGGCTATCTATTTGAAATCTAGTTCACCTATGACTATGTAATCTATCATCATACCTCTTGAATTCAGAATAATCCTACCTTAGTTCATTGATAAATAGGTTTTCGCTGTTGTCTGCTAGCCTTGATAAGAACAAATTTAAGGTAAGAAAAAAATTCCATCAATGCTAAGCAAATAAAGCAAATGATCAGTTAGCTCTATTATAATTTAAAATTTTAATATAGAAATACCCATAAATGTAATATTACTAAATTCAATGTGAGTGCTTTTTATCAGGCTATGAGTTATTGAGAAAAAAGTTAAGTTCACAGAAGGCAAAAAATTTTGAGTTTTTATATATTTAAATGCCTGCTTAGTCTTTCTGATCTGTAATACTCTTTATTTAGACAACTTCTATCAACAGTGAGAAATAAAACTCTTATTTTTCCAAACCAGAAGATTTGGAAGCATTTTCAAGCACAGTTTAGTATGGAACATTTCTGAGCTGATCTTTGCCTGGCTCATGTTCCATTTTGAATTAAGTGGAAAAGTTTCATTTGGTTCATGTTACCAGTATTGCGTTTAAATCTCCTGTGCACTAACCCAGAGATTCAGCATAAAAATCTTCCCCATAAGAAAAAATGAGAGATATGAGGCATTCAAAAAATACACAGTCTATCTAAGATGTACGAGCAGCTTACATCAAATAAGCTTACATCATTGCTGAACAGATGGAAGATGAAACAGTTCAATTTAATCAAAATAATGGACAGAAATAGGATGGGGTGTTATTGGTTCTGTTCTTTGCTTTAAAATAAGGAATTCCAGTGGAAAAAAAATTCCTATGGAGGACTTAATTTTTGCTTAAACAACATTTTCTACCAAGTTATTTTTTCACTAAAATCGATGAAGTTCTGTGTCAAGTCTACTCATTAATTATGATTAATTTTATCAGTGTTTTTTATTTTGATCAATGATTGTAAATTTTAAATTGCTGTCCATTTCAATGATATTTTCATAAGCAGCTTTATGTGACATTTTGAGAAAAATTTTGAGTGTTTCTGCGATTATAAGTGTAACTATATTAGCAAAAGTAGACAGATCTTGTACTGCTGAATACCCATAGGTATGTTCTGAAAGCACGTTACTCATAATGATGATGTTATGTTGGACACTTCATTCTCAAAAAATTAGTGCTTAATAGAAAGACTGGTATTTGTTTCCCCTCTAGGCCAATAAAACATCTCAAAATAAAACATTAGGTCAAAAGCATGAATAGGAGGAAGCAGCCCTTCCTGTTGAGTTTGACAAAGATGTGGTTCCCGAGACTTGTAACTCTGACTCAATGCAACCCACACTATTAATACCAATGTGGGCTCCTGATGAAAAGAACCCGAAAGTTCCAATACCCAGCAGAAATGTTTTTCTTCTTTCTTTAAGTATTGTTATGGGTTGAAAGAGAAATTTTGCTTACCTTAATACCTTGACTTGCAATTGAAGTGCCGTGATCAGTTGATCAGTTTGATTTTTCAAAAGCAATTTTCAGTTCATGTATCTCATTATTACTGCAGTTAAGAATGTCAGTTTCTTAGCCAGGGTCTTGTTTTTATCATTTATAACAGGCTGTAGGTCTGGGAAGGGGTTCTTTAGACCACCCTTGGGATTCTCTTTCCATATAAGCTTTGAAGAATGAGAGATGAGTATTTTTAGGATGGTAATTGGAATAAGCTGTGATCACAGAGGGAGTTCCGATCCTTGTCCTCTTTTTATGGATGATTCAGAATGATAATCGCCTGTCTGAAGATGGGGCAGAATTGCACAGACTACATTAGATAAAGCACCATTCAAATGCACCAATTCACAATAATTTATTTTCTGTTTTCTTTAACCTGCTGGGGTTTTCCCCTAAGAAAATGAATAGAATTAGCTTGAAGTAACACATCAAACACTGTGAAATACTAAAAAGAAATTAGAAAATTACTAAGTCATCTGGCCTTGTGTGTCCACAAATGTTGTCCAATGCCAAGTAGTTGATAGTAACTCTGCTTGGCATAATGCTTTAAACAAGACAGATTCTACCATATTGAAACAAGCAGGTGAGTAGCAGAACCAGGAATGATGGACAGCTTAATAAATCCAATGTTTTCTTAACCTGCTACGTTTATAATAAAAACAGTAATAATATCAAGCAATAGTATAAAGTCTGTACACTTAAAATCTTTCAGTTTGGGAACTGTCAGCATTTTAGAAAATCTTTTAGCATTAACCACACTACTTTATACATAATTAATTTAATTCTTTGGAGAGGCTAGCTCTGAACTAGAAGTTCAAACCATGGAAAAATTATACAATTTGCCAGAATTGCATTTTGCTTAGTTTTTGAAAATGGGATAATAAAAGTTAGTAAGAATTCTAAAAACATTCTTTAGCGTTATCCTAGCCTTTATAGTTCTTTGGATAGATTTGGGATTACCTCCATTTCCTGTGTGGTTTTGTCTTTCAGGCTCAGAAAATTCCTCTGAAACCTCATGATAAACTGCACAAATGCTCTTTTTTATTTTTACATAATCTTACTTAAACTGTCAAAATATGATTTTGCAATTTTATATAAAAAGCTTGATTACCTCAAATGCTGCTTGATAACATGCATACTAGATTTTAATTTTGTAGACAGTATGAAGTGCGCTTTAGTTTACCTTACATTTTGACAATCAATGCAAGAAACTATCAAGTGAGATGTGCTTATTGAATGTTAATCTACCACCAACTGCTCTGATATTTATCTACCTTTTGCATATTTCCAGTTTCATGGTGGTATTGAGAGCTGCTCAGGTCTCTCCACTGGCAAATGGGATGCTAAAGCCATGTTTATTGACTGTCTCAAAGGGAACTGCAGCAGCCTTGTCATCCTGAAGTCCCTGCCACTGGAGAGATCTCTCAATTCTGCATTTTCTGCTTCTATATCAGAAGCACAATAGTGGCAGACCTACATTGAGCCCTTATTTTTGGTTAAACTATTTTTTTAAAATTGCAGAATAAAAGCTAAACAGATGCAGACATTTTGTTGCTTCATACTCACGTCTAGATAATGCCTCATGAGCAGCAATCTTCATATAATTAGGTATTAGAAATAAAAATGAATCCTTTTAGTCTTCAGATATGTGCCTCTCTTTGGGGAAAAACATTTTGAGATTAGAATTGGAAGATGTTTACCATAAGAAACAATCTTTGGAAGTTACAGGAGGTATGTCAACTAGTGCAATTTTGCCTTAATGTTAAATCTAGGCTGGTATTTTAATAGATTGATAATGTCAGCATTCTTCTCCTTATTTTCTCATATGACAGATGTTAATGAAACTTGTGTGTTCATTTTGCTGGAAATCCAGTGGACATGAAGTGAAAAAATTAGACACTTTTCAAGCATTCAGCTAGCTCTAGTAGCCGTAATTAATAACTTTTGGAGCAAACAAATAAATAAGCTGGATCTTAAAATCAAGACAAAAAACTTATGTTATGGTGAAAATTATTCTCTGACATATGAAGTGGATAAGTGTTTCTGCTGCAATTTTCTTTTCATTGCAGTGTTTGATTTCTAGAACTAGTTTTTAAAACCTTTGACATGAAGCAACGAATTTCTTCTGTTTAAATTATTTGATGTCTTTTACAATAATAATAGTTGCTCTCACCAGTTACAGGGAAAAAGTGATTTCTTAATTTTCTAGAGAAAAGAGTAGTTTTGTCAGGAATTAAGTAGCAGGTAAGTTTATCTTGTTTCCTTGGAACTGGAAAGGTCTTTTCAGAAAGATATTCTGAGATCTCTTTATGCCGTTTCACTTAGAAGTGGTCGAGAGAGTTAAATCAGACCTAGACCTGACCTTTTAATTTCATTAAAAATGTTCAAAGATTACAGTGATCATATCTCCAAAAGAAGAACGAGGAACATTAGAATATATCTCTTAATTATCAATTCTAGCATTACAGTCTTAAAGTTGTTAAAAGAACTGAGTAGATGTCTAGCGATGCTGAGTTGAACAGTCTGAATAACTTTTATAACTAGCAGATCCAGTGCAATCTTTTCTTGACCATACAATATCTGCAAGTAAATCCTGATGCTTGATACCAGGTGGTTAACAGAGCCATGTACTGTTCATGCTTAATAGAAATGAAAAAAACTTGGAAGATTAACATATAACAGGTAAATGTCACTCCTTTACTGAAATTATGTGACATAATGGCTTTCATTGTATTTTTAGTGAATATTCAGAGAGATCAGCAATGAATCAAGCCCATAGGGGAAATTATTGCAAAATACCCCTGCTAATTTCAGGGAGGTGGTTGGTTGTTTTTTGGTTGGTTGGTTGGTTGGTTTTTTACTGTATGTGCATTTTTGTTTGGTTTTTATTTTGTTAGTTTGGGCGTTTTTGTGTTGGTTTTGCAGACTTATTACCCTGTTGATACTCTTGACCATTGACTACTCTCAACTTGACACTAATTTATGTAGAAATGTATGGATATCAATTTTTTTCATCTGTTGAACTGTCTAATGGACAGTGCAAGTTTTGTCCCAAGATTTTGTGAATAGTCTGCTTTCTGGATATTATTTTGTATATCATGGGAAATACTGGTAACTTTTAACATGCACTTAAATATCCAGAATGTAATACTTAAAGATCCATATCTGTGTAAGAATTAAAATCAGATAGCAGGTAAGTTTTTAAAAGAAATGTAAAATATGCTAAATACAAAAGCTTTTCGTGCAGTATATAGTAGAAAATCCTGGTTACATGAAGCTCTTTAAATCTTCTGCCATGATTGCAAGGCTTTGGGCATGGTAATGATTAACTAAAATAGTTTAGAAGAGTCTTTTCTGATAGTGTTACTCTGGGGGGAGGAGGAGGGGGAGAAGACAAACAAACCAGAAACATGTGATAGGAATCCCAAATGTGACTCAGTGGGTGCCAAACCTTTGTTCCAAATTGGGTGCTGTATTATTAACATTTTTCTTAAAGATACAAATGAAATCACATGCTTGTGCATGCTTTTTGAAGAGTAATAGATGGACCTAAAGAGTTTGTCAAGGAAGATTTCAAAGTTTAAAGCTTGGGAGGAAAATGGAAGGCAAGATCTAGTAGAAGTTGAGTGTATTCCACAGGCCCGAGTTCAAAGATGTACTTGATCTCTTGGCAACTGATGTATACTATGGATCAAACTAACACCAGTAACCAGACTCAGAAGTTCATGTATTCAAGTAATTCTCTTTGAATGCATAAAATAACATTTTGTGTATATTCATATTGAAGTATCAACTTGCACACAAAGCATTGAGATATAAAGGCATCTGAGCAGTAAGTACAAAATCACTGTGACTATCACTGCTGGTAATGCATTAGTAGGCAAAGTAGGCAGATTCATTTACTTAGAGTAAGCTAAGTGCATTCTTTGCTTGTAAAGGGAAATCACTTGCTCACTTAAGCCAGATATCTGACTTTTGACGGCAATTGTCACTGCCTGGATTTCCCTTTGACAGTTTGGCAACCCTGCACCTCTGTTATTGTATCCACTTATTTGTCTTGTTTTCAGCCAGATTAATCCATTCTGTTTTGACAAGAAGACTGATGGGTAATTGATAACTGTGATAGACACAAACAGAAGAGTTGGATGCTGAATAATTCAGTACTTTTCAGTATCAATAAGAGAACAGGCTGAAGAATTTGTGTCTCTATTTACACTTAACCTAAACTAAGTCAGCCCAGACATTTATGCTGCCAGTCTATCAGAAAGCCAAACAGTGTACATTCGGTTTCCACCCGACAAAATGTTTTATAAGCTTGTAACAATATGTGTGAAGCTGCCAGAATAATAAATAGGTACAGCAGCCCATGCATGCTAATGTTAAGTTGTAAGCAGTTTTGTTGACAAGTGCTAATACTTCTTTCATACTATCATCAAAAGCAGCTACTACAACAGCCATTATTTGCTGACTTTCCAAGTAAGACATGATGGATTGTGACCTTAATATGGGTTAGCCAAGTTTTGAAAGTTAAACAACTTGCAATAAATCATAGAATTATTACAATGCAATTTAATTGGTTAAGGACTGTTTATTTCCTAAACAGGGTGAAAAATTTCTGTTTCGGCACTTCTAATTTGCAAAGTGCAATTTCATGAATTCATAAATGGCAGTTTAATATTCTGCTCTTTTGTCATGCAAAGTATGCAACACACAGGCAATCTATTAATTGGACAAAAATGCATTGCAAGCGTAAATTATCCTTCATATCATCGCTTGTGAGCTTTTATGTCTATTAAATGCATTAAATGGAACATAGTTAAAGGTTTTACTGCTTGCAGGTTAGTAATGAAATCTAAGTCAAGATTCAAGATGGTTTTTATGACCTTTATTTTTAGCAAAGGGAAGTAATTAAGTAGTGGTAAATACAAAGAACAATTTAAGAAACCTTCTTAAGCAATAGGTACGCTAATTCTATTGATTAAGAAGTTATCGAAATTGTAGCACTTGTCTGTATTATTACTTTTCTTTTTGTAAAAATGGAGGAGATGTGTTTGCTTCCTTTGTTTTCTTTCTCTAAATCAAAATGCCACATATTGTACAATTACTTTATACACAGTGATTTTTAGTAAGAAACAGAAAATGCAGTAGCTTTCTACAGTTTTGCAGGATTTGAAACACTAACAGTCTTTTTGGTCATAATGGTCAAACTGCGTGTTGACCAATATGACCAAATGTCAATACAACCTTGAGAACCTTATTGTAGTACTGCTGAAACAGCTAGAATGGCATGGTGTTGTAAAAGTCACTCATAATACAGCCTATTAATGCTCTAATTTTGTTTAAATATGAAATGAAAATTACAGCAGATACCACCTCAGTATACACATTGTTTTCAAGAGAGAAACTAAAGGTGTAAAATTACTGGCTATCCACTTCAGTCAAGAACTTAAAAAGGTGCCTAGCATATAAATTCAGCAAATTAGGCAGAATCTCCAGAATTACCTGTTTTGGGAATAATGTGTTCTGGTAAGCAATGGTTAAACATGGATCATGACAGGGAAAAGCAAGAAATTTCTGGACACAACACTCTACTGAACATAACCTTCTTCAATAATTTATTGCTCGCCTACAATTCAAACGGGAAGGTACATTATTTATTCCCTATTAATATGTCTTATAAAGTTATAACAATTTTTAGTTGTGCAGTAACTTTCTTTTAAAAGGAGCAAGCCAAACTATCTGAGAAAACAGTCTTAACCTTTCATAAATGATAGTGATTCCATTATCTCCCACACCCACCACCTGGAACTGGAATCTGGAATATGTGGGCTAATTAGCATAGAAAAAATTCGAAGTGTATTGTAAGAACTTGAGAATGAATGTTGCTAACATAGAAAGATGTGCCTTCTGTTTGGCACAGTACTTAATAAGGCAAGAATGAGTTAAATACAGCCTTTGGCAAGTGAAAAAGTAAGTAATGCCAAATAGCAAACTTGTTTAGTGTAATCCAACAATAATAGGTGAAGCACTTGGAGTGCTCACAGACTCGTGAGATAATTCAGGTTGGAAGAAAGCTTTGGTTAGCTTGGGGTCAGGCCAGGGCTTTATCCAGTCTGCTCTTGAAAACTCTTCTGAATGGAGACTGCAGAGCCTCTCTACTTCCAGTGACCACAGCACAGCATTACCAGTTGCTGTGAAAAGAGAAGGGTATCTTGGTTTTGACTTGGATTTGTGTTTCTTCCAGGCTGGTGATGTACAATCTAACCTTACTGTTGTAGAAATTGCAATGTAGCAATACAAGGATTTAAAATATTACTAATGGTCATAGTCCATCAATTTAGGTACATAGTGAAAATGCAGTACTCGGATTTTCTTGATTCCTATTCATCTTTCAAAACCAAGTAAAGCTTTCTCTTAGGATTATGACTGAATGAAGTCTCAAATAGATAAGGGATCACCATTCATCCAGCCACATGGAACTGAGCTTGTGTTATCATTCATATATTGGGATTTTTTTTTTTTTTTTTGCTTTAAATGCAGAAACTCAAAGAGAACTGTTTACATTCAACATTGCTCATTGTATGAGCAAAACTCTAAATTGGATGAATTAATCATTGGATCCACCAGGTGAGCACTTGCATTATTAACTATTTAGTATTGCGAGCAGATACTTCATGCTGCAATATTCCTGAACAGTATTGCCTGTGATTTTTGCTATGATGCAGTGCAAGATACTTACCAAACCCTACAGATGTTCTGGTCTCACTGATGAATGCAGGCAGCAGTCATGGATGTGCCTTAGGATGGCAGATAGGCAGTTGTGTTTGGCTCTGTGTTTCCTTCACCTTTGTGGAAAAGTGAGAGGGAGAAGAAATGTGCAGTAAATTAACTTGATAAGCCACAGCTTCTAGATTTGTTCAGCTAAGCAAGGACAAGCAAAAATTCTGGACTTGTGGGATTACCCTTGCCAATGGAATACAAGGTAGATGAACACCATTTCACTGAAGTGTGTGAAGGGATTTTCCAGAAGCTGCTATGTTGCAAAGTCAGTGTGGGATTTCTTTATTCATCAGCTTTTCTAGTGGAAACTTATTACACCAACTGCTAGTAGCCAATAGCTAACTGATTTGGTAGATTTAAATATGAATCTAATGATGTCATGGTTGCTCATAGAATTTGGACACGCCATCCAGGATTGTTGTAGCAATTATGAAGTGGTGGTCATTTGAGCAGGACTGAAATTTTATATACAGCAAAATAATCTTAAATTATTATGAAAGGAGGTCCTAGAAGATATTGAGTATACTTATAAAACATACATTTTGTGATGTATCTGCCTGTGTCATAATCTATTATGTTGATTGCTAGGAGGAAAGGGTTAAAAGCAGAACAATGACGAGGAGGACAGTAAATTCACTTAAGTGACCTTGCAGCTGGGAATGCTAAGAATACCGGGGGGGAAAAGCTCTGTTTATTATGCCTAGTGTTGTTCATTCTCTGCCTTTTTTGAGAAGTAGAATTCCCGTGTAGAGATAACACTCTCTCACAGACATGCTTGAGCCTCCTGCTGGGAGAGAGAGAGAGATCAAAAGCCCAGAGATCATAAAAGCACAGCCTTTCGGTAACTGCGCACGCGTGAAGCCCTTTGATTTATTGGGACAGGCAGCAGGCCTCTCTGCTGCTCACCAGGATGAACTAAGCCTAACAGAGCCTGTGTCCTCGTGTGCCTCTGCTGCCCAGAGTTGTCAGCAGGGTAATGACATAAATCTACTCTTTGCATTTCGGCTGTGGTTTGCTGGTCGCCCTGGTTGCCTGTATGTGTCAATTCATACATTAATCTCTCCCCTGTTTTATATTTAAACTCTTGTTAGGTCCAGTTTTAAGCTCCATCTCCATTTAAAACACCGCTCTTGTAGTCTACAGTCTCTAAACACAGAGTATGGTTTGTTATATTCTGCAGGGAATGATCTAGTGCCCACTCCCTTTCAGGTATCTGTGTTTTTTTCTTGGTTTGTAACCAAAATCTTTTGCCATGATTTTTCCATTTCACTGCTAAACTCATTTACCAAACTCTCTAATATGGAATAGCAGCAAGTGAACATGCTGCCCAGGGAAACAGTGGCAACACCATCCACGGAAGTGTTCAGAAGGGGTATGGATGTGTCACCTGGGGGCATGGTTTAGTGGTGAAGATAGTGGACCTGGATTAATGGTTGGACTTTATGATTTTAGAGATTTTTTCCCAACCTTACTGTTTCTATGGTTCAATCTCATTGGTATGCATTTGTCTTTTTTCAAGTGACTAGTCTCAGCCATAAAAAACATCTTTGGAAAGATATTTTCAGGTAGCTGAAAGTAAGGAATAACATTTCTATCTGCAAATACGAAAAAGAGTGTGAGAAGTAATGATTATCTGATAGCAAAAAAAGACTGGTTGAGAAATCATCTGTGTTGTCTTGCTGACCACCATTGACTACCAAACCTGTAGATCAGTGCTCTTGACAATGAGCAGCAGAGAGCAAGGCTGAAAGCAGTCTTACAAGGCTTATTACTGTGGATAATACTGATAACATACAACAACTCCTTGCAGGCTGGAATATATGATTCTATACACATTTCTGCAAACTAAGGAGAACACCACTGGGGGATATGCTCCTTCCCAAATCTATGCTTCTGCTGCTATTGTGTTGCTGCAATTTGTGTCAGTGCTGTCAGACTTCCTTGCAAACTATCCTGGGTTAGTCACCTTGCAAAAACAAAGAGACAAGATAATAATTCAAACACAAAACAAACCAGAAAACTGAATGAGCAGAAAAATAAGGGGATTTTTCTTTATCACTGATAGACTTCATATCCCAAACAATGAGTTCTCCATGTAAAAGATACAAGAGCTTCTCTATGAGTTTCTCTCCCCTTGAGTCTAGATTGCTTTATTCTGGAAATTAAATATATTGTCTTTGTCAGTTTGGGGATTTTTTAGTTCCTGTCAGCCTTCATCAGGGGGTAGAAATGAACCCAAACATAGATTTTTTTTTTCTGGTTTATGTTTCTTAGGGATTTTCAAGGGATTTTCCTCTTTCTGAATTGGGAGTTGAATATGGTTTTGAGGGAAACCCTTCTGATAAGGTAGAAAACTTTATCAGAGGCCAGTGTCAGGTACAAGATCCCTGGTGATATGCTGCAGTAGGATGAGATTTCAGGACTGGAGAAAGATTGGTTAGGACAGAATTTTGGGTGGACCAGTGGTAGTGAAGGGCAAAGGAGGCCTTGTTAAACAGAAATGCTACTTCAGCCTGGTGCTATGTTGAGTACCAGAAAATAAACAGCTCTTGTATACCAGGGTTTTGTTAGCCCACTAGTCAGAATGATTGCTAGTCTCCAGCAGTACTGAACATGGCTAGTCAAATTACTTTGTTTAAAATATGCTGCTTGTTCGAGGCCATCTTTGTGGAAAAGCTGTGTTACTGTCAATCTCTCACTGGAAGAAGCCTAAGACAAGCATTTGGGGGGCTGGAGGAAAACTGTGAGGCTCTGCAACTCTCAGAAAGAGGTGGCAGATAAGTAGCAAATCCTCTTATTTGGCTACCATACTGCTATTCTACAAAGCTGCTAGAAGTGTACTAGATTTTACTGTGGATTTAGGGCCAAATTCAAAGGCAGGTCCATGCTTCATTTATGTGTGCACCATTATGAAAAAATAGGATATGGGACTGACAAGCCCTGGTTTTTACCTATGCTTCATAATTATGAGGAAAACATTATACAGATTCTACCATTCTACCATGCAACTTCCCGTATGTTTTGCTGTTATTATTTTGGGGTAGCTCCTGGAAAGGGCCAAGAAATAACTCCTTGGATCAAGGTGACGTTTAAAACAGGTGTGCTGGCGTGTGTTCATTTGGTGTCTCCAAATGAAATTAACTGTATTTTTTTTGCCACAAAAGAGCAAAAATTTCTGTTTACTTCAAAAGGAAAGATATAGTGAATTCTGTTTGCAGCAGATTCTTATAGGACTTAGTAATATTTTATATGCTCAATAACTCAGAGACATGTTTAAAAAAAGTACCAGCACACATTTACTTGAAATCTGAGAGAAGAGATTATCTGTTTTTCTTGAAAATGTGTACACTTGCCTTGTCATTGCATTCTATTGTGCAGCCATAAATAAAGATGGAACCCCATGGAACCCCACTGGTGACAGGTCACCAGTCTGATGTCACCCCATTCACCATCACCCTTTGTGCCTGACCCGTGAGCCAGCTGCTCACCCATCCCATTATGTATTTATCCAGCTGTGTGCTGCACATTATGTCCATAAGGGAACTATGAGACAGAGCATTGAAAGCTTTACTGAAATCCGAAAATATGATATCTACTGCCTTCCCTTGATCAGCTAGGTGGGTTACCGTGTCATAAAAGGAAATCAGGTTTGATAAGCAGGACTTTCCTCTCATGAAGCCGTGCTGGCTGTGACTGATGACTGCGTTGTCTTTCAGGTGTTTTTCAATACCTTCCTGAATAATCTTCCCCATAACTTTACCAGGCACTGAAGTGAGACTGACAGGCCTGCAGTTTCTGGGGTCCTTCTTCTTGCCCTTCTTGGAACTGGGACAGTGTTTGCCAGCTTCCAGTCAGCTGGGACATGTCCCTTGGATTCCCAAGACCACCCAAAAAGCATCTAGAGAGGTTTTGCTATGAAATCAGCTAGCTCTGAGGATTTTTGGATGAATCGTATGAGGTCCCATAGGTTTGTAGCGATCCAGATGGAACAGAAGATCCCACAATTTCAGGGTGAACTGGGAGTTGATCATTCTCGCAGTTGTGGTCCTCCAGCTCAGGGTACTGAGATCTCCTTGGTCCATCATCAGTGTTGAAGACAGAGGCAAAGAATGCATTGAACACCTCTGCCTTGTCCCTGTCCCTGTGTGTGAGGTTACCATTCTTATCCTGCAATGGGCCAATGTTATTTTTACACTGCCTATTGCCATTAACATATTTGAAAAAACTCTTTTTATTGTCCCCCATAGTTCTGTCTGGCTTCAACCACAGTGAAGCTTTGGTTGCACAAATTTTCTCTCTACAGTGGCAGCAGAATCTCTCTATTCCTCCCATGTGACCTGACATTGCTTCCACTGGGCATACACCTTCATTTTTTGGCTTATTTGCAAGAGAAGATTCCTGTTCAGCCAATCCAGCCTTCTGCCCTTCCTGCTTGACTTCTGACATCTGTGAATTGCTGCTCCTGTGCCCTTTGCGGTCAATGTTTATAAAATCCAATGATGGACTCCAGCACCTGCAAAAACTTTTTCCCAGGGCACTTTACTCGCTTGTATCCTGAGCATCCTGACGTCTGCTCTCCTAACATCCAGAGTTGAGGTTTGCCTGGCACTTTTCCTCCTCTCAACGGAGATTTTAAACTCAATCACTGTGGTCACTGTGGCCAAGATGGCTGCCAATCTCCACGTGGCTTATGAGATTCTCTCTTTAGGTGAGCAGTAGATCAAGGAGGGCATCTTTCTGAGTCAGCTCCCTTAGGACCTGTTCCAAGTTTCTTAGGAATCTTTTGGCCTGGGTTGTACCAGCTGTGTGATGCTCCCAGTAATTTCTGGCAAACTGAAGTCCCCCTTAATGATACGGGTAGTTGACTTGGAAGTGTCCCTTAATTCCTCAAAGAATAATTCATCAGAGTCATCCTGGCCAGGAGGTCTGTAGTAGACTCCTGTGATGACATCATCATTGTTTGTTTGCCCTTTCATTCTTAGCCAGAGGCTCTCAACTGTGCCATTGCCACCTGCGAGCTCCATACATTCTATCCCTTCTGTTACACACAGTGCCACCCCCAGCCTCTTCTGCCCTGCCTCCCCCTCCTGAAGAGCCTGGAACCGTCCAACAGGGCACTCCAGTCACAGGACTCATCCCCTATGTTTCAGTCATACCACTGATGTCAAGTCTCTGGTCATGCAGATTACACTGCATGTTTTGCAATACCCAGTCCAAAAGTAATTTGCAGGAATATAGCGTGCAATTGGTTTTCAAAGCAAGGTTATTAAATCAGTGCCTAATTTTATGTCTTGATGTAAGTGGTGAGATCCTTCTAAATTTAGAGATGACTATGCACTGGCAAACAGTAAAATTCAGCCAATCACTTAATTACTAGAACCTGCAGGACAGAGCTCCTGAAAATATTGGCCAGCTTTAATCAAATTTTTCTGATGGACTTAGCCATGAAAAATGGGAGTATTCATATCCCACCTCAAGTGAAGAGGAAGAGCAGCACTCACCACCTGGGACAGCCAAATGAAGGAATAATTTCAGTGCAGTCACAAATTTGTTCTTAAACATGTTCAGAAGAGAATTCTTATGGAGACAGTGAGTAACTATTCAGACTTTCCAGTAGCACTTCAAAATGCAGAGAATTATGGAATTGTAGAACAGTGTGTGTTAGAAGGAACCTTAAAGACCATCTAGTTCCAACCCCCTGCCATGGGCAGGGGCACCTTGTACAAGACCAGGTTGCTCAGAGCCCCATCCAGCCTGGCCTTGAACACTTCCAGGGAAAGGGCATACACAGCTTCTCTGGGCAAGCTGTTCCTGTGTCTCACTGCCCTCCCAGTAAAGAATTTCTTCCTATTATCTAGTCTAAATCTATCCTCTTTCAGTTTGAAGCAATTATCCCTTGTCCTTTCACTACAGGCCTTGGTAAAAATTCTCTCTCCATCATTATTATAAGCTCCATTTATGTATTTCAGGGCTTCAATGACATCTCTCTGGAGCCTGAGTCATGTAAGGTCACTGTATTACATCGAATTAAGTTTACATCAGCTATGAATAAGCAAAGCTATAGTTAAATAAGATTTAATCAAATCTTACATCAAGCTGTAGTAAGGTCTGGGTTCTTGCAGTGCTTTTGAGGTCTCAGGATATTCCTTTTTACTGTTGGAGCTATCTTATGCACAGAAAAAGACTCTAGCCTGGTCACTACCAGTTAAAGACACTGATCCCATGCAGGACAATGTGCATGGAATATGTGTACCTATGCAGCAGCAAATAATTTTGTCTATGATTTTGGAATTCTTTGAGTCCTTACTTCTATACAAAGATTTTAATGCTATTTTAAGAAGGCAAAATAGACACTCTGTTACTGCAAAAATTTGCATTGAGGAATATTTTATTTATAATATGCATTTTAAAAGTGCCATGGCAAGAAGTGGCTTTGATTTTGAAGAAGAATCGTTTTGAATAATTAACCATGAATTACTCTACTTAGAAGAAAATAATTATAGGTTGGACATAGCTGCTTCAAATGAGATACATGGAGTTAGTGACTATTGAAAAAATAAGGCCACCTGCTAGAAGCTGAAACAAATATTAAAAAGAACTTTCTCTTACAGTCAGGATTTAACTGTGGTATTTTAAAATGTCTCCAATTTCAAACATGCAAATTTCTTCTAGACAGAATTATTAGTAGAACTATATTGTTGAATTACAAAATCCTCAGTGTAATAACTAAAGAAGGTAGCTTTATCCTTTAAAAGAGACTTGTGATTAAGTCTTGTCTTAATATCTGAGCTTTTGCTCAGAACTACTGAGAACACTATAAGTACCTTCTCAAAAAAAAATTGATCATAAAAATCATAAAAAGATTGATCTTGCTTAAACCCAAGGTATTTTTTACAAGTATGTGTTTTATGATATTATTTCTAACATATGTTTGTAGTATATTTTTAGAGATGTGTACATAAGCAACATGGTTAGCTTCAGTTTGGGGTGTAAGGTATTTGGCATCCATGCACCATTAAATTTCATTAAATGGGAAAGAATAATTTCACAGTTTGTTTTAAAAATCACACGTAGGAAAATACTGATAGGCTGAATAGCCTAAGATTTTATACTGTTTTTCAAGGACTCTTATTTATTTGAAAATCGCCTGAATACTGCAAGAAGAAATCCTTGTAATTTATTTATTTCAGCTACTTAAAATTTAGGGTTTTTTCCGTAAACACATGCTTGCACCTTTCATAACTTGAAATTTTCAACAAAAGATTTAAATGTTAAGCGAATTGAGGATTTTTGATGCCTCTGTAAATGCCATTCTCAAGGTCTTTATTTCATACCTACATAACCTGTGGTACTTCCTTTCCAATAAGTTTTACTGACATATATTCATCACACTACTAACCTGTAATGTGTTGTTGAAGTCCAGTTATGGGAACAAAATTTCTCCTGAATATTTATCCTTATTATAATTGTCATGCCAGTTCTACAAAACTCACTGATATTTTGGTTTTTTGTCAGAAAAAGTAACTCAGTTATTTTCCAATTTAATCAATTTAATCTCTTTTGTTCTTTTCCCTAACTAGTGTGCTTTAGAAAAAGGCAGTAGTGACTGGTTCCCGAAGGCAGGTGAATGAAGCTCGTGGCATATGGAGTCCGACACCCAGAACACAGTAGCATTTGCTGTTAGAGAAGATCATATGATGGCCTGCCTCTAAAGCTTTAAGCTAAAATTATTCCTTGGTGGGGGTGGATAGCAATTTTTCTGATAAAAATGTGAGGTATTTATCATTAGCTAAAACAATTGCAGTAAGATTATCATATGTACCTCTTCAATAGTGGGTATTTCATCTTTAACTTCTTATCTTTTTGTTGCATGAGTCAGAGCACTGCAAAGCCAGCCAGAGACTGTTCCAGTGTTTAAACTCTGCTACTCAGGAACACAATGTCTGAGTATTAGTTGTGTTAGCTCTCTCCAGAGCCAATGTGTATTATTGTAATGTGAGAGTGCTCCCATCTTTTGTGGTTGGACTGCTGCCATGTTGGCTTATGCTTTGAAGGTGAATAATACTTTCTGTTGATTTTTTTGGTGTTACCTTCCAGATGTTTCTAAAAGGCTTGACTTTGAGCCTGTGAGAAAAGGATGTAGAGCATCTAACTATAGGAAGCAGGCCTTCTAGAACATCATTTAGAATTTCTAAGTTCTGCAATAATTTCTGAACATACAAGGTATTGGGTTGTTTTCATATTAAATTATTTTAAATATATCCAATTCTACTGTAGCAACTTCTTACTGCAAAAGTATTAAGCCATGCTTTACCAATTTACACCCTGTTGTTGCAATAAAAGAACTTCCTTTATAATGTGGATATTAATCTTTCACCTCAGTGTTTTACAACCCTTATTTTTATTTGATCTAGAAGCATATAAATTATGAGCAACTTTAGGTGAATCAAAAATATTGTGAAGGAGTAAAGTAAAACTATGGATAATGTGGAAGAGTCATTCCCTTTTTTGAACAATACAGCCAGATCAGTCTGGCTAAGGTCTTCCAGCTTTTCAGAATGAATAAGTCTGTCTATTCTCATTGTTTAGAAATCTAACTTTCAAAAAGAAGTAAGAAAAAAAGTCTCCTTTCAGAATTTAATTGCCAAAATGTGTTTATAAAAAAAGGCAATGAAAAAATGGGGCATTTAATTATGATTTAAAATTATTTAAATTCCAGTGCACCTGTTTAATCAAAAGAAAATAATGTATGCACAGTAAGGTCCTTCTATTATGTTTCTGATGACAATAGCAGGTATTAAGAAAGTATAACAGGAAGAGAATATTTAACATTTTGGTTCGTTATGTTAAGAGACAGAAGAATTACTGTATTGGGTAATTTTTAGAAAATTCTGCTATATGAAGCCATAAAATTCCAATTCATCTTCATCCGATTACCATCTAAAGTTAAATGTTCACCCAAATACTCAATTAGATATTTAGTATAACCCTCATATGCTTATAAGAAAAAGTGTATTATCCTCAGATACATACATCTGTACAAAGCTGATACCCTGAGACATGAGCATTTTCTGCATACAGTATTTGAGACCTGTAGTTACAGGATTCAGTACTTTCTTTTTCTTTTCACATAATTACACTTCACTCTGTGAAGAGCAGGGGTTGTGCCATTGCTGGACTGTGACTGTGCAATGAAGGGAGCTGCTGTGAACAACCTCTGCTGCTTTCTCCTGAGGCTGGAATGTGCAAAGGGGGCAGGCTCTGCTCGAGGTGGTATCCTAGCTCTTGAATGGTCTCCTGAATTCTGCCACTCCTGCCAACTTGGGGCAGAGTTTGTGCTGCGTGCAGATCAGGATATTGGAAGCAGAGATTATGATATATTACTAGGAGCAGATGTGAGTATTCATCAGTAGATTAAATCACTGGGAGATGTTCTTTCAGAGAGGAAACCACTGTGTGGTGCCAAGTATTCTGCAATAGACTATTTGAAATAGTCTCAAACTAGGAAGTCAAATTTGGTTTTAATCCCTGTTCCAGTTCGGTGATAGATTAAATAGGGTAGTGTCTATTCCTCTCAAAATATGTTGGCTAAATATTTTCTGAAATGTTTTAAGTATTTTTAAATGTTTTAATTTTTTTTTTTTTTTATATTTTTAAAATATTGTCTTACTGTTTGTGAAGCAGCTGGGCAGTGATGCCTGCAAGAGAAAAGCATGAGAGAAAATACATAATAATTGTAATAATACATACTTTAAAGTGTGTGGTAAGTTAGATATAAAGTCATTCATTGAATGCTTAGTAGAAAAAACAATATTGAAATAAGGGGGTTGTCTCTGTTCTGTGCCCCAAAAAGACAGAAATAAGTAGAAAAATGGTATATGAAACTTAATTATTAAAATTAATGGTTTCCATTAATACCAATATTTTCAAACTTTTTTACATACCTGACTTGAAAAGTTCTAAGAAACTGTTTGTATCTGTGAAAGAATTTTCATATGTCTGTTTATACTGTAGTGTTATCATAGTAGATGAGGGGGAAAAGCACTTGTAAATGAGTTAGTCTTTTGTAGGATGAACTGAAACCAGGACACCGAATATTCTGGACAGGCAGTTCAGAGTGTTCGTAAATATAGGAAAAGGATTTAATTTCCCTTTAATATAAGGTGTTTCTCTCTGACAGCACCTTCAGACTACTGAAATTGTTGAGTTGACACATATTTGAAAATATCTATCCACGAAATATATGTTTTATTCTTTAATATAATTTCTGGCTCAGTTTTTATCCCCAGTTATGCAACAGACTACATATCCGTACAGTGTTAAGAGATACACAAAACAATTACCTTTTATGTTACGGTTTTATATATAATTTCTTCACTGATTTCACTTAGAATCCCAACCACAGTTGATTCTATTGAGATTTAAAGCAATTATTCACTTCAGTTTCTTTTAACTTGTCTTCTTATTGTTGAGTCTTTAGTCTACACATGTTCAGCTTTTCCTGCAAAGTATGAGAGTCTCATCCCTCCAAGGAGCACAGTTCCATGAGCAATTCGCACTTTGTCTGCTGTGATTGTGTCCTGTGGATTCCAGCCAGAACAGGGTTAATTTTTGCAGTTGCCAGGAGGGGCATGGCCAGGACCCCGTGATGTTCTATTCCACCTGGCTCCTGTGCAGGGGGTGTCAGGAAAGGGCCCCTCGGGTGCAGTGCACCGCGTTGGTTTGGTGTGGTGAACACTCCCGCGTCAGCCGTTTGCCTGCCTTCTACACTCTGGTGTCGGTACTGGTAATGGTGTTGGGGAATACCATTCCCAGCCCACGACAGGCAGCTAACATGGTTTGTTGTGGATGAGAGTCGTGGCACTGATGTATCGTGTGTTAGGTGTTGCAAGGGCCAGATTGAGTCGTTTCGCACACCTAGCGTCCGTTCCGTGCCCTGCTTCTGCGGCACTTCGTGTCTGATGGGTTGTAGGCTGGCACCACTCTTGTAATAAACATAGTAAATATTTTGTGGTTGTATTGTACAGACGTAACGTTCTCCTAATTGCTGTCTTTAGAAGAAGCAAAATAATCCAATATTCCAAATAACAACTAAGTGGATAATTTACACAATTTCCCCTTTAACAGTTCCAAGTGCTCGGTTAGCAAAACCTAATCCCTTAATGAAGGCTTTGAATATTTAGCTTTTTTAAAACTAGAGTATAGGTGGCCATTGTTGACAATACTAATATAATTTTCTTTTCTGTGTCCTAAGGAAAACAAAGGGATTTTTAAAAGCTGATGTCTTGTTGCAGGATTCATCCGAAGAGGTCAGCTATGAGTTGTTTTTAAGATTCAGTAAAATTTCAAGTAAGCTGCCATTTGAACAATTATGCAGCTATATTTTTTCAGACATATTTACATGTCTGAGAAAGTAACTGTGGAAACAAATTAATTTTTCTTTTTTACTTTTACATATAGTTTTTCTCTTTGCCTCAAACACTTGTGATTTTGCAGAAGTCGTTCTCCTCACCCATATTATTGCACTCTGGCACATCCTTTGCACATACATGAATGCTGCAACTTTGCACTTACTAGAGGCATTAAAATGAGTGAATGAATGTCAGAACTGAACAGTCTTGACTGTCAAATATAAACTTCTCTAGCATTCATGGCTAATGCTCTAATCATCGGTGCCAAACAATGAAATAATTTGCTTTCCCTGAATGTTTTTACTGGCCAGGATGCATAGAGGAATAGTGTGCTCAGTCATAATCATGCTCCAGAAAAGCTGGAAATGTTCCCTTTGAGCTGCCAATCATTAGGCCAGCCAAAGTGAAGACAAGTACATTGACAAGTGAGAATGGCAATAATTTATTTTCTATTGGTGGGTGGTGACAAATCATTTTTTGAAGCTGCATACTGTGAGACTACATGAAGAAAGACAGAGATGGCCCTAGATGAGGCTCTTCACACCTCATTTAGCCCAAATGTAGCCACTTGGGTGGTGAATCGGTTCAAAGTATCAGCCCAGGCATTTCCTCACAAAATTTGTGTGCTGTCAAAACGTGGATTGAAACAAAAGAAAGATGAAAATGCAGCCATGTGAGAAATTCAGGAATATAATTTCCATCACATAACTCCAGGTACAAAAAAGAGAGTAGAAGAAAAAATAAGTGAAATATTAAGGGTGCTTTCAGTAGGGGTAGGTTTTTACAGATGTTAATTAATAAAAGTAGCATGAGGATTTATCAAAGCTTGGGCACACCCCCTTCAACTTTCAGCTGACAGGTCAAATTAATTCATGTGCTTCCTACCAGTGCATAACACACTATGTATCTTATTTAAATTTACTTTTGCCAAGGCCCACTGATGTGCTTAGTGTCTGACATCCCATTCTATTTCAGAATACAGATGGATATTTTATTTTAAAGGATATAACAATCCTGCCCTGTTAATTTTATCAACTAGGTGTTTTTTTCATTTCTGTAGAAAAAAAAATTAAAATACTGTTGAGGTCTGACTCTAAGGATTTCGCATACATTTTAATCTAGTTTTTTGGGGGTTTTTAATATTATTTTTGTTCCTAAGAAATTCTGCTGTCTGTATTTAAAGTCAAATATTCTCTAAAGGAGAGATTCTTGAATCCTCTGAATTGAAGCTAGGCATTGCTTCAGATGTTGTGGGGATTTGCACTTTCTTTTCATATTGTCCATTGCCCTGGAGGGAGCAAAAAGAGAAGAAACAACCAGAGGGGCAAAGTTCCTTTTATTTCCAGGAAAGTTGTAAAGTAGGAATCTCTCCTGTCTGGCTTGTGCTGGAACAAAACCTCCCATGGTAGCCCCATCCTTTGCCTAAACATGCAAAAAATAATTTGTACTTAAACAAGCAAGGATTTTATATGGCAAGATATGTAAATGACAAAATTAAGGTTTTCCTGTGTCACACTTTCAAAAAATTGTTCGGCCTAATCCACTAAGATAATATTTTTTTATTTACTCAGAACAAGTCAAAGGCTCTCATATCTTGTATTATGGTTTAAGTCATCTCAAATATAATAAGCAAATACATCTTTGGTAATGTAAGCATGTACAAATGGTATTTACTTCTCTTCTAATAATTTTAAATTATAACTTGCTTGAGAAAATGCAAATCAAAGGGGGCAGGACTGGAGTTATTTTGCCTTTTAGATAACCTTGACTTCCCTGTTTGTGTATTATGTCAGGATGTTTGTGTACAAAAAAGTGAAGTGTGATGATGGTTTATTATCATATTGTGCAAGACAGAGGCAAGTATATAACATTTAATGTGCCAGGGAATCTGTGGGAAGCATTAATGATGTCAGTAAATTTTCTATACTGTTCATCTTGCTTTAAAAGGGCATCTGCCTCCCCTGTACTCCTTTAAAGTAACTATCACACAGTGATCCTCAGAGACACACTGAAAATACAGTGGTTGAAAGGTAAGAACATAACATTACCTTTCAATATACAGATAGATTATGACTTTAAGTGTACGTAGTTTGTTTATACTAGGTTATAGTTTTTGTAGGTTTCCTGGTTTGGTTTCAGATTTTTAGTGCAGCTAATGCCAAACTACTATGAAAACAGTGTACCCTGTATGCAGCTCTGTACTTCTTGCATGTTGCATTGATATTGGAGGTATAGCAGTGAGTTTTTCTAAATAATTCATAATACTAGGCACTTGAAAAATTTGCTTTTATTTGATATTGTTTTGTCCACTAAAGTAACATGGCAGGATAACTGTCTTGCATAAAACCCAAGGTCATCTCTTTTTCACCACCTATCATCCAGTTTGTGCTTAACTAAGCATTTATTTATTAGTTCTTAATGGCAAGGTCCACAAGATTACTACACCTGAGAGAAAAATCTGTAAGACAGACTTTCTATTAATTTTTGGGAGGATTCAAGGAGGTCTTGGTATTTCTGTAAACATTAGAATTTATGTAAGTGCTGATTGCTAAAACTGCAGCTCAGTTTTGTTTTTTCAGATCTGTCACTCTTTTTGTGCTAAGCTGCACCATTCTTATCCTTCTGTTTGTAAACACACACAGAAAAATATGTGTATAGAGGGAGACAGGTCTGTTGACTTTTGTCCCTTGAGAATTTGGAGAAAAGACTGAAGAGAAAGGTGAAAATAAAAAAGAGGAATGTCAAGGGCAACAGTTTGATGGCTGGGGCTTTGAGCAACCTAGTCTCATGGAATGTGTCTCTGCCCATGATGGGAGGTAGAATGAGATGGTCTTTAAGATCCCTTCTGACCCACACCATTCTATGAGTCTGTGAATTTCAAACATGGATGGATTGAGGAGGAGGAAATTACAAAGTAGACATCCCATATGGCAGACAATGTAGAAAAATCCTACAAAATATTTCAAGTCATTTACTCTGTGTGCTACCCTGTTTTGTCTTAAAAGTCAGAGTGTGCTAGCAGTGCCCAGACATGCTAGGTGGTGCCTCTCATTTTGCTCAGCCTTGACAGAGTGCACGCAAGATCCAGGAAAGCTGGACAAAACTTTTGACCTCTCACAATATCTATGTGCTGAGATTCCTTATAAAATATCCTTCCTTCGAAATTGAGTTCTGGAAATTAATCTCTGTCTCACCAGCTTCACCCACTGCTGAAGTACTGCCCAGTTTCAGAGGAGCTCACCTGGCACTCTGACCAGGAGGAATGGGGAAGCCAGAGGAAACATTTCTTTAGTGATCCCTTTAAAAACAGAGTAAGATATATTTCTCTATGTGGGTGTTTTGAGAAGAAGGTATTAAAAAATCAGGTGTATGGGTTTATTGTGCCACTGGAAATCTCCATCTAGAAAACTCAAGAACTGCATTGTCAGTTCGCTTTATAAGGAGGCAGTTTTAAGCCCTTTGACTGGATCCCATTCTTCTGAGCTCCTCAAAGACAGAAAGGCATATATTTTCCCTTTCCATTTTTGTGTATCACTGTAGCTTTATCCTTACCTGTGTACAAACCTTCCTTTTCCATGTGAGCATGTCACTCTTCTGTTACCATCTTATCTACATGCTTTACTCCTATACCCCTGGAGCTCTCTGAGTTTTGACCTCTTTTGAATAGGTTCTTTTTGTAAAAGGATATCCTTACCTCTCCTGCAGATGGTGTTCCCACAGTGAGTTTTCCCTAGTTTCATCAGACCATGGGAGGGAGCCTTTGTACCCTTGAGTGTCACCAAATGCCAGTGAGAGCTTCCACACTGGATTTCTGCATCCTTAAACAAAGCTACAGATTGAATTGCTCATGTTCACTGAAAATATATGGAGAAAAAGCCAAACTTTGCCATGTCTCCCTTTTTTACTTATAGAAAGCTCTAACACAGCTACATATTTACTAATTTGCTAGAACTATATCTACAGTTTGAAAAAAAATTATTTAACAGATATAGTTAGGAAATTATATGCAGCTCAACAAAGGTTGCAAATAGGTAGGGATAGCTACCTGTATTTATGCTGCATTTGAGGGTCATCAAAAATGGAGAAGTTGCTCAAAGATGCTGTGGACTTCCTGGGCTTAGAGGAATTCAGGACTTCTCTGGATGTGGACCTGAGCAAACCAATATAGTTACACCTGGTTTTAGTGCAGGGCTAGATGACTTCTATGCATCCTTTCCGGCTTTGATGGTGAGTAGCACTTAATGAGTTCAGACTCTGATGGAGAATGTTTGCATCCATTTTGAGGTTTAACCAGTGGAACCTGGCTGAATACCAGGTTATGAAACTTGTGAAAGTTCATTGGTCGAGTCCTCAAAATGACAGTAAAGAGCTTTAACAGACCCGTAATCTCACATCAGAGTGACATCCTTGGAAGAACAACGGGAGCAGTTCTGCTAGTAAGATTGAGAAAGAGCAATGCTGTTGATAAACCTGAGAAACACTAAAGCTATTTGAGATCAGAAGACAGATAGTCATGTAAATCCTCAAGGACTTGAGACTGTGTAGTCTGAAGGGAGGGCACTTTGTGGGAGTCAGTACATGAATCTTGCAGGACCATCCCAATGCACTGGACAAAGCCCCAGTATCGTAGTGTCTTGGCTGGCCAAGAGGCACTCGTGTCTGAAATGGATAAAGTAAAGTAACTAAGAACACACATGGGTGGATGCTTGTGCTTCAGCCTGGCTTTGACTAATAGGAACACAGACCTTGTCCCCTTTAATAGTATCAGTTAAGTCAGATATAAGGAAATGTTAAACCTAACAGCCACTTGCATCAATTGTTAAATTGGAAAGTTACTATTTCCAGAAAAACCAAATTACAATTATATTTGGCACGTGAAATTTTGTGAAGATTGACTGTTTTATGGACAAATTTGGGCCAAAGATGGATACAACACAGTAATATTCATTTTGAATTAAAAAGCAACCACTGTGTTTCATCTTTAAGCTTTAATTCTTACCTAAACCTCAATTAGATTTTTCATCAGAACTTTTCGTGTCGGATTTAAAATACAATGTAGATATGTTATAGAAACTTCATTTAAACATATATTTAATTAGAAATGTTTTATGATTTTAATGAGGCTTAAAAGTCTTTTGATGAGCAATCAGTGTAATTATGGTATTTAAAATTATTGGATAAATGCATACTTTATAATCTACCTTCCTTGCAACTATGTTTTCATGCTGGGTATTTTTAACATGAAGAATTGTTTCATTTTGTGACAGTTTATCCTCCTCTTCCTTTCACAAAATGTTTTATCTCTGAAATAAAATTAAATATGCATGATACTTCTTGTATTGGATAATATTGTAATAGCACAGTTAAAAATCAATCTAAGATATAAAAATTATTTTGATTTTGTTAGAGAAGTGACAAAATTGATAATTTGTTATGCACAAGTAAATTATAGACTAGCTCGGTCCTATTTGTGTTTCTCTTTTGTGCTTGAGGAAATTACCTGCAAAACTGCTGCAGAAGACATGTTGTGCTAGGTATTGTGCTATCGGCAATCTGCTTCACTACCACAACATAAAGAAATAGAGAGGCTCAGCAAATTTAGAAAAATAAGGAGGCCGTAGAACTAGCAGTTAAAAGGGAAAAAATGGGCTTTTTAATGCATCCTCTGCTTTATCACATAACCTGCATGAAGACCATTAACTGTCACATGCTGAGCCTTACAATTCATTGTTCAGAAGCAGTACACATTAACTCCTAATAAATTGTTGTTACTTTGCTTTTTTTCTTTGTGTGTGTGTTTGGTATTGGTTTTTATTAATGAAAACTGAGCTCATAGTAAGTTGAGTCTTTAATACAGAATAGATAAGCTAACATTAGCACAATGAGCCTAAAAAGCAGCAAACAGTAATACTGTTTCTCAGGACCACGAATCAGTCAAATGTCTTCTCTTTACTGAAAGAGTACTTCAGGTAAAAAATACTTCACTATAGCATAAGGTGTCAACAATTCCCGTTCACTGCCTTGATCTCCTTTGGCATGTAGATAGCTGGCCATGAGGAAGTCATTCCTGATCAGCAAAGTGTTTTAGTGTCTTACCCAGGAAAGGATATAAAAGAAGGGTTGCAGCTTTCACCAGCAGTCGCTACAAACCCTGGTTTGTGTCAGAAATGCTGGGTTCAGAAATTGTCCTCTTCCTCTCGCAAAAGAACATGAAAATTCATTCTGTTCTATTAAATTACTTGTGTTTCATTCACTGTCCACCTTTTTAAGTGCAAGGAGAAATGTCACTTGCACTCATGCTTTGCAAGCAGATACTTATACAATAGCATATGTGTACTGTCATCTTCGTATCTTATATTTGTACTGTCATATGGAAAGGCATAAGATACTTTAATTTCTGTCACAGAATATGTCTATTGGACTTTTCTTCTATGTATTTAAACTTTTTAGTTTGAACACTATTTATTACAAAGTCAAATAGTCTTGTTCTCAGATTTCTACACAACTTTCCAGAAAGTGCCCATTCTATTTTGCTGTGCACTGTGAACTACAAGACTGTGTAGTCTAGTGGTACCAAATGAAGTTCTGGATGTGTTACTAGAACTTTTTCTGGTGGTTTGTTTCTTGGGTTTATTTTTTTACATTGAAGGATACTTAAAAATTTTAATACAATTTTGCCATGAGCCTTTTAAATTGTGGTTCTCTTTGACTTCGGTAAAAAATTACTCAGTTAATTTCCATAGTTGATATGTCTGTCTAGCAAACACTGATTTTTACATGATTAACAGCTTTATGATCCTCAATACCATTTACAGATACTAAGAATATTAATCCAGACACAATTTTCTTCTGGCATAAACAAATAATCTGTGCTGATTAATGTAATTGGTTTTGTTTCACCCAGCTTTCTGTGCACATAGGTTTTGTTCCTTTTATCTTCGTGTCTTCTTTTTGGAGGGGATTTCAACTTAATTCCGTGAAGTTGTAAAATGCTTTTAGTCTTAAAAATATTTTCATCTTTGAAATAATTGTATTATTTACTTTTTCGATTTACTTATATTACCATCCATTTAATATATTCCTCCAAGATAAGTACTCTTCTCACTCTCTGTTCTAAGACTTACCTGTTTGTGATTTTTATGTTTATTAACCCTTTACTTTATCTTTGGATATTATCTAATCCAGTGTTCTAGTATTAAAAATTTAATTTATTTACTTAGCTTAGTAGTAGCCCAGTCTTGTGAGGTCAGTCTATTGAATAGATGCCAGAAGGAATTCCCCTTATCTTTCCTTGGTGATGCTGTATTGTGCAAGGAGTAGTTGCACCTTGTTTCTCGGCAAGTGTGAATATTCCTAGTTTACAAATTTTCAAGATAGATCTGCCCGCAAATCTGGCAGCTTTGCCAAAAAGAAAGGAACTGCCTTTTCCTTTTTCATGTTTTGTGATGTCAGTGATGCTGTCTCTTCCATTTTGGCTTCTCACAGCTGATAGTCAAATTCACAGAATTTACAGCAAGAGTGGTGGATGTGAGGAGGAGAGGAGGTTATTTTTGATTGGCACAAACATGGGCAAAACTTATACCATGTATACATGTGCATGTATATGTAAACATTTCCTCTTCTATTTTGGCATGATGGCAATTTTATGAAACTGTTTGAAGGCATCTTATACACACTCCATTGCATTTTTTTCTACATATACTTGCCCAGTGTTAAGTTAATCTTTTCTGTGGTACCCACATCTCCTGATCTTCTAATGACTTTTCTATGTGGATTTTAGAGTGTGCAGCTTTACAGTTAAAAGAAATTTCAAGGCAGAGAATGAAATTCTATACAAATACCCTTTATTCTTTTTGCACATCTTTTATAAGAAAAAGGTCAGAGTCTTTTTGATGGAGAATATGCTTGTCTGTTTTCTGCAGCTCTGCAGGTGGGTTTTAAACATCTGTGTGCCCACGTCTGAGAAAGAGAATAGGGGTGTTAAAAATTACTTGGGAGAGACTATTTAAGCTAGAAAATGTGCCTTTTATTTAAGCACAATTTGTATAAGTTTGGGATAAAAATGAGCCAGACCTGTCATAATTTTGTGCTTGACTTGTGTGACATCTCACTCTTAGGGGAAAGGGAGCATGCAAGATTTGTAGATTCTTGTGGTGAAAAGAAATTACAAAAGTCAGAGGGTCCAAAAGAACTCACCAAGTTTTATTAGTAGATTACACACTTGTCATGGAAAATGGGAGGAAACCAATCAATCAATCAATCAGTTCCAGTGTCAGTCTAGCCAATGGCAAGGCCAGGGCCATGGGGCAGGCACCCAGGCTCGGTGGGGGTACATTCTTATAGACAGCTTTTCCCCATCCTGAGGATAGCTATCTCACTTTCTATGCAAATCAGTTACCGTGCACAGTCCATGCTTTCAGATCTTTCTGGAAATGGGTCGGAGGGCCTTGGGACTCTTGGGTGGGCTTGTTTCCCCCCTGCAGTCCATGCCCACTTCTTGGCCTCATTCTTGCAGTTTTGCTGTGCTGTGTTCTTACAGTTCTTCAGGAACTAGAACAAGGATGTGTGTCGTGGGTAAGAGCTGCCCTACAAAGGCACTGTGCCCTTTGCACAGCCCCCATGTGCAGCCACATCTTGTTCTTTCTCATAGTGGTACCGTAGCCATCTGGCTGTTGGTGCTGGAGCCCCTTATCTTCTGGGATTCTACAGCCTGTCAAAAGCTCTTATGCTCATAAGAATCTTACCATAGCCATTATAAGCACATCATCTTTTCCTCTGAAGTGGCTCAGTCACTAAGAAATGTTGTAAGTAGACAAAAACCAATATTTTTACACAGTGTCCACTTCTATCTTCATGGTTTCAGCCATATCTGTGACTGTTTCAGATACTTAATAATCAGAAAAACTGCTACTTAGGATGAAATAGACATTCCAGGTGCCAGCTGCAGCAGACACAGTAGGTTTTATGGTCCTAAGGCTCTTTGTAATTTCCGGATCTGTCAAGCTTGTTAAAAATACTGAATAATTAAAACAGTTCTGATACATTTTCAACAGTTTAGTCTTTTAATATTTTATCCTAGAATAAAGTGCACATGGTGCTCCAGAATGCTATTTACTTTGAGCAGAAATGTAGAGAAAATTAGAATTTCAAAAAAAGAGAGAAACATTACAACTAACTTTGGCTTCATGGTCTCGTTTATTGTAATATTCCTAATTTCTTTATTTCTTTGGCTGTTCTTTATGCAGGAATTATATTCTTTTTCTGAAAGTACAGAGCTTTGTGCTGATTTCTGATCTTTAGAAATACAAAGTGCATTACCAGGAGTTCAAATATGGCAGTGAATTATTATGGGTTTTATCTCTTTGATATCTCAGACCTATCCTACTCAGTGTCAATCTAATGCTGTTGCTTTATGCCTTAGTGAAAGCTGCAAAGAAGTTACCATTCCTGTTTAAAATGCTGGAAATGGCACTAAATAATACTCATTTTCTACATATTGTAGGCTCCACCTGTCTGCTCTTTTTTTTTTTTTTTTTTTTTTTTGGCATGTTCCAAAATTTCCAATTAGTATTTGGATTGTCAACAAAACCTCTAACTTGGACTTCTGAAGAGTGGACTCGACACCATTCTCTATGACTGGAAGTTGGCCAATGTGATGCCCATCCGTAAGCAGGGTCAGAAGGACGATCTAGGGATCTACAGGCCTGTCAGCCTGACCTCAATGTCTGGCAAGATTATGGAGCAGATAATTTTGAATGCCACCATGCAACATCTACAGGAGAACCATGGAATCAGGCCCAACTAGCACAGGTTTAGAAAAGGCAGGTCCTGTTTGACCAACTTGATCTGCTTCTATGACCAGGTGACCTGCCTAGCAGATAAGGAAAAGGCTGTGGATGTTGTGTACCTGGACTTCAGGAGAGCCTTTGATACTGTTTCACACAGCATTCTCCTGGGGAAGCTGGCAGCCCATGGCTTGGGAAGTGCACTCTTCAGTGGGTTAAGGACTGGCTGGATGGCTGGGCCCGGAGCGTGGTGGTGAATGGTGGTGCAGTTGCTGGTCGGACGCTACTGGGATTCCCCAAGGCTCTGTACTGGGTCCAGCCCTGCTTAATGTCTTTATTGATGGTGTGGATGAGGGGATTGAGTGCACCCTCAGCAAGTTTGCAGACAACTCTAAACTGGGCAGGAATGTTGACCTGCTGGAGCGTAGGCAGGCTCTGCAGAGCGATCAGGACAGGCCAGGTCGCTGGGCTGAGGTGGTGTGAGGTTCAGTAAGGCCAAGTGCTGGTTCAGTGGGCCAAGGCCGGCGGTGTGAGGTTCAATAAGGCCAAGTGCTGGTTCCTGCACTTGGATCACGCCAACCCCATGCAGGAGTAGAGGCTGGGGGAAGAGTGGCTGGAAAGTGGCCCAGGAGAAAAGGACCTGGGGGTGCTGATTGACAGCTGCTGAATATTAGCCAGAGTGTGCCCAGCTGGCCAAGAAGGCCAATGGCATCCTGGCCTTTATCAGAAATAGTGTGGCCAGCAGGACCAGGGCAGGGATTGTCCCCTGTGTGTCCAGAAAGGGCAGTGGAGCTGCTGAAGGGTCTAGGAAGCAGGTTATATAAGGAGGGCCACAAGCTGGATGAGGGAGCTGGGGTTGTTTAGCCTGGAGAAGAGGAGGCATGTGGGAGTCCTTACCACTCTCTGCAACTGCCTAAGAGGAGGGTGTAGCGAGATGGGGTTGGTCTCTTCTCCCAGTCAGGTGACGACAGGACAAGAGGAAATGGCCTCAAACTGCACCATGAGAAGTTCATTTGGACATCAGGAAGAATTTCTTCACTGCAAGGGCTGTTAAACACTGGAATGGTGCCCAGGGAAGTGGAGTCACCACCCCAGGTGGTGTTCAAGAAAGGACTGAACGGGGCACTTAGTGCTGTGGTTTAGCTGACATGGTGGTGTTCAGTCAAAGGCTGGACTTGATGATCCTGGAGGTATTTTCCAGTCTTAATGGTTCTATGATTCTGTGATTTTGATACACTTGACAGATAAATGATATCCCTGTCATGAGAAGATTTCTGAGATTTAGAAACATGTTCCCAACCTTTTCCAAGATGAAATCCAAACCTTTTAAAGTTCATCACGCTGAGAGGCAAGGTCAGGAGCCTGGAAGGTGGGGACTTTACCAGTACCTAAGAGACCCTTTCTCTGTCACTCTTATGTCTCCTGTGAGTCATTCAATTTAGAAAGATACAACCATCCCAGAGTCATACTTTCTTTCTCCTGTGTTAAGGAATTAGTCAAATCCTGACTGAATCAATTTATTGCAGCATGACAGCGTGCTGTACACCATCCCTTGTTCTCCCCACATCTCTGACCAAAGCTGCAGTGGTCCGGCTGGCAAAGGCTAAACTTTCTCAAGTTATTTACTTGAGTTTTAGCTATGAAATGTGTTTTGCTCTTGAAAATTATGTTTAAAAATGTATACATCTGTAAAAAATGTTCACTGAATTGGTTTCTGTCAGTAAAAGTTGTGAACACATGTTTTCATGCATTTCCTGGTTACAGATACACCATCAGGTTTTGGCTATCACAACACTGACAGTTTAATGAAAAGTAACATAATAGGGCAATTCCTTTCATAGTTATATTAAGCAGAAGAAAGTTCCTCAATCCCTGCTTGCGTTAGTAAAGCAAATATTACAACTTAAATTACTCTATTGAGTTAATTTGAAAACCAGAGCATTATGATTTTTAAAACATGATTTTAAATCATATTATATAATTTTAAAATAAATCTGTAGTATTTAACTTTCTAAAGAATGAAGGAGTGGAAGAAAAAATTACAGTAAATATGAGATGTATTAAGACATTTCATTATGTCATATATCTGTTTAATCATTTCCCTTTATTTACTCTAAATAAAGTACCTTCAAATACAGTAAAAACTATTAACAGTTAATAGATTTCCATGTGTATGCATTTTGAGTAAATTAATCAGCATGATTTTAAAATGTATTTAATACACAGCATCATGAAGTGAACTTTTTATAGATGCTTTCCTCAAGTTCACTTTTCCATTCCAGAGCTCAGTATGCTGTTCTGTATAATCAGCAGTCTTTGTGGGGGGTTAAAACCAGATGAAATTCACCTTTGTTTATTCATCTTTTTTCTTCCAGTTAGTAACAGTTTGAAGAGTGGCTTTGGACTAAGCAGAGAAAGTAAAGGTCTTAGCCAGTTCATTCAGGAGTGCTATTTCTTCTAGTGCTCTCCCTTTCCCTTGGTTGCAAAGTGTCAGTCTGCGTGATGGATTTCCAAAACTGTCAGTCATCATTTCCCTCACCTTTCTCTTCTTAGCTTTTGTGGCTTTCTCATTTCTGAGTGTAAATATTAGTTACACTGACGTAGGCAATATTATCTTTCTTGGAATGAACTGGGGGAAATTACTAATTTTTCAGTTCCAAACAGAAACAAACTCTCATTCTGCAATGGGTTGCAGTACAGCAGTGAAAGATGTGAATGACCAATAGTGAAGCCTACTGTGGAGAGAGATCCTGTTTAGCTATCTCCATTCCCTCTCTATTTTTTTAGTATGCTAGTCTGAAATTGATTTGTTGGGCTATGTAAATTTTCATCTACAGATTATTTTGTTCTTCTTTGAGATGGTATCTCTGCTTCAATCAGTCATTGCATTTTCAGTCTGTCCCTGGGAATCTTCAGGAAGAGTGAGACAGGGTATACAAACTGGTACTGATTTTTTAAAATAAAATAAGAAGCACCTGCTAGATTTTTGGGCTTGTTTAAATCATTTTTTTTTTGGTCCTCACAGAAAACTGGAGTATTCTGGCTGCAGGCCAAACAGCAATGTTTTTTCTTTATAATGGGCATGTAAGGACAAGATTTTTTAGCAGCCCATCATTTGCTTAAATTTGAGTAAAACCATTTGTTACCAATACAAGTCAGCTTCCATGTTACCCTAAGTGTTCTGCTTATATAGCACATTTTTTTCTGAAAGTTATGAACTTACTGAAATCCTTCTAAAAGAAAGAAAATTAATCTTTGTTACAATTTCAATGCATTAAGAAGGGGATTATACTACAGCCATAATAATCTTATGTTTTTAAAATATTAATATTTTTATGCTATCATAGCAGCCCCTCCTTAAAAAGGGAGAAAGTTTCTTGTTGACAAAATATGAATTTTTTATACTCCTAAGCCTCAATGCTGTCAAATTATCAAATATAGTTTCTCAGCAGATGTATCTTGTATTTGTATTTACAGAACATACATATGCCAGAGTAACCATATTTGAAAGTTTAATCCTTTAAAATATTTACATTGGGCTTTCAGTGTTAATAATGGAAAGGCTTTGTAAGTTGAAATAAAAAGGGGAGGGGTAAAGAGAAGGAACAAGTAGTTTATGATGTGAAGAACAGGGTATTTTTAGATGTGCTTCTATCATGTAATCATAGGCAGGTAAGTAATATGCATTTGCTGAATGAAACTTATCCACTGGCATCGTGATCATAAGATACTTTCTTCCTTGATATTCTTGAAAAATTATATTAATGCTCAAAAGAATTAAATTCGGTCCATGATTACCAAGTTATTTTAAATTACTGAAAAGATGTAATCCTCTGAATAGTCACCTCCAAGCACTTAGCTTAGACATAGTGTTAGTGACCCCGTTCTTCCCTCTGGAACGGCTGCATCATTGCTCAGTTCCTTGCATGAGTATAGGTAGTATGTGTATATGCATATAGGTATAGATAGATATGTTCTATGCATATATATTTGAAATATATGGATTTACACAAGTATACAGTGTTCTTGGTTCAAAAAGTCAGATAAGCAACTTCATGCATGCACTAGATGTTGTGGGGGTAGTCTAAAGAAGTAAAATAATGGGTACTGCCCAGCATGCTTTTTACAGATACACTGAAAACTTTTCTCTGCATCTCTGCAAATGTATTTAACTTCTTTACTTTCTACAATTCAGTAGCAAGAAACAGAAGTATCACAAAAAACCCAGTCATATATAGCAATTTATATAAATGTATATATTGATGCTGTTTATAAGCAAGGAGAGCACATCCATACATTGCTAAGGAAACCTGAGCTGAAATCACTTGATCTTCCTGGGTTACTCAATACTTCCTCCTTGTGCTTTGTTAGCTTATGGATGTGCAAGCCAAGACTTCCTCTCTTGCTTCTTATTTATGAGGAGAAGCAGAAGCTCTCCCAGTGCTAGTCATATGCTGACTTAATGATCTAAGGTCTAAGCTGACCAGCAGAAAACTTCAGTGATTCCTATGTTTATCTGTGCTGATGTGTTTTGCTGTATCTATCTGAAAAATATACTACTTTTTTTTTCCTTGATTAGCTACATGGAACACAGAAAAGAACAGTGTACAGAGAAAAATATTTAAGTGAGTCACATCAGGCTAACACAATATGTCATCTACATTATTTGATATTTCAGCATATTTTGAACATATATTTAAAATTTTAAATTATCTTCGTTCACAAGTTATTATTGGCTTGAAAATTTTTGGTCCTACCCTAAAGATTACACAGATGATGGCATTTTATTGTAAACATATGCTTTCTTTTAAATATGAATAACACACTAAAAGTTTGTCTTTCTAGACACTTTTTATTTTTAAAATTCATCTTATTATGGTTAAATGAACTCTAAGCAAAAAGTAGGTGGTGGTATAATGGGTTGGTTCAAATAATTCCAATATCCTTTTGAAATGCTGATTTTATTTAATGTTCCAAGATATAGCAGCCTGAAATGAAACATATGCCATCTCTGAATTTGAGAATTTTTAGTGAGAGCTGTGTTACTAATGATTTGAAACAACTGAAGTATGCAAGTTGGTTGTTCAATTGATGAATCTTGCATTTTGAAAGTAATTCCTGATGGTAATTTTATTTATATTCACATTACTTTAACTGGCTAGTTGGATTTATATCAATTATTATTTCCAGAACAATTGTCACATAGTTTTGATATGCTAGTGAAAACATCTGTTTTGGACAAAATTTTTACTAGTAAACATTGACTTTATCCACTTAAAGACAAACAGCTAATTTCTCATCCCATTTAGAACAATAAATATGTGTTACGGCCTTCTTCCTTACAGTCCAGTAGTCTTTTAAAAAACTATATTGTCCCCAGACTTTAAGCATAAAACTGGAAAATTTTCTCACTTAATAAGGAACCGGGTGTTGGTCAAGCTCATTTCATAGATCTTTAAATCATGGATACTGTTAAGTGAATACATAGAAGACGTTCTTATCCTCATTGGACCTGCTTAAATGCCTTAAAAATAGACTACTTTTGGATAAAATGAAAGTGTATTAGAATAACTTCGCATTAAGTGAACACTAATTGTTGGATTCCTGCCTCCCTGGTGTAGCTGTGCTTCTTAGTTAGGTTTTTCCCCTAATGGGGGACTGATTTTAAAGAAACTTTCAGTACTCTCTGCTTCAAGATAGTTTATTGTGTCTTATCAGAGAAGCAAGGTCACAAGCATAACCTAGACATAGCACACACCAGAGAAGTGCAGAAGAAAGTCTGCAGAATGTCTGAGAATGTCTGAGAGTGTCCGCTTATCAAGATAACATGGTCTTCTTGAAGGTCAATCATCCAATTAAGGCTTAAAATGAAAGATATTTTCACTTTCCTACCAATGTTAGACAAATGCTTTAGTCACGTATACAGGAACTGCGGAATTTTTCATCCAATAATTTTTAGGAGCCTACTACTGCAAAATATAGCATACTAGAAGAAGAAGAAGAAAGAGAAAGCCTAGAAACAATAACAATCCTCCATTTTGGAGTTTTTGCTTTTTATCTATTTACTACATTAATAAACCCAAAACCTTTAGATTTTTCACCCTGTGATAACCTTACATAATACTCTATTATTAGATCTCACTGAAGTAGATTCTAGCTCTTCCCAAAGAGTTGGCAATTTTCTCCATGGATAAAGGTCAAATACAGTGTTGTCCAGGTGGGTAGAACCCTTCGAAACAGGCAGGGAAATATTCTCTGCATTCAGGGCTCCTACAGCTAATGAATGTCCAAACTGGATGATATTGGAGATTTTTACCAATGCTATTGTTTAAGATTCAATGAAATGTGCTGACAAGTATGAAATTGCTATCTTAAAAGGAATCTGCTGATTTATTGTTAAACTTCATTAGCCAAGACTGCTAGATTGCTGTATTATACCTCCAGCAATAACTGCTTTGAATGTATTTTATTTAGCATTTTTAGTTGTTGTCCATGTCTTAGTCTAAGACAATTTTATGGCTCAGAGACTCTGAAATGTTACCTCCCCTCTCCCCGTCTACCAATAAGGAGAGACAAACGCTAAAAGATATAAATGAAAAATAACAATTTACTAAAAGAAAAGAGCAACAACAAAGAAAACAACAATAACCACTAGATACAGGTGCTGAGTCAACTGGTTCCCCCAGGAGCAAAGATAATGAGATAATGTGCCACCCAGGCAGCACATTGTGCCCCAGAGGACAAAGAGAAGATGGTGGAGATGCTTTCCTGGCTAAACCTCCCCCTCTGGAAGAAAAAAAAAAACCGTGAAGGTGGGATCTCATAGTGTGATTCTGGTGGCAGATGGGATGTGCTGGCGTTTTCTGGGGCAGGTCCAGGCCAGTTTTCCTGTTCCCTCTGTGTGACAGGAAGGGAGGTGTGTCTGGGAGGTCACCCTTACCGCCTGCTGCCTCTTCCTGCCACTTGCTGGACTCCCTTTCGGCTCAGCCAGACTGGTTGGTGCCAGTGCTGCTGCCTCAGGTTGCTGCCCCATTGCAGGAGGGTGAGATGGTCCCACTGGGCACCAAAAACTGCACTCCTGGCCTGGACGTTCCTGGCTGCAGTTTTGGGTCTGTCACTTTTGAAAGACCAACTTGGGAGTGGTCCCGCTGCCTCTTCTCAGCCCAGTTGTCCTGCAGAAATGTCCCAGAGGACTCAGAAATGTGAAGAGACCCACAGGTCATACAGTGCCAGGGTCTGCTGGTCGCTTCGCTTTGGGGAGCCAGACCAAAATGGACCCCTTCCTGTTCCAACCATGGCATTCCTTATCTCTGCCAAAAACATGCATATGGCTGATGTGAATGCTATTATAATAAAGAGCACTGAAATCTCCGACTCTGTACCCAGGACATTATCCACCCCTTATTCTATGCCATTCACGTGACACCCCGATGTTCAAACATTTCAACTGTAGACATATACACATACAAATAACTATATACAGATACAGGTATTATTTAAGTGGTCGCTGACTGTTCCCCAAGATGTTTGTTGAGTTTATTTTAGTCCATCACTGGTGCAATTTGAGCAGTCGGTATTCATTGCTGAGGATATTTTATGACATATGGTGGCAGTGTCATTCAACAACTAATATTATTTATATAATTGTCCTGGTTTGAGACAAAATGGAGGAACGTCCTAAATGACTGTCCTCAGGTTTCAGCCGCCCCTCCCCCACCAGGTTTGGAAAGAAAATTCCTTGGAGGAAAGTGAAAAAAATCTATTTATTTAGCAAGTAAAGTGCACGCAGGCATGGAAAAAAAGAATAATGCTAAATAGCAAAGCCTCTCGCTGTGGAGAGAACCTGGTAAAACTCAAATCCTTTTGGAGGCATGGCTCTGCTCTCTCTCCAGAGCTGGAGTTCGGTGTGGGCTCCTCCAGGCCATGGTGTAGGGCCTCCCAGTGTTGTTCTGCTGTTCCAGTCCAGAAGAGAAGAAGAAGAAGAAGCCAAAGTCCCAGGGCTCCGTGCTTTAGCTAACTTACCAGAAGCTAGCTAAAAAACAAGAGAATGCCACTCTCTTCCCTGCTGCAGAGGCCAAGCAGCCAGGCAGAAGAAGCCAGCAAGTTATCTCTGTTTTGAACACAAACTGCCAAAAGAATTCGACCCACAGTCCCCCCTCTCCCGCAGCTAGCTTTAAAGGCACAGAACTCATGTTTGGCATAGGGCAGACGATAGGGAATACAGTCACCCCTGGACATTATAGATGGTTCTCACCAAAATCAGGTCCCCTGTGTGATGTACAAAATCTTCCCCATCCTTCTGTATTAGCTACCAAGTGTAACCAGGTCCTTGAGCAAAACCAATCCCATGAAAGGGTTTGCCTTTGGTTGAGATGGGACTAATCCAAACTGTCTTTCCCAATATGCACCATATGAACCATGGGGACTTTATTTTCATCTGCTATATGCAGGGATTCTGACTGGGCAGGGCTAGCATGGTTAGTGGACCCGCTAGTGTTAACTAACCAGGTGGTCTTCAGTAAATGCAGATCCCAATGTTGGAAGGTCCCACCGCCAATTGCCTGCAGTGTGGTTTTTAACAATGCATTGCACTGTTTGCCTTTCCCAGCAGCTCGTGGGAGATAGGCAATATGATACACCCACTGAATACCATGTTCTCTAGCCCAGGTGTCCATGAGGTTCTTGTTTGAAACGAGTCCCATTGTCTCACTCAAATCTTTCTGGGATGCCATGTTGCCACAAGACAGGCTTGAGGCACAGGGTACGCCTCCAGCCATCCAATGGTTGCTTCTAGCATTGTGAGCACATGCAGCCTGCCTTGGCAGGTTTGCGGGAGTGTGATGCAATCCATCTGCCAGGCCTCTCCATGTTTATATTTAGCCCCTTGTCCCCCATACCAATGGGCTTTACCTGCTTGGTCTGCTTCATTGCAGTACATGTTTCACAGTCATGGATTACCTGGGATATGGTGTCCATGGTTAAGTCCACCCTTCACTCATGAACCCATCAGTATGTCACATCTCTTCCCTTGTGACCTGAGGCATCATGGGCCCACTGAACTAGAAATAACTCTCTCTTGTATTGCCAGTCCAGATCTATCTTTAATTTTGGCAGCCCAATCCACCTATTTGTTGTTGCAATGCTCCTTATTAGCCCAACTCATAGGCACATAAGCATCCACATGACAGACTTTCATGGTCAGCTTCTCTACCTTGGCAGCAATGTCTAGCCACATTTTGGCAGCCCAGATTCTCCAGAGCCAGTTGGCCTTTTTTCATCTTTCCAGCCACCCCCACAGAGTGTTTGCTACCATCCACAAGTCAGTACAGAGGTACAGTGTTGGCCACTTCTCTCACTCAGCAATACCCAAAGACAGATGGGTTTTCAGCTCTGCATCCTGACTTGATCCACCTTTTCCTTTGGTAGCTTCTGCGACTTGCTGCTTAGGGCTCCGTATGGCACCTTTCCATGTTTGACTTCTCCCTACGATATGGCAGGAACTGTCAGTGAAGAGAGTGTGTCACATCTCACTTTCTGGTGGCTGGTTATATGGTGGGGCCTCCTCAGCCTGTGTCACAAGACAATTGTCTTACTTTTCAGATGATAGTCCAAAACACTCACCTTCAAGTGAGCTTGTGATGATTTCCAAGATCCCAGGGTGATTAGGATTTCCCATCTGAACTTGCTGTGTGATCAGAGTGATCCACTTCAGGTATCATTGTTGGCATGACATATTGAAGGGACATTCCCCTTGAACATTCTGCCCAACATTCCCCATGGTTGTCCTACTGGGCAACTGGATTTGGTCTTATATTTCTTCCTTCAGACAGGGGCGACTGCTATTGTCTGAGGCTGCCCATCTTGCTGAACTGCAGCCTGAGTGCCTGTGGTGTCTGCCAGTTTGTTCGCCTTCTCCTCTGGCTGTAGGTGCTGCTGTATAGTAACAAGAAGCATTAACTAGGGTCCAGCAGAGAGCAGTAAGTTGTCCTCTCTGAAGCTGCCACAGCATTTTATTTCAAATATTCTGCTACCTTATCAGAGTTTTGTATTTGTTCAGAGGGAAACTTCCAAACTATTGGAGCAGAACATTTCTTCAAAAGTAATCTTCAAAATCCCATTTCCTCCTACATCCCATGCCACTCAAGAATTTCCACCTCTGGGGCAGGTGTTCGCACAACCTCCTGTCTCAGTTTTGAGACAAATTTAAGAGGAGACACTCTGCAATGAGTAGTCTCTTCTAAAGGGTTTCAACAATCCCCCACCACCAAGAGAAAATTAATACTAATAGAGAAAAGTAAAAAAAAAACCAAACAAAACCAACAGCTTATTAACAAAATGCCCACGGGCAAGGAAGAAAAGTAAAAAAACCCCTAAAAACTGAACTGTCAGGACTCACCCCCTGCCCCACACAGACACAGGAACAAAGACCCAAAAATGTTTGGAGAATGGAGCAAACGTTGAAAAAATACTCCTTCCTGACACATGGTGCAAGATGGGGCTGGCTTTCATGCTGAGGGAAGTGGATATTTCATGGAGGATTTCCAGCAAAAGGCAAAAACCTGGTGGCTCTCTGGTGCCGACCTCCTCTCCACGGCAGACGAAGCAGCTGGGCTGGAGCGTCTTGGTGTGCTTTCTCTCCTTGGCTCCGCTCCTTGAGGCTGGGGCTGGAATGGGGCGAGTCCGGTCTCGCTGGTCCTGCTCCTCTGGTCTCTGACCAGCAGCTGTTGAGCTCACCTCAAGGCGCCTGGAAGATTGCTGCTGCAGCTTCTCCAAGCCAGAGGAGGGAAAAGCTTTTTGCCTGAGCCAACAAAACCAAGCTAGCCAAGCAAAGCTGGATTACACAGCGCCATGGAATGCCTGGGCAGTGAGACTTCAAAAATGCCCACCCAAAGCTCCCCCCTCCCCACACACTACTGGTCCCAGGCTTTAAAGATCAAGCAACCATTTCTGGGCATAAAGGAGAGGGTAATGGAATAGACCATCATCATAAATCACTCCAAGACACCTCCCTAGAAATCTCCATCCTGACTCCATGTGTTGTAGATTGTGTAGGGGAGACAGAGCAGAACCAGCAAGAAGAATATGGTGTCCTTAGCACCCAGAGGGAATGCAGCATTTTTAAGAAGCGATGAGTCAGACCTGAAGGGGAGAAGGAGGTGAAAGGCTGGGAAGGATCATCTTCTCTTGTTCCCTCAACAGGCTGTGTGCAATTATTAATAAACTCCCAGATGTAGAAGCCCAGATCAGGACAGGCAAACAAAAAAAAAGACATATACCAAATGATCTTCATTGCCTTTGATGTTATCTTTCCATAAACTGATATCACAAACTGCATCAACTGTATCTTGGTTCCTCTCCATGATCTGAAGAAGAGCACTATCATGGGCAGTTGGTTCCACCTATTTGGACGCATACAAGGTTAGGTGCCACACAGCCATGACCAGACCAAGCAATGTGGTGACCAGGGAGTTCTGTACCCAATATAGAAATTATTTGGTCTAATTTGTTATTTTTTGCACTTTCTCTATTGAGCCCCTTTTAGTTGGGCGCCAAGTATGTCTTCATTTAAGGCTGGTTTACAGGGCAGAGACTCTGCCATAAGTTACCTCCCCTTAGTTTTCAACCTCTCCCCTCTACCAATAAGGAGAGACAAATGCAAAGAGATGTAAGTGGGAAAATCCACAGTTTACTAAAAGGAAGCAGCACTAACCAAGAAATATAAAGGCAAACACTTAAACCCTCACCCAGAAATGCAGAGGAGGTCCCTCTAATTGTCCCGGGGAACACAGACAGAATGGCATAAATTCCACTCTCTGGGCCATTTGGCCAAGACAGAGGACAGAGACAACAACACGTCAAACGAGCATCCGTGGTTCCAAAACTGCCTCCTTCCCCGGGCAACAACGGGAGGGGGGAAAAAACAAAACCTAGAAAACACATTTTTCTGCAAAAGGAGTCAATGCTGCTGAAACGCCGGGAGAAACTTCTCAGCAGATGTAGGGCCAGCCCCCGTCAGCAGCTGGAAAGTTTAGGAGCGGCTCCGACCCTTGGCGACAGGCGGCTGTCCTGAGCAGCAGCGGCGGAAAGTCCGGAGAAACCTCTCCCCCGGCTCCAAAAGCGGTGGTTGCTGCAGCAGCTGTGGCAAGGGTCGCTGTCTGTGTTTTTGTTCGTCAGATCCTGGGAGGCCGTGGCTCGCAGCCTGTCAGAGCGCCCCGCTTTCCAAGGTTCTCAGCAGTCTGGGAGGAACAAAACGAGAGCTCCACGTGTCTGTTCCCTGTTTTAAAAGGGACCCAGCACTCCCTACCTTTGCCGTGAACCGGGATAAAACACAGAGGTTCTGCTTCCCAGTCTGGGTCTTAAAGGGATTGTAAACTACCTTGCACGGATGGATGTAGAGAAGACATGGAATACAGGAGTTTGGGTCACCTCTAGTGCTAAACTCAGCCTCCTATCTCTGTAACTATGACAGTTCTTCTAAGCAAACAGCTCCTCTAGTTAAAAATACGCAACAAATCAAATTAATTAAAATTAATCAGTTCAGCTGGTGCAGTGTGTTTCTGAATAACGCTGAGGACCATAAATTCAAATTAAGGCTTGCACAACTTCTTCCTAGGTTTGAAGAGAAGGTACATTTTCAAACGGAAAAGGGGAACTAGTGACCCTGTTAAACAGCATTCATTGGGGATGCTTGCACATGTGACTGTACTGAAGGTTCATGTAGCCAGATTTTACATCATAAACCAGAGAATGAAGCAGACAGACACAGCATTTAATTGTACCTAATGTTAATATTCACCTAAGGTTAAGTATGATAGCAGTCACATATGAGTGGAGTAATAGGAAGTTAATTATTGCAAAACGTTGATCATAGGCATTCAGTGATTATAATTTTATTCATAGCATGCTTTGGTTGTTCTGATACTCCTTCAGGCCGTAATATGGGTTGTCAGATTCAGTTTTTAAGGTAAAGGTGTGAAGGATATATGCTAATTTATACATGTTCATTGAACATATTTTTCCCTAATAGTTTTTTAACAATGTGATTTTAGTAGAAAGCATTTGTTCTCCTTCTGGTTTTAGTAAGCTTTTAAATAGATACAAAAAGTGTACACCATGCTCTATTGCCAGTAATGACTGTCCTCTTCTTGCAAATACAAGGAGTGCAATATAGTCGTCCCACCATTCTGTATCATACTTGAATTATTCACCAATCTAAACTTGTATATGGCTTCTGATTTTTGCAGTCTGAATGAGGACCTAGTAAGTGTGGGGACAGGATAAAAGTATTGCTCCTGACAGTTTCCTAAAAGCAGTCCTTGTTCTGCTGACTTTTTACATCTCCTACTTTTCAGCATCATCCTATGGCTCATTTATAACCTATTAGATTTAATACTTGAAAATGTGATTTCTGGTTTTAGTATTGATGCTTTACCTTTTGTCTTCAAGTGGTCTGAACTGAGAGCCTACACTTTATTATCTACTTAGAACAGAATGAGATTAATATTAAAGGGATGTCAAACTCTTAAATATCCACGGAACTTGTAAAAGAGGTAGAGCCACAGAACTGAGCACTGTGTTGGCAAAATTAGAGTAATACAAAGTTTACCTGACTACATATCAGCACTATAGCTGCATTTATTATCCTGATTTTCTTAAGCAGAATATTGCATGACTCTTAACATTCTATATTTGATTACTAAAAACAAACAAACAAACAAACAAACAAATCATCCTTCATAGTTTTTCACTTTTGCAGTTTTAGTGTTATTAGCTGTTAATCCTAAACTAGAAATGAGTATTCACATGGGGAAGGAAGAATCTGATATCATTTATTTCATTTATTTCTGGTTAGAGCATTATACTTGATGGTTAAAGAAACAAAGAGCCACTCACTTTTTGGTATTTTGTAAAATAGTACTGTCACTGCCAGGGCATGATGACAACTCACATTAAATATTTGGGTTGGACTTCATGTGGTGACATTTCACTGCAAATTTAGAGAGTATTGAGAGCATCTGCTTAACTTCCAAAATGTGTGTTAGCTCTTCCACTTTTTCTCTGCAAGTTTTACAAGGTTTCCACCTCTATCAATGTGTGTGTGACACATAGAATTGAAAAAAAAGTACTGTTGCAGTAAATGTAAGTAAGATTTTATAGTAGCTTTGACAATTTGTGTCAATTGCCTCATGGCCATGCCAAGTTCTGTGTAGCAAGGTTTTTGGGGGTTGTAGTTTGCATGATTCAGTAATCTCAACTGGTGTAACCATGGCTGGGGAGGACTATGAATTGATAGTAACAAGCTCTGTACTTTTTTTACTTGTTCTAAAGACTAGTTTAAAACACATTAAAAATCAATAAAATGCTCTTTTTCTTCCAGGTGGGAGATGAAAGAAGATGCAGATCTTGAAGATGAGGAGAAAGTTATGGTGGAACACTTAAAAAATGTTTATTTGACAAAAAGGACTCCTATCTCAGAGGATAAAGAAGAACAATTACCTTGACAGAATTTGGGTAGCACCTTTTTTCTGGATCCAACAAGATTAACTTAATGCTATAACTCACAGGACTAGAAAGCTGAGAAATATGTATCTTGAGTAGGAGTTCTAAACTAAGGAGTGTTTCCCTGTTGTTTTCTGGTCACCCCATCCCGGAAGCAATTGTTCCTGTATGCATAAGGTGAGGAACAGTGCAAGAAAATGTCAGTGTCACAAAACAAGGAGGTTGTATGTCAGTGCTGCAGAGGCATAAACCTGAATTACAAACTAAGAATTGTTTCAAATATATGAAACTGACTCTGAAAGTAATGCAACTTTAGACACGGGCTAAGCAAATACTCCTGGTTTCCATCCACCACTTTGGAGCTGGAGTCAGCCTGCCCCCTGTCAGTGTCAACTGCCAAGCCCATCTCTCCTTTGGTACTTGTTTATTAAATCATACAAAATACATGAAAAGGGATAGGTATAGACCATACACCTACAGTCCTTTTTGAGTTGCTACAGGATGGGTATGCTTAGCTACTATTCCCAATCAAAAATGCATCAGCTTTACTGCCCTAACAAATCCTCACTTAAAATCTAGTGTATTTTATGGCTATAAAAACACTTCATAGAGAAACTTTAGAAGTTTTGAGAAGGATCTTTTTATTTAAAAAAAAAATATTTGCAGCTAGTGCTCAGAGGATTATCTTAAAGTGAACTGAGAAAATAATAAATAATTTAATCTTTATTTTTGATAAATATAGTAAAATTTTGTAGTCAAAGTAATCCTGGTTTGATATTCAAAACTTTCTGAATATTAAATATTTTTCTGAATACTAAGTATTTTTCTTACACACTTCTGAAAATTATCAACATGGCATTATTTTTTATATCCAAGGTGTGGTTAGTATTTCTTTAGCTCTGCAGAAATAATCCATAATTTTTCTGTTAGTTTCTTTCATTAGAAGTCCAGTGGAACTATTTTCTCTGCCTGATGAAGGACTCTGGCAAGATCATGCTAAGGGTGCAATCTGAGCAGAGTTATTCGTGTTCCCAGCACATCTTCACAGAGATGCTATTATGGACATAACTTAGACCACTTGAATAGGATGAAGGCATGCTTTTTTTCCCTAAAGGCTTCAGCAACATAATGGGAAACCGTATTACTAATGCTGATTTAGGGTCTTATCTGAAATGCAGGTTTTTCTCCTCTTAATTGCTCTTTTTTCTTTTCATATAAAGCATCAGGCCATTTAAAATGAAAATGTGGACAATTGCGTCTTACAAGTCTCCAAAGATCTTGTTACAACACTGCAACACAAAAGGGCTGTGAGGCACCGGAGCTTAAAAAATGCTCAAAATATTAATTAAAGAATAAAGTAGACATTTTCCTCCACTGCCAGTGTAGTAATTTCAGATCATAAAGAAGTGATTAAGTGTGAAAACCATTTGTCTTTGCTTTGTATTTCACCTTTGAAGATTAGTGGTGGACTTCAGGTTTAAAACATGTCTACAGGGATCTTCCATGATGGCAGGTTTGGTATTCTGACAAATGAGGCACACATATTCCAAGCCATACAAATAATGTGTTAGTGTACATGGAAAGTAGAGTTTAAAATATTCTCTCCTCTTCTATCAAAATCTATTGTACATAATTAACTTTTTGTATAGTCACATAAAGTGTCTATGTGGTGAAACTGATTGAAATACTTCTCGTGAAAATGCTCCCCTTCTGGGAAATACCTACTCTGAAGAGGATAAACTTTGCAAGTGAATAAAATAATTGAGAATAAAACCCCTCACTTACACTTAAGTGGGAATATCCATACAGGGAATTATTCCAAACTGGTCATTATCCTCTAAATTCACAACACACTGGGTTCTGGAGCAATCTATAAGCAGTCACATTTAGAAAAAAATAACTCTTTATGCCCCTTCCTCCTTTCTCTCCCTGCCACATTCATTTAGCAATAACCCACAGGGTAGCAGTAGGACAATTTTGTGTTTCCCTTTATGGTTGTCAAGTCCAGCTGTTAACCCAGCACTGCCAAGCCCACCACTAAACCATGTCCCAAAATACCACAACTACACATCTTTTAAATTCCTCCATGGATGGTGACTCCACCACTATCCTGGGTGGCCCGTGTTGGGGCTTGATAACTTTTTTGGTCAAGAAATGTTTCCCAGAATCCAATCTAAAACTACCCTGGCACAACTTAAAGCCATTTCCTTTCATCCTATCACCTGTTACCTGGAAGAAGAGGCTGACCCCCACCTGGCTACAACCTCCTTTCAGGTAGTAGTACAGAGTGATACGGTCTCTCTCCCCCCAGCCTCCTTTCTTCCAGGCTAAACACACCCAGACCCCTCAGCTGCTCCTGATCAGACTTCTGCCCCAGACCCTTCACCAGCTCCACTGCCCTTCTCTGGACACGCTTCAGAACCTCAATATCTTTCTTGTCATGAGGGGCCCAAAACTGAACCCAGAATTCACCAGTACTGAGTAAAGGGGAACAGTCACTTCCCTGGTCCTGTTGGCCACACTATTTCTGATAAAGGCCAATATACCCTTGGCCTTCTTGGCTACCTGATCACACTCTGGCTCATGTTCAGCCAGCTGTTGACCAGCAACTTTTCTGCTGTGCCTCTTTCCAGCCACTCTGCCCCACACCTATGGCATTGATTGGGGTTGTTGTGACTCGAGTACAAGATGCTGATCCTCATTCCGCTGATCCAGCTTATCCAGATCCCTTGTAAAATCCTCCAACCCTCCAGAAAGTCAACTCTCCGGCTCAGTTTGGTGTCATCTGCAAACTGACTGAGGATGCCCTCTAATCCCTGGTCCAAATAATTGATAAAGGTATTAAACAGGATTGTCCCCAATACTGAGCCTTGGGGAATCCCACTTATGACTGGCCAATGACTAACATGCCTAAGAACATAACTAGGTAAAAGCTGAGCCTTTGCACAGTACTTTATTTTGATGTTTTTCTTATCCAAACGTGTGTTTGCATCTTTTAGGGTATCTGAGTGCAAACAAATGTGTGTTTCAAATTGAACTTGATCCATAATCCTTTCTGAGAAATACCAGGGCTTGCTTCTGCTGGCAATGTAGCAATTCCAACTGACCTTTACGGTATAAAAGAGACATTGGCAATATTACTTAATGCTGAATACACGCTTCCACAACATTCATATTTGTTCAATAAAATTGCAGTAATAATAAGAATTGTACAACTAAGATTGTTAAGTAACATGACATTGATTTATCAAGACTGCTTGTTTTACACTTAAACAATTAATTGAAGATTGAAAAAGCTGACCATTTTTCCATTGCATAGATGTATTCCATAGATGCTTGTGTGTATAACTAGGAACAGTTTTATAATGATAAGACTGCTGCTTTCTTTGGCTTTTCTTCATAAAACAATAGATCTATATTCTTTAAAAAGTCCTGCTGATTCTAAAATTGACTTAAGATTAAATTAATTTTTAAGAGTGATGCAATGTCCTGGCTCTTTGACACTACTTATTGATCCAGGAATGTCTCATATATATGTTTAGCCTAAATAAATGAAAGCAACAGGAGTCAGATTTGTTTGCTATAGTGTGGGCCCTGTGTTTCATGACCACTGCAATCTGATTGTGTTAATTGCTCCTGGAAAGCAAGTCAAAAATATGAACTAAAGTCTGTTGTGTACAGCAGCCCTTCCTGAGTGGGCAAGAGCTGGCCTTACTGGCTCAACTGAATTAGCTCAAAAGGAAGTTACTGTATTTATAGAAACTAATTGGATAAGATAGCACAAACTAGGTTAACTATACATTAGCATTAATGCTCACACCTGATTATCATTTAACAATTTAATATACTTAGCCCCTTTTACAAAACAGGCTTCAATGGGAGACTTCATGGCATAGAATATCTCTAATTAGGTTTGTTTAATGTCCCCTTCAGAATGCTTCAAATCTTAACAGCTTTCATCTTTTGAAAGGTAATTAATAAAATTAGAAGCAGGGCAAAATTTAAATTACATTATTAATAACGAAACTCAAAAATAGAGGAGAAAGAGAGATATTTTGGGAACAGATTAACATGTAGACACAGCCCTGCTTTCTAGTGACTGCTGTCCTGACAGACTCCCATAGGTCATACTTTATTCTAGGAGAGGGAATTTGATATGCATCTACACTATTTGCTCAGGAAATATGCACAATGGCAAATGGATGTTCTCTAATTCACCTCTACATCATCACAGCAGTGCATGGTAGGCATGAAGCTTGCTTCTTCCAATTAGCTTCTTCTGGTAGAAATATTCCATTTCCCTCTCAGCTGGGAGGTCTTCACAAAGTACTACTGAGTCTTACAAACAGTAAAACATCAATTATATGCTAATATAAAACTATTTTATGGAGCTCCTTAAAAATATGTGCAATCATTTCTAGTGACAAACACTACTCACTCCCAAGGCCAACAGCTGACAGACAGAGGAATTAGATCCATTGCCCAATTAGACATTAAAGGAGAGAGTAACTTGATGGCAACAGGGAGATTTCTAAGTGAGTATACAGATCTTGAGGAGGTTCTTGTTGGAACAAAACCACACTTCTGTAGTAATTTTCCATATGGTAAGTGGTGTTATGAATGAAAACAGAGTCTCTACAACTATTCTAAGTGTAATGAATAAAGGTGAGTTTGCTTTATCCTCTGTCTTTGGACTCCAGCACTTGAAATGCAGACTAAACTAATTGACATTGCCAGGAAGGCAGTACAAGAAAAGCATGCAAGGTCTTGAGCAGGCTGGGCTAAAGGCCTTGTAATACCTGTCAGTAAAATGATGAAGGATCCAGATTATTCCTCTTTAGCAGCATCATCTGAGAATAGATTGTTAGCAATTATTGCAGCAAGTGAAACAATGAAATGGCGCTGACAGAAAAACACTCTAAAAATCAAGAACTCATGCAAAGAAGCAAAAATAAATTCAAATACTTTTTTTTCCCCTGAAAAAAGTGATTCTGTAACAAGTGTCTCAGGAAGAACTGGCAATTACCAAATAATAATAAGTAAAGTGTTCTTCTGAATTAAGACTGCATCTCTAAATTTAATAGACAACTATCCGTAAGGTAAAAAGAAGTCACTGAAATCATGGCTGGTACAAATTTCACTACTAGATCAAGACCTTTATACCCATGACAACTTCAGCTGTTAGTAGGTTGCAATCATCTCTGACAAGATACAATGTAATATCACCTACTGAAAAAAAAGTGTGTTTGTGTTAAAATAGCTCATTATACGTTTTCTGCCTATGTGGCAAAACTGACTGAAATACCTTTTGTGTAAAATCTCCTCTTCTGGGGAACTCTTACTTGGAATAGGATACATTTTGCAAATAAAATAATCTAATCCAGAATAAATCCCCTCATTTAATTTTACATGTGAATGTCCATACATAGAGTTGTTCCAAACTGGCCATTATCCTTTAAATTTACACACTTTGTTCTGGAGTAATTTGTAAACAGTCAAACTGAAAAGAAACAAACGAACAAACAAACCAACCTAAACACCAGAAACAGAACAAAACAAGACCTTTGTGTCCTATTCACTATATTTTCTCCCTGATGCATTAATTCAGCAGTAACCTGCTGGGTAACAGTAGGACAATTCTGTCTTTCCCTTTACAAGGGTCAAGTGTAACCATTAGCCCAGCATGGCAAAGACACACCTGCACATCCTTTCAGTCCCTCCAGGGCTGGTGCCTCCACCACGATTATAGAGTTTCTGCAGTAAATTGATCCAAGCTCCAACTGACAATAGCCTCAGTGTCTATCCTGACCTGAGTTACATCCATACTCCATCTGGAAATAAGGCAAAGGACCACATAATCATGATCACATTCAACAGGTTTGATCTTTTCCAATTACTATGTCAAACAGAATGCCAAATCTGCCATGCCAAACCCAGGTTTAAAACTTCACTGATGATGGAGGTTTACTGCAACAACACATAACTTCTTTTCAGGACAACCTTTTGGAAAATAGTATATTTTCAGCTCTCCCAGTAAATATATATCTTGATTAAAATTACTTTTGTAAAACAAGCACTCAGTCATTAGAAAGCACCTGATGAATGATCAGCAATGCATCCATGAGTATTCTTTACAATCCCTGTTAATGACATGGTTATGTATATTCTGTCCCTAGATTAATTCACTAGGGGATGGAATATGATTATACAAGCAACTTTGGTAAATTTATGATTGCCTAATATCCAACAATTTTATCATTTTGTTCCATAATCTGTGTTTTTGATGTAAAAATTCAATAACTTTTGAATATATGGTTTCCATAACGAAATAGGATCACATAGTTCTTCATGGGTCGTCTTGACTGGTTTTTTTCTACCTCAATACTGCCTTTCTAGCATCCTTGACAAACTTATTGTTTTATTAATATTTACTGTAATTTACAATGTGAGTACTGCTGCCACTCAGTTATATGGGTAAATATGTAATCTTCTTAACTGTTATACAGACCTAAAGCTGTGTAGGTCCTATACAGACAATAACTTCAGGTTTAGGATTTCTGCTCCTAATGTTCCACATGAATTCTGTAATATCTAGGTTCTTGCATTGTTCTAAGCTACCTTTGATACCTGGGAAAGTGGGAATTACATTCCTGTGCTGCTAGTGAGTTGTATTTTTTACTTAAACTAATGTATTTTGCCTTAGGTTTTATTTTCTTTAATTTCTCTGAAATTTAAATTTATGCTTGGAAATGCATAGCACATCTGTCTTCACAACCTACAAATATCTAAATACTAATAAGTAAAGCCTATGCCTTCTCAAACCTGATACAGGGTCTTAGAGAACCAAGAATTCAATAATATAAAATCCAAACCAACCACCTACAAGGTTATCCTTCAAGAAATGCAGTAGTTGTTTTCAGTCGGATTTTCACCTCTCTGTAAAATCCAGAAATTTCATCTTTAAGGAGTTGTTTGCTAATATACAGGACATTTTATGTATATATGAATATATACATATTCTATATAATTCACAAGTCTTATATGGATTTTATTATGTAGACTAAGATTAGGCTTTTCCTCTAGATAGTGGACAAACATTGGGGAAATAAGAGGTTGAAATGGCAGGTGGTTTTTGTTCTGGTAGATGACTAGCGAACAGGTAAGTGGTAAGCCAGATGTGGCTTTGGGAATGAAATTCTGTTGACAGGAATCCTACCTGCAGTATGGATTACCTTCAGGAAATTGATGGCTGAACAAGCGCTATGAAGACTTTTTTTCAGAGGCAAATGGATTAGGTATCTTCAAAATAAATTTCAGTTAAGGCTCCCAAATTTCACACAAGCCCTTCCACTTTATGAATGAAGAAACTGAGAGAGGTTGTTGCATTAATGGAATGCAAATGTGTAATGTTAGCTTAGTCATCTGGCCTCCTTTAACCAGAACATGGCAGTCTGTTCTTTATTTCCAAGAGCTATGCAGGGCTTGTATAATTAGTGACTGTACCTCCACCAGACTTTGGTATCAGCACACAGATAACTCCACTCTAAGGTGCACCTCCATCAAAAGCTACCCTTTAATTACATAACAGAAAAGGTACATGTATTTGCTTTTCCATTTTCTGTGTACACAAATGTTTAGATGGCAGTTGCACAATTTTTAAAAAAAAGTTATATAATACCCTGAAGCAATCATCTGCTCTAAAATGCATAATTTATTCAAAAGTCATTTGTGGAGTTGAGGGATTGATAGTTTAGAATAGAAAAATTATAGGTATGCTGAGTACATTCTTACAAAAATAAATCATGTAATGTTATATTGAGATCAAATATTTCAGAATTCAAAGTACAATTAAATTGTTTGCACATATAAGAGCAGTGAAATAACTTTGCAAGGTTTGCATCATAAACCCATATATCTACAGAGTAAATAGTAGAACACAGACCATAAAGTTCTGTCATGAGTGTTGCTTTCAATTTTTGTTTCATTCCACCAAAACTTTTCATATCAGTCTGGCATTTTTTTAACAACTATATACAGGACCAAAGAATTATGAGTGGTAACTTGAAATATGTATCATATATATTTAATCTTTACAACAAATGCAAAAGCAGTAAGTGAAAAACAAAGACATAAAAGACTGTAAAAACTCTTGAGAACATATAATGAAGCATAAGAGTGAATGTCACAACAGATTTATGTATGTTCAACTTGCAGCAAAAACTGCTGAAGATGAATTTAAGAATATTTATATATCATACTTTTGGCACAATAGCAGGAACCAAAATAAATTATCCAGGAATAGCACATAAGAAAGAGATTCAGGGTGTAAACAACAAGCTGGATAAGAATTTCGAACTAAAGAAAACTTTAAAGCCAAAAGAGAGGTTTTCTAGCCCTGCAGAGCACTCAACAACAGTGTTGTTTTTTAATGAGTCTTCGGTATTTCACTTTTTTTCTGAAGTTTCTAGTTCAACTATTGTGAAAAGTGTTTTGGAAAAGGTAAAACATCATCTTTGTCAGGAAAACTAACATATTTTTATTTGTCATTAAATGCATTCTCTGTATGTATGCACTATAAATTGTACACAAAAAGCCTATTCCATTGATGTCAAGCCAAAAGAGCAAATGAAAAGAAACTGCAAAACCAATTCTAAAGAGAATTATTTTTTCTCCTACTCCCTTTTCTTTTGAGCTTTGCCTCAGAAGGAACTTTGACAAGACCATGCTTTTTTTTTTTTTT
>VZRO01001927.1:487177-529566 GCA_013397915.1 Daphoenositta chrysoptera
GCCCTGCAGCGGGGTGAAGACTGCGGGCCCGCGCGCCTCCCGTGTGCTTGGCGACAGGCCCAGAGCGGCGGCGGGAGCAGGCGGGGCGGCGGCGGCTGCCTGCGGGCAGGGCCCCCGAGCTCTCCGCGCTGCCCACGTGGGCTGCCGGCACGGGTGCGGAAGAACCGGGGTGCCCGTGTCAGCGGGGTGCGGGAGGTGGCCACGGTGTCACCGCCCAGGAGCGGCCCCCGGCTCTGCCGAGCGCTGCGCTGCGCCTGCTTCCGCTACACGTGGTGGCACCTTCGCAGCTGCCGCCCGCTGTCACGGGTGTCACATGAGCCAGAAACAGGGAATAGCAGTTACAATTTTCAGTTTGCTACATAATCGAAGGCGTTTGTTCTTCGGAATGCATCCTTACTGTCATTGCTGCAGGTTTTGGTGCTGTCAGCTGCTTTTGCCAAACAAGACTTGCCAGTGTTCTCCGCTGCCTAATGCAAGCTTCCTGTGCAGTCGTAAATGACAAAAAGTCATTTGAGCGTTATTCTTCTGATTTATAATGTAGCTGGGCTTGAGTGGTAATTTTCATTTCAAATCTTGCTCTTCTAATTAGATGGGATTGAAAACTTATTAGACTTGAGTTTGTTGTAGTTGTTCTGGCAGCTTAGAAAGCTGCATGAAATGTTTGCCATTTCTGAGTTATCCAAATATAGAGAAATAATTTTCCAGTTTAAATAGTTACTTTTTCTTGATTTTGGTGTGGCAGGGAGAAAACTCAAAATTTGTAATTCTAATATGGAAGAGGTTGGTCATGTGTAGTTCCTTTCCAAAATCCATTCTCTTTGCTTTTTGAGGAACTGTTGCCTTCATTTTTCTTTTAAAGATAAATACTGAAGCTTTTGAGAGAGAACGAAATCTTTCCTTCCAGATACCTAACTTTTAACTGTGGTGTTACATGAGCCAAGAATCATGCAACATGAATCATGTTCAGAATCATGTAAGCCAACTTGTCAAGTCTTCACAAAATGTGTCTGCCACTTTACATTATTTTTGCATGGAGTTTTTGGCTAAAGTATTAAGTCTGGATGAGCAGGTCACAGACCTTGTTCAGGACATACCATCATTGGCAAAAGAAGTGTCATAAAAGCAATAGCAATTACAAAGCTAACTGGGTACCTTTGATCTTAATGGAGCACTGATTTGGTGACTCTGAAGAGTGGGGTATGAACAATATTTGCCTTGAAAGAAGAATAAAAACCAGTAATACAGCAGAAAGGTGGTGTTCTTTTAGTAACCCTTAGTATTTTCTTGGAACCTTAAAGGAGGCTGGGAGTGAAAAGGGGTGGCAAAGTGTTTTGTCAAGAATGGCAGAGCAGCCTTATGATCTCATCCTGGTTAAAGAGTGCCTGCAGGTTGTTAAAACTAGGTATTTTGTAATTATGTAGGAAAAGGTAAAAAAGCTCTCGTCTAGGGGAGACTAAAATCTTAACAATTGAAGATACTCAGCGGCTTGGGGTGTGTCACAGGGTGTAATCAATGTGAAAATGCAGAAAGCCTGTTTTTATATGCTCCTCTGGGTTTGGAATTGAGGAGATCTGCTGTTCTGAGTGTTCCAGTTATTATTTCACTTTCTTTAAAAAGAAAAAAAAAAAAAAAGATTCTTTGCTGACAAGAGCATTGGTCTTCACAGGGTAGCTCAAGAGAGAAGCCCGGGTGATGGCTGTTGCTGAAGTCGCTGCCAGTACTTACTTCCTGCCTGTCAGCTGGAGGTCTGATGTGCCTGCCACCGGTGGTGTTAGTCTAGGCACTCCCAGCCCACCTCTGTCAGAACACGGTGGGTTAAGACAGATGTAATATTTATTGTGTTTAAGCTGACCTGACACTGACTCTTTTTGTCTGCAGTAGGTTAGCAGATGCAGGTAGGCGTAGGAATAAGATGAAAACTTCCAGCAGGCCAGCAGTACTGAGCAGCTGGAGGCAGACAAGGGCATCGTCGTTTCAGACACACAGCGCACGCTCAGACTGCTCTCTGCCTTAGTGAAATACCTTTAATTATTGGAGTTTTCTCACCAGTGCCTGGATTTTGTCTGTCTTCTTGAGATTGCCTTTTCAGTGATTGTAGCCAATTATGACTATATTTAAATCTGCAAGTTGACTTGACCATGGTCTTTACTGAATTGCCTTTTATGTACTAGTTAGCAAATGTTTGGGAGAGCTTCTCCTTATAATTACTCAGTGGGGATTTATCTTTTAGAATCTCTTCTTTTAAGTTCACAACCTTATTTTTCTTTCCCTTGAAGACTCAGCACTGACTCTGGAGGTTTTGCCCATTCCAGGCTCTATAGAAAAAGTTCTGAATACAACTCTATTGCTGGTACTTTGAATCTGACCCACTGTTCCTTTGGGGAACAATGTGCTGTCGTGACTGAGGAGTTTTTTAGATTTTCAATAGATAACTGGAATTCTTTGAAGTAAAGCATACATACAAAGAATGAATAGATATCTTTAAAAATTTTTTTTCCACAAGCTTACTGAAACAAATTGGTTAACAATGGACATGAAAACATCCTCTTATGAAATTAAATACTGCTCTGTGAATTTGTTTGGTGCCTTAGAAGGATATTTTTTTCTCTTTACAAGTGTCGTTGTACGTGTATCTACTTAGCCTGTACATCAGTTTCACAGATCTGTACCGAGTGGAATTCCCAGAGTACAATTTAATGGGTTTAAATTTGTTACTTTTCATGTTTATTTTTCAGTATTTTGTGTGCTGAGTGGCCTTTGAGAACTTAATATTTAACTACTAACAGCATTCCTTACTCGGTTTTTTGGAATGTGGCTGAGTTTCATTGGAAGGTGAAAAGATAACGTTCACTTTTATATCATCCTTGCCTTTTGCTTTGCTCATCAGTTACTTTTTAGTACATTAGTTGTGATAATGATTTTTGTTTTATGGCTGACTGCTTCTATGAATTAGACTGGGACCAAAAGTTATTTATGTTCAGCTGCAGACCCACTCTGTTAAAAAAAGTGCTCAGGGTGCAGTTTCACAGCCTGTTCACATTAGATCCCTGTTGGTGGAATGGGCAGCACTCTTCTCTGCTTCCTGCCCCATTGCTCCAAGCCATGCAGAAGATCAGCTGGCTGCGTAGTGAGCCAGGTTAGGAAGCTGATCCAGCTGGTACAGAACTAGAGATACTAAATGCTTCTTCCTCATTGCATTGATTTGCTCACTGGCATGAGTGCCATCGTAAGTAGTAGTGATAGGACACGAAGCAGAAGCTTTAAACTGAAAGAAGTCAAGTTAAATTAGGTACTAGGAAGAAATTTTTACAGTAAGGATGCTAAGACATGAGAGCAGGTTGTCCAAAGAAGCTATGGGTGCCCTGTCCTGGGGAGTGGAAGGTCAGGCAGGTGTTTTGGGCAAACTGGTGTTGCTTAAGATGATGCTGCCCATGGCAGGTCATTGGACTGGATAAGCTACAAGGTGTCTCAAAACCCAAGAGCTTCTATGAGTCTTTAGGAAATGATGTAGAACTGGAGTGGAGAATCTAGAAGTAGGAGCAGGGCTCAAAGTGTATCATAGGGACTTCAGCAGAGCATGGATCTGCATCCTGAGTCACCTTATACTTAAATTGACTGGTGAAAGCCTCTCAACCAGTTTCCTGAGCAATCTGTATTATGAGTTAATTAGGAACAAATGATACTGCTGGTGAAGCTGGTAGCCTGCTCTGTGGCCTAGTGGAGTCTTCATGTAACTGCTTTTATTCCTGTTACACGCTCCTGAACAGTATTGACCTCCATGTGAACGGAACCTTTCTGGTACTGCAGTTTGTATTCTGTTGAATGTATATCCAAAGAGGAAAGATGAACCATGGAAGACTTTATGAGGCTAATTTTAGGTGTTTCTGTATTCTTCTAGGTTCCCGTTGGCCAGCAGAAATTAAGGAGACCAATCTCTGCTAAGCTTGCTATACAGACATTTGACTATTGTAGGTGTTGATTTCTAATACTTAGGTGAAATAAGTATTGTCTTACCAACCACACTATTAGCTGAATCAATATGTATAGTAAGGTGGTTAATTTAAGAAACTCTTCTGTCAGCAAACTATTTATTCTGTGCCGTGGTTTAACCCCATTTGACAACTAAGTACTATCAGCCGCCTGGCCACTCCCTTCCCCTTTCCATCTGCCCCAGTGGAATGGGGAGTGAATTATAAAAAAAATGTACAACTTGTGGATTGAGCTAAAAGCGGTACAATAATTGAAAGAAAACAAAATGCAATACTACTAATGATAATAATAATTGTAATGAAGAGGACAGAGAGGGAGGGAAATAAAACTCAAGACAGAGAAGTAATTTGCAGTACAGTTGCTTACTACCTGCTGGCTAATACCTAGCCCATCTCTCAAAAGCCATCATCCCCCCTTCTGTGTAGCTTCCCCTGTTTATATACTGGACATGATGTTCTGTGGAATGTCACTTAGGCAAGTTTGTGTCACCTGTCCTGGCCATGGTCCCTCTCAGCTTTTTGTGCAGCTCCTCACTGGCAGAGCATGAGACACAGAAAAGTCCTGGGCTTGGGATAAGCATTACTTAACAGTAGCCAAACCATCCAACATTATTCTCATCCTGAATCCAAAACACAGCTACACTAATTCTAACCCAGCCAAAACCAGGACACTCAGGCAGGCAGATGGAAGAATTTTCTTTATTGCATGTCTAGAAAGAGAGATGATGATTAAAATAAGAATTAGCTGTACACACTTTCAATCGTACTGCAAGTAAGCCAGTTCCAGTGTTGACTGGAAGCAGGTCCATACCGGAAACACCAGTAATGTTAGTGCTTATGTTTTTTGATGCTTGTGCATTTAAAGTCAGGCCCATCATGCTATAGTTTTCCAGTTTCTGCTTTTTTTTAGTGTTGGTAATTACCAGTTGGTCATTAGGAATTCTACTCTAAATTTCAAGTCAAAGTTTAAGCTATTTTTTTTTTGAGAGGGACATACTGAAAATGGTTTTGATTGTGTTGAAAATATTCTTGATTACTCTTAAGTACCCCTAAGCAACTCCAAGATGTAGATAAAAAGTAAGAAATTTAATAGAAAGATACCTTTGGAAATTGTGAACTATTTCCCAAGGTAGCTAGTCTGGATTTGTCTGAATTACAAGCTTCATAAAGTTGCCATTTTCCACTTGCAGTAAATCTTTTAAGGTACTTAATTAGAATTCTCTGGACATTTCAGCTGCAATGTACATATTCTGCTGACCAATTGAGTTTTCTTCACTGTATCAGCTTTATGCTGTGTCTATAGTAAAAGCTCCTGGTGAGACATGGCAAGAAGTGTGTTCTCTGGTTTCTCGTCATGCCTTGACTGAGGTATATTTTCTCTTAGAAACAGGCATAGTGGACCCCTCATTGTTTTGTTTTAGGTGCATGAAGAGAGGTGGTTTGTGGTACTTTGTAGCTGTTTTATACTTCTGTGTCTTGGTTTTTGGAGTAATAACTATTTGTTTGAGAGTATGGCCAAGGTAATATTGATTGATCATGTTTGTTAGAGTGCCAGGTACTCTCCAGGTTGTCTTCAATGCTGTGTTGAAGACCAAACCTAACAAATAATGTAGTGCTTATGGTTTCTTTTGAAGTTCTGCAAGCCAGGCTTTATAAAGCCTTGAAATGTGCATTTGAGTGGCTGTCATGTTTTAGCATACAATACATGCAAATCTAAGTCTCCTTGTTTAACTTAAGAAGATGGTAAACCATCTTCTTGCTTTGCATCCTATCTTCTTTTCTTAGGCACGATGTGTAGCAAATCTTGAAAACATCTTGCTTTTTTCCCTAACAAACAGGCATCTCATTCCTTTTGCAGAACATGTGTGTTACAAACCCACTTCAAGAAGGAAAATGTTAAGTGGGCTAGTTTTAAATAAACACGGGCACCACAGTCAAAAAGAAAACTGAAGGTATTTCAAAGAAGAAATTTGTTAAGAGGAAGCCTTGGTAGTGAAAGAGCCGTTATACAAAAACATTATTAAAATCTGGTGAAATGAGGGATAAATAAGTGTGCTCATGCACACAGTCTGTATATCTTGAATAATGACCATTGTACTGAAGGAGTATCTCCCCACTGAAGCATATGATTCAATCTTGTGAAATAAAATCTGAATGAAAGAGAATTGTATCTGTATGTTGGTATCTCCCATACTGTAGGAGTGTGTTAACATAGCCTGCCTGCAAGCCAAGGAGGATAATCTCAGAACAAGCACAGCCATCACAATCAAAGCTACTGTTAATGCAAACTTGCATTCAATACATGCTAATTGATAAGTCAAAAATTGATGGAAGTTTCCTGATACTTTATTTTAAATGTTTGCATTTTTGAATAGCGGAGTTTGAACTTTGGAAGCATAAACTATTTCCTACCACAGTGATCACTTCTTGAGTCCTTCTTTTACTTTCTCTATATTTCTTTCGTGGCCATGCTGGCAAATCAGGCTAAAAAGTTTTTAGGCAGCAGCTGTGTCCCTGTTCTGTCACCTCAGTTGCACCAGGTAATGAACTAAATCTGAAAATTGATAAATTAAAAGTATACTCTTAAAAAGAAAAGGAGCGGGGGAGGGAAAAGAAAGAAAGGAAGGTAGTTTTAACTCAGATCAAGTCCCTGTTTTGGTTTAACTCAGATATGATTCCCTGAACTGGTTCTCTGTGCATTGCTACAAACAGTTCTGTCAACTGAGGGATAGCATGGGTAGGGGGTGGGACTGCTAAAGTCGTTTTGCAAAGATGTGTTTGTGAATATGTCTTTTGATTCTACGACCTGGGGGCAGGAAGGGTCTTTGTTCTGTATTTGCTCTCTGTGAAACAGTGGGGTACTTGTTATCTGCCTGGATGAAGTTGAACATAGCATTCCCTTGGCTTGGATTTAACATTTCTCAGTATAAGAAATTGTCCTCAATTTTTAGAAACTTTGAGCGTGTTCTGATAATAGCAGCATGAAGGCTCCAGGTTATTTCACTCTGTGTTATGTCCACTGTGATAATGAAACTTTTATTTCCATCAAGAAGCAATATGTGCTTAACCACCTTGCTGTGTGAGATTTTGTATCTGTAGCAGACCCCAGCTAGTATCCTGACTTGTACTTTCTTTATTAAGACATGATTTTTTATTGTCAGTGACTGAGAAACAGACAGTGACATTTTTGGCACACAGTACCATTTGTTCTCTGTTGTTGCTCTTTCTAAATAGGTTATATCTCTTGAATTGTAGCATTACATTCATGTGAATCATCCCATCAACTTCACTAACATCAAATAGGTTGCATGTACATTCCTACAGGAGAGCTCTAAGTTCTTGTTCATTATCTTTCCAACATAATTCTCTGGGCAATTAAAGATTTTTTTTTTAATTTTTGTCTTTTCATTCTTTGTTCTGTTAGTTCTATTGTCCTTGTCTTTCTTTCTGGTGAGTATTTAAGTAGTCATTAAAATTAGGATAACTCCCTAAGGAATAATTGTGCGAGGACTACACCAAAAAACCCAGAAACTTGATTTTTTGCCTCTGTGAGGTAGTTGGTTGGAGGAGAAATGAAGGAATAGAAATATGCTGAGATGGGAAGTCCAGTTCCTTAAGGATGTCAACTCATACCTGCCTTTTCTTGAGATGAAAGATAAAACTATTATCTGGTTTGTTTCAGACACTGAATTTTTCAAAGCTACTAGCGTTTTCATTTTAAGAAGCTCTTATTTTGCCTTCCTGGTAATGTCCAGAGGCAATATTTTTAAGAACGTTGTTTAGAAAATTCTAGAGAAGCATGATCTTTAGAGATTGCTGCTATATAAGGAGTATAAGAAAGCTTTTTTTCTGTGGGAATGTTAAACTATCTAGTTTTCTAGGAAAGGAGTATGGTTTAGATAACGTAGTAGTTTTTCTTTGGTTGGTTGGTCTAAATTGCATATATGTTTAACAGTATAGGGCAGCAGATAAATTTTAATGTTTTACTTTATGGGAAATGGTGGCAGATATACCTCCCACAAAATATTTACTGTGGGGGTGGTCAAACAGGGGAGTGGGGCCCAGAGAAGTTGTGTAGTCACCATTGTTTCACATCTTCAAAACTTGACAAGTGCCTAAGCAGCACGTTCTGGTAACACCTCTCAGTTGACCTCTAAAGGCATATATAGATCTGTACAAGGTATACCTTACCATGTACATGGTGCTGTGTTGCGGTGCCTCCGTGTTTTGGATTAGAAAGAAGGTACTTGGTAAGGTCTGCTGTTGTGTCAAGTATCAACCTCAGTTTCAGCGTGTAAGAATCTCCAGTGATTCTGCCTGTACAATACAGGCTGTGCTCTCCTTGTTGTTTGGGCATGCCTGCCAGCACCGCAGAACAACTGACTGTGCTTGTTCTGCCACGGGGTTGTGGTGAGGATGTCCAGTGTTCGTGGACACAGGGAGAGTGATCTGAGGAAAGCTCTCAATTGGCTTTGTCATTCCCATACTTGTTCTGTAATGGCAGGATAAATGAAACCAGGGGACTGGAGCAGCGTGGACAAAGGGAGCTTGGGAACAAGGAGTTGAGTTGGCAGTGTCTCTGTGAAACCTCTTGGAAAGAAAAGACAAATGAAAGCTTGGGGAGGGAACAGAATGGCACTAGAAGCTCTCAGGATAGAATGTGAGGCCAAGTAGAACAGGGAGCTTGTGAGAGAAATAGGATGATTGAAAGGCACTTTATGGGAGAGGAGGAATTGGGGTTGGGAGAAAGATGAGGGTTGTACTTAAAACTCAAGAGGAAGGTTAGACAAAGTACTGAGTGGCTCCTTGTTAAGTGAGCACCTTCATTCAATGCATTGACAAATGCAGAAGTGCAGTGGAAAAAAAATTAGATATGATTATGCCTTCTGTGTTGGGTTTGTGTGGCAAGGTTTTAGTAGCAGGGGTCTGCAGGTGTGGCTTTTGTGAGAAGCTGTTATAAGTGTCCCACATGTCCAGTAGACCCAGTGCCAGCCAGCTCCAAGATGGACCTGCTGCTGGTCATGGATGTCCCCCTGCAACCCATGGAGGTTCACAGTGGGGCAGGGTGGTGCCCAAAGGAGCTTGCCAAGAGTGTGCTGGACAGAAACTTAGATACAGATGACTACCTTAGAGAAGTAGTTGAGAGTAGAGGTCACTTCCTTCCTCTTTATTTTTATTTTTTCCACATTGTTTTTTGTATGAGACTGGACTTCAGTGCACAGGTGCTGAATTTTTTTGTGCAGGCAGTCTTAATTTTGGTATTCTCTGATACTTGTAGACTTGGCATTGTTTTGGTAGTATGTCCTTTGGTAAAGAAGGCACAAATACTAAGCCTGTGCTATCATCTATGGAAACGTAATATTATATAAGATTTTATTCATCTACAGAGTGATTTTAACCAGCTTGAAGGTGTTTTAGTACACTTAGAGTTTTGAGTGGTTGCCAGTAGAATGAATATCACCTATCGTCAGCCTTCACGAATTTGTCATGGCTGTGGCCCTGATGGTTTTGACATTTTCATGATGAGAAATTTTGGCTTTTTTATTCAAGTTAACTTAGAATCAGAAAGGAGTTCCTGAGAACACAAAACTGAGACCCCTGAGACCATGAGCTATTATTTCTTGTTCAGCCAGACACTGCTCATAATGATTCTCACGTCCCTTGTTATGGTCATTGCTGGTCATTGCTGCTGTGGGAGGTAACTAGCTTGTAAACGGAGGTGTACACACAGACACACACAATTTCTGTATATTCATTTGATGTGCACTTCTGCATTTTCGTATCTTCACAGAGTGGTAGAGTTGTTGACATTGGCCAGGACCTCTGGAAATTGTCTAGTCCAATCCCAGTGCTCAGAGAAGGATTAGCTAGAGCTGATTACTTTTGGCAGTGTTCAGTAAGTTTTGAGTATGTCCAACGACAGAGATTCTGTAACCTGTTGTTCCGATCCACTCTAGTCACAGAGGAGCAACATGAGCTCTCTGTGGATTATGAATAGAATCGTAAGGTAATAGAATGAAGGTTCAAATATTCCTCGAAACAAGATTAGAACCGAATGAGGTTAAATGTTGATACCAAAAAATTTATATATTTTATGTAACAGTAGAAGAGGCAAAGAGAAAGAAAGAAATAGGGAAAAGAGGTGGAGGGACAGGAAGAGTGACAGAGATACATTAAGTAGAAACATAACCCCTCTGTGGATCTTGACAATGTCTTGTTGATCCTCTGGTCTTCTAGGTGGTCAGAGTCCCCCGCCAAAACAGCATAGAATCCAATGGATTAATTAAGTTTTGGGCCAGGTGGGAATGCCCAGGTACCTCCTCTGAGGGGGAAAGTTTCAAACTGTCCTTTGCGAGACTGTGGATCATTTGTATCATTTTGCATCATGTGCAGAGCTCTGGTGCAGGGTCTGGGGAACCGTTTGGGGGACCTTTAATGGACCATAACACTCCCTCAGCTGCCCCTCACATGAATGTCCTGTAGATGTGGCTTTCCTGGCTGAACTAGTTTTAGTAATGGAGAATTCTTGCACGATTGAGGCATATTTTGAAGCTGAGTAATTTTTTGTGTCAACATAATTGGCAGTTGCTTTCCATTTAGTTGGTACCTTATCCTCGTGGTAATTAAACAGCTGGCTAGTTAAGATGTATTTCACCAGAAATATAAAAACACTATGTATATGCTATACTGGACTTGGTTTTAAAGCACTTGAGTCTTAAGTTCAAATAATTCTCCGTTCTGCTTACATTTTTGGGTTTTGTTAGTTTTGATTGTCTCCAGGGACAATGTTCTGTCTCCTGTCCCTTTCCCCAATTTTTTTCATCTTCGTCACATTTTTTGATCCACCTTCCAAATTTTTACGAAGTCTGCTAAATTTCATGTACATCAAGGAAGCATGTATTTGTCTAGGACTGCTGATCTCTTATTCACAAGATTTGGGGTTTTGTTGCTGTTTGGTGTAGGGCTTTTTTTTGTCAAATGATTCTCCATCTGCTTTCCCCCTTCTTTTATACAGTAGAATTTAGTAACAAAATATGGTGAGTGTGAAAGTTTTGGTTTATCTAAGATTTTGTTTTTTCCTTTTTCCTCCTCCAGCACAAGGAATTTTGGACAAGCCATTTTTGCTTCTTTGGACTATGTCACATTTTTAAGCTGTTGTAACTGAAATGTTTCTTCCACTTTCATTTTGAAGTAGGTTAAAAATGTAAAATATTAGAGGGCTAGCTACATCATTGTGTGGATGCTTGCAGCATTTTTTTGCTTGCTGTAACTGTTCTTGGTAGTTGATTTAGTACATTTCTTTGAAGATTCATTTTGTCCTGTGTGTATACTGCTACTGTGACTGTATAATGCTTGATACAACATTCATTTAATTACAGAGAAAAAGAATTCTTGTTTACACAATGATGCTTTAAAGGTAGTGCTATTTCATCACATATTTGGAAAATTGTCATTTGTTCAAGAAAATGTTCATGTTGCCTGTAACACGCCTTTCAGGAGTCTGTTGTGCTCAGTGGAGCTGATGCTGGTTTGTGTTTTTCCCATGCAGCACACTGTTAATGCATCTCTGCTTTTCTTGTATTAATTTTTGTTTTGGGAATCAATGTGATCAGCTGCTGTAGAGGTTGATGTAAGGAATTTTAACATAGACAGTCCTTAGTAAACATGTATATTGTTCATGACTTTTTAGGGTTAGATATTATGCGTCTGATCATAGGGTGACATGGAGGTAAAATACTTTTAATGGATTGTGTGCCCTTTCCTTGTAATTACAGTTTGTTTATCTATAAACACTGTTGTAGCTGTTACGTTTTTTTAGCTACCACACTATTCAAATCACTAAGTTGTGTTTAACAGCAATCAATGGGCATTTTAAAAACTGAATGGAACAGAGAAACTGGAAAAAAATTGCTTTGGGTTAGAATCGAAATTTCATAGAAAGAAACTCTGTTAAGCTTGTTTAGTTTACCAGAAGAAAGAGATAGGACTTGGCTGTGGTATCTAATCATGTAAGGGAAAAACAGAGATAAAACTTAACATACAAAGGTGTAGCAATAATTAGTGACTGAAGCCTGAAGCCAAAGTAATTCAAACTGGAAATAAAGTACAAAGGACAGTGACTAGCCTTTCAGACATCACAGCAAGAGATGGATTCTTTAGCTCTTAATAACTTGAATTTTGCCATGGATGCCTTTCTGTAAGAACTGCTGTAGTTCTTACAGTAACACGAGTTACTGGTCTTAGAGACTGGTACCCGAAGAAAATAAAAGGCTTCTGTTTAAGAGGACATGGTTGATTTTGAGAGACTGTCTGGCCTGAAACTCTGAACCTTCTGAGAAAAATCAGGTATTTATAGTGATTTTTTTGTCAAACTAGGTTGCAACTCCCTGTGTCCTTCTCCTCCTGCTTTTATATGCACCTTTAAGTTTGGCATTATTTGGCTTAATCACATTCTGCACCTACAGAAATTTAATACAGTTTTTCTCCTTAGTAGGGATTCCTTCAAACTGGTAGGAGATGCAGTGCTTTCAAGAAAATGGACAAAGAATTTTATAATGTTGGTTTAGAATGATTGAAAATTCTTTAGCCCATGTCTTGGAGTGGTTACTCCACTATGACATAGTGTTTAGTCTTGAGGCTAAATCAGTCCTATAGATACATCTGTTCAGACTTGTTGAAGTAGTTCATCAAACAAGTAGAATTCAATTTTTTCAAAGACTTTGCTTTTATAGCATTGCAAGTAAAAGCTGCGAGCATGTATGGCAAAAGGATCGAGAATAAAAAGAGAGCACTTGTTCCACATTTTTTCCTTCTGGCTTTCAAACCAAAGGTACAAATGAAATGAACAGATTAATTGTCATAATTACCACCTGTATTTGTGGACACCAGTAATCCGTCATGTAGAATGGAAGACTAGGCCAGGAGGAATTGCATGAATTTTAACAAAGATATGTGTAAAGTTGTGCAGTGACAATGGTATAATTCCCAAACAGCAGGCAGACTGTAGTATGACTGACTGGGATGTTCCACTTAATGGGAGCTGGGGCTGCTGCTGGATGGCAAGCTGAACAATGTGCCCTTGTGGCAGTGAGGTCAAACAGATTCTCTTGTATTGTTAAGAGATATACTAGGGTGCTGTGTCTGGCCCCTGATTTCAAGAGAGATATTGATGAAAAATTGGAGAAGGTCCAGCAGATGGCCACCAGGATGATTTGTATGTTAAAAGGATGATTAGCATGTTAGAGAACTCAGCATTGGGAGAAAAGTTCAAGGAAATTGCTGGGGTTGGAAAAGACATTTTCTAGTTCAGCAGTTAACACAGCCCTTCCAAGTCTCCCCAAAAATGATGTTCCTGAGTGCCACATCCACAGATCTTGTAAATCTCTCCAGGGATGGCGATTCTACCACTACCCGTGGCAGGCTGTTCCAGTGCTTGACAACCCTTTCAGAGAAGAAATTTTTCAAATATCTCATCCAAACCTCCCTTTGTGCATCCTGAGGCCATTTTCTTTGTTATTTTTGAGAAAAGACCAACCCCCACTTTGTTGTAGAGCGCAAGAAGGTCTCCCCTGAGCCTTGTTTTCTGCAGGCTAAACACGCCCAGCTTCCTCGGCCAATGCTCATAATACTTGTGCTCTAGACCCTTCACCATCTTCATTGCCTTTCTGTGGGCACGTTCCAGCACCTCAGTGGAGAGATGGCTTGGAGAGGTTTCAGCAGTCATCCAGTACATAGAAGATAGTTGTGAAGGAGAAGTTTTTTTCTGCTCAGAAGGTGCATAGTGAGAGCAGAAATTTCATCTCAGCATAGGGAAAAAGAAATCTTTAGATTAGAAATAACCAAACACTGGAGTGAGTTTCTGAAAAGCCATGGTGAAATCTCCCTCACTGGAAATATTTAAGGCTCATCTTGGCAGCACCATAGCTTACCTGATCTAAGGCCCTGTTAAAACCTAGTGAAATAAGGTCCAAGAGAAGGTTGGAGACCAGATAATTTCCCAAGATCTTTTCCAGCCTGGACTACTCTTATAATGCTGTGGTTACAGCTTTTTGTCAGTCTTGGCTCTGGACAGAGATAACAAGGTTGTAGATTAAGCAGTAGCAAACTGTGTAAACAAGTGTGATTACAATTACTGACAGGCACTTGATGGAATATTTTTTTGTACAAATATTGGATTTTCAGTTTTTAAAGCTGAACCAATAAAGAAAGTAGAATTTACTTGCATTGCTTTTTTGTTTTTGTTCTTCTTACTGTTGCATGAAAGAAAATAAAAGATGTACTGATGTGGAAAAAAATTAAAAATGCAAGTTTGATGCAGTCAGAATTAAAATATCGAGTTTATTTAAATATTGAGCTTAAAGGAATAATGCATTTATATTATTCACATTATGTATAATATATGTGTAGCTGTATGTTGTAGTGCTGCTTTATGACAATCCAGCAGAAGCAAAACTGTGGACTGCAGGTGTTTCACAGGGCTATTTGCTTTGCTTGCCAGATAGTTGAAATTAAGCAGTACTTGGTTCAGCTGGTCATATAACACATACTGCCTGTCAGGCAGAGGACAAAGCAAAGACAGTTGAGATCAGTAAACCTTGGAGAAATTACAAACATTGAAGAAACAAGTGTTCTCCAGGAAGAAAAGCTGTGAGAAGTGCTATAAGGCAGATCTCTTGAGACAGACATTGCCTCAAGTAAGAGGTATGTACAGTATGGGACTTTGGCCTTTTTAGTCTGATTCTGAAATAAAGTAACCTGATGATGAACTGATGTCTTCAGTAGCCCTGCATGCTTTTTTCAGTTGTGTGTGATTTGATTCTGCTTAGCATCCATCTGTTTTGTATATTTTGTGTCATCTGCAGTATTTGCATTAGACGCAGAGTAGTCAGGTGAGGTGGTGATACACGTTTGCATGTGTGCATTCCAGAAGATGTTGGAGGAAACAGGTGTGTTGTAGAAAACTGAATGCACTTCTTACCTTTCTTTAGTCTCATTTTGTGCACCTACTCAGCACAGAGTCTGGAGTAGAATCAGAAATACCTTGCTGTTTATAAGGATCTGGGCTACAGACCTGGATTCACTGCATTTCCATCTGATTTGTATGTGTTCTTTCCAGGAATCTTCAGTTAATGGCAGGCAGTCCTTCATAAAGTCATGCTGTTACTAAAGAGCAAAGGAGGAGAGGGGGGAAAAAGGGATTTTAAAGTACTAGACACATAGGCATATGTCTGGGTTTTTTAGCAGCTTTTGATGGTAGCCTAAGCAGAAACCATTTCCCTGGAGTCTCCCAGTTTCTCACTCTTTCTTCTGTGGCACTCTGGAAAATTACTTTGGTGTCTCTCGCAAGAGAAGACTCTTTTAATAGTCTTAGAGTTTTCCTCTGTTCAGAGGCATTTTTCTCTGCCAGCTGACTCATGGGATTGCTTGAGAGAAGACGATGTTAAAAAAAAAAATTCTGGCTTTGTCCTGTAACTGCTTAGTATGTGCAGAGATGAGGCTATTGAGAGTCAGTCTTCTCCATTCCATCTTTCAAGTCAAAATCCCATTAAAACCAACAATACAAAGTACAAGCATCTTAATCTCATCCAAACCAAATTTTTTTATAAACTATTACAGCTATGTTATGAAATAATGTCCTACCAAGTCCTCATAAATCCTTGTACTGGACACTGCTTGGAAAATCTGATTCTGTAAATAAGGAGTGTTTCACACAACTGTTTTCCAAATAATTTTATTGCCTCCATGTTTTTTTTCTGTCCTCATCAACTGAGATACAGGCTCATGAAGTAATGGAATCACTAATTATCCATCATCCACTAATTATAGCATCATTACATGTTACTTGGACTTTTCCTGGTGCTTCAATTGTGGGTTGTTAGTTCTCTATAAACATGAATTCCTTGGATTTTCCCTAGCATCTGCTGTTTGTGAAGGATTCTCTCTGACTGTTTAGAGGAAGGTGATGGTGAAGGCATCTTGCAATGAATATCCTGGTCATCAGTACATTCATCTCAGGTGCTGAGATTGGGAAAGCTAAAGAAGGTTCATGGAAGTTCCTAAAGCAGGAGTTCAGTCCTCCAGAGTTCTGAGCATTGAAGGAAATCAGGCAGGCTGAATGCTTCGAAAATGAGAAATATACAAAAAGATATATACAAATGCAAACATTTTATTTTTCAGGCGTTGGGTTATAGTCACCTGCAAATTCCTTCTCTGAACAGAATTCTCTGGGCAGCATTCTCCTGCCTTCACTGCAGGATCGCTTTTTCTCTCCCCAGAGTTGATGGCCTGATTCATTAGGTCTACCTCAACAGAAGTAGGGTCCTATACACCTAATTATTGATATTTTGTGTATTTAAGGAAGTACTGTATTGTGGTGCTATGGATTAATAAACAATACAATAGACAGCCAACTCCTTCCTCCAGCCACTCCCTATCTCTCCAAACAGTGGATGGGGGAAAGAACTCGAAGGGTAAAAGTGAGAAAACTCATAGGTTGAGATAAAGACAGTTCTACAGCGCAAGCAAAAGCTGTGCACACCAGCAAAGCAAAATAGGGAATTGCAGATATTCAGCCATCTCCATTAAAGCACAACTTTATCACGTGTAATGGTAGCTTGGAAAGACAAACACCATCATTCAATCCACACATTCCCCCTTTCTTCTTTTCCAAGTTTTTGTTGCTGAGTGTGTCATTGTGTGGTTAGTTGGGTTCAGCTGTCCTGGCTGTGTCCCCTCCCAGCTTCTTATGCACCCCCGCCTGCTGGCAGGGCAGCACGTCAAAGCAGGAAAGCCCTTGATGCTGTGTGAACGCTGCTCAGCACTGTTATTGATGCTGTTTTCAGCACAAATCCAAACCCTAACCCCATACAAGCTACTAGGAAGAAAACTGACTCTATCCCAGAGAAAACCAGTACGACTACTGAAAGCTCTTGCTACTGCAGACGATCATTTTGAACCTTGTGTTTGGTTGATATACCATCATACTGTAAACCTCACAGAGGCTATGTTGAGGTTGTGCTGCTTCTTTTTCTGTTACTTTGACATGGGTTTTTGCATGTGTTAATATGGATATCTTTATGACAGTAATTTCTAGCATTTCAAGAAGTTAAACTGAAACAATTAAAATCTCAATGTGTGGAATTGTGTTGACTCTGCTTTTTATAAATAACTAAGTTGCTGACACATATTGCTAATGTGCATGGCTCCTAGTCATCTGGTGTTTGAACTTACAGGGTAAATAAAACTGGAAGGTGTTTGCTGTGCAAATATATCAAACATTAGTGCTGACTGCAGTCATGTACTTTATCAGCAAGTTCTACCACCGTTTGGTAGAGGACAAAGATCTACTGAGATTCAGGGATTTCAGGATTGTTGCCAGTTTCTTTGTATTCTAAGTGGTTACAGATCCTGCCCTTCTAGCATTTATTAATCCCCTTCCTGTGCATCTTTCCTCTGCCTTTTGCAGTGGTATGGAGCTTGATCTGGGCAACTAGGTAAATTTTCTGGAAATTCTGGTAAGTCTCTGTAAGTCTTTGTTGAATGTGTGACAAAAGCCATTTTAACTTCAGCAGGCTTTAAGGGTAATCAGTGGCAAGAAGCACATACTACTAAGCTGATCCTCTGATCCTAATTTTCTGGTGTCTAACGTGGAGATGCTGTAGCTGCTCATTGACATCATCAGAACTGAGCACAAGATGCTGTCTCTGAACCTTCTTATATTAGAGGTAGACATTTTCAAAACCATTTCGTCTAAGCAGACTGGAAATAAGTGCCTTTAAGAGCTGAAGTTGGGAAAACCAATAAGCACTTGAAAATATGGTCTTTTAAGTGAGGGAAAGTGAATTATGACCTGAATTGATGCATTTGTTACTGATGCCATCTGTAGTGCCCTAAAAGCAGGAAAAGATAAAATCTAATTAGACAGGAAATACTGCTAAGATTAAATTATTGTATTTTTTTGCTTTGTTGAGCCAATACTGACAATGGACTCAAGGCAAACTGTCACCCAGCCATTTCTTTGAAGAAAAATTGCGTCTTAATCAGTCAACAGCCACATTGCACAAATCTAACCCATATTTGTTCCGAGCTTACTTGGGATGTCACTTTACAAAGAGCAAGACTCATTCTGTTATATTCTAATAAAGGAGTGCAATATAAAGCAGCATTCTGGTAACACCTCTTCAGATTGTGTCCAGATAAGCTTGAAGGACTTGTGCTATTTGAAGATAATTTTCTGTTTTCTTCTTATTTCTTTCTTCTTGTTAACACTACAATAATTTGTAGCCTTTATTTAGAATATTTGTAATATCGACTTAGCTTCAGGTATTGCTAATTTAGAGCAAAATCATGTATTGCGTTTTTTGTCACATTTCTGTCTGCACTTGCACAATGAAGAGTATTTTAAGTATGATGAAATCTCTGTATGTGTGGCATATGTATGGATATGATATGGTGTTTAGTTTGATTTAAAAAATAGGACTGTTAGGCCATCACAAACTTTGTAGTCCAAACTTCCAGTACCACTTTACAGGCAACAACATGAAATATGTGTATATTCTCTTGCATGTGCATTTAAAAAAAAAATTACTTTATTGACCATTTGTTTGTGAGTCCACCAGTTCTGTAATTACATAAGCAGGGGTATAATGAAAATGCAGCCTCAGTGTCTCATCTGAAATCATGAAACCAGAATATTTCTGTGACAAATTATTTTAAGTATTGCTGGGGACAGAGTTAAAGAGGTACAGAATATGTATAAGGTACTTCGTGTCAGAATTCTTAAGTTTGCATGCATAAGCAAGATAAATACAAATAAACATACATAAACTTATTTGCTGGAACTATTTCTTCAGGTGAAATAGTAACTTGTTCTTTAGGAAGTAGGCTTGCTGTATGTAGCTAATACAGAAAAATCACAGAGGTGTTTTCAAAAGACTCATCTAAGTAATTGTACAGAATAACACATTTCAAGTCAGTATTTATTACAAGAAACTTGATGGCATTCAGGAATTATATGAAGTGGTCAGTATATGCAGTTGAAGATCACTGGGGTTTGAAATTATTGCCTAGAATAAACTGCAGTCCCTGCTTTGCCTATATGCAACTACTGAGAGTGCATTTTCCAGTGTTCATTTCTGTACCATCAGTCGTGGGTTTGATCTTTGATCTCCGTCAAAGAACAGAAATCCAACCCTCTCTTCTCTTCTCTAATTTCTTCTCTTTGTCAATTAAACAAGTATCAGTGAGGTATTCAAAAAAAATCCTGTATTCACAGAAACAATGTATAACATACTGTGTGCTTGTTCCCTCCTCATTATGATATCAAGTCCTCCCTCCAGTGGCTGCAGTAACAGTTTTTTACTGTGTCAAAAAGAACTGTAAATTCTCTCTCTGAAAGCTAAATTAGGATTTATTTATTTTGGTGCTTTTAGCTTTGCAGTTGAACTGTTATCGACTGGCAGGGTCTTCACCTGTTAAAGGAAGAAGAAGGGTATCCATGGTACAGACAAGAATGGCAAGCATTCCTGGTCTCTGCATGGATTTATTTGATCAGGGGATGGGGTCTCATTTTCCAAGGTAAATCTGTTCAGATAGATTTTATGTTTATTCCCTTGGCTAACAACAAGTCTTTGGCGACATGTGTGTATTTTGTTAACTGCATTAACTTACACCAAATTATGAATTTTCAAATATTGTGTAGGGAGAACTGCTCAATTTCATATAACTAGAATAATTTTAATCTGAGCTATCACAAAACACTATCATTGTAATTTTTTATAACTTCTAATAATTTTAACTGAAATTACTTTGTTTTCTATATGCTTTACTAGAATATACATTGGTTTGTGCTGCAAATGTACAAACAAGATGGACAAGATTTTGTATTTGAGTGTCTTTTGTCAATGGACTGCTTGGAAGCATGTGAGGAAAATATTTAATACCATCCATGTGTGTGAATCAACATTTGAGTCACTTTAATATTTACATTGACAACATCATATGCTAGAAAATGCACAAAAAAACCCCCTCAGTGGTTTTGCTATTGTTATTGTGATTGCTTTTGTTATGAGTGGTAATGTGACTAAAGTGTTAGCCAGGAGATGCACATTTTAACTGTATCGTATCATAATTTACAAAGTGCACAATATAAACAGAGCTTTCCTTGTGGAGTTGTGTGTGTCATTAAAAGACTTCGGTAATGTATTGCCATTTCCCAGCAGCTTTATCTGAACAGCCTTTACAAAGGAAGGTGTCAAAATCTGCCATAGTTCCCACTTGTAAAATGGATTATTGGATGTTCTAGACCCCCAAGTTTAAAAAATCAAATCACAACAATCCCTCAGACCCTCTCTTTAGTTAATAACTAACACCCCCTAAAATTGCTATATTACTCCTTAATATACAAGAAAATGTTTAATAAGTTTTCTCAATGTAGAATAGAAAAGCAGTCTTTATTATGCTAAATTTGGGATTTTTTTCTGCTGTCTATACAATGAACTGCTGTTACTTAAATAATTTTGGGGTTCTTTCTTGCAGGTCTAAGTGTTAGGAAGCCAGTAGTATAGTTGGTGAATCCTGTTACTGTTTTGACAAATTTCAATAGAGTTCATGCAAGCTCATCAATGATAAAGTGTATGAGGGAGAAGAATAAAACAAGTTGGTAATGACTGACAGATAAAACAAAGAACCAAAAAAAGATTAAGGGAAAAAGAATTCAATGCACAGAAGTCTTTTTATTGAGTAGGAAGAAGCAATTGTGATTTGGTAGTTCACTCCCTTGGTGTCAGACTCAAGATGAAAGAGTCTGTGGATTTGAATGTCTAGGTTGCCTTCAGTGCAGTAGGAGAAACTTGAAATAGATTTTGTTTGTAAAGTCTCATCTTGGAGACACTGAGATTTGTTCTGTAGCTGGACATTTACTCTATACATTTCAATACCGATAATGTATTGTGGAAATCATAGTGGTTTAAAATTGTGTGCTTCATGTTGTCTTACTAAAACAAAACTGTATAGTAAGGACAGCAAAGTGGAGTTAATTGATGAAGAAAATCCATAAAAATTGTGGAAGTTCTGTTGTTGTACTTTGTTTTTTCCTGTATCTTCTATTTTGCACTTGCAGGTGTTGCGCTTCTCTAAAAGGCTTGTTGTTTACTGATGCTGCCTTAGAATCACAAAAGAAGTCATATTGATTAGGTAGAAGTCCTTTTAGGATTAGGGAGAGGTATTGTTCATTCTTGTGAACTTGAATCTCTAACCAAACTTGGTTAGACTTTGGGTTTATAATACTTTTTTTTTTTTTTTCTGATTGTGTAAACAGTAGCAGATGAGAGCGGTTGAAGGAGAAGTCAGTAAATTTATTAATTTTCAACTCTTGTTCTTTTTCAGATTGTCCTTTGAATTTTAATCTACATTTACCTCAGTATTTCAAAATCTGTTGATAGTTTGCGTAAATGATGGCTCAGCTCCAGCAGGGAGGCCCAGATGAAAAAGAGAAGACCACTGCATTAAAGGGTATGAGTCTTTTTACCTTTTTTACGTATATTGACATTTCAGAAATGATTGTTAAGGAAAGAAAAATAATACAATATAGATATGAGTTTGAGCTTGGGAATTACAGTACTAGAAGAGACTTTTAGTCCACCTGTGCTAATGCTTATTTGGTTATAATGGTGTGTCCATTTATCAATGTTTTCATAATATGGTATAAAACATAATGATCTGTGGCAAGGAATAACAGAATAAACTATTCATTGCTTTTTAAAGTTTCATAATTGTGTTTGAGAAAGTTGACTGGTGCTTTTGTGTTCTTAGTTTTCGGGAGTTTTCATTTAGTTTGTGTGACGCTTTTGTTTTATATTTATACAACGATATTACTGCTTTTAAAAATCTCTTGGACTAGAATGTGAAAAGGAAAAAGGCCTTCAGGACGTGATTTCCATATTGGTTTTATATAGTTCCCTTTGTATTGTATGTTTTAAAAAATAAACGTATCTAAATGACTTAGGGGAAAAAATAAATAACATAAATGACATGGTTTAGATAATGGCTTTCCGTTTTGGAAGTACATTAACTTTGGTTAGACCTACAAGTAAGCTAACCAAATGTTGATTTAAAGTGCTTGCATCACACAGTTTTATTCTAAATTGTCTTTCAGAGGAGAAAAATAATATAGCTTGCTACTCCAGTGTATATCCTGGATTTCTATCAAAGCATTATTAGAAAGCGGTGTTTTGTTGCGTGTGATGATAGATGGTGTTTCTTCAGTTGTAACTGAGTTTTTGTGAAGTGTTTGGTGAAAACCTGTAGTGCTTTTTTCAAACTTCGTGCCAATTCTGTCCAATTAGTATATTTTGAGGAAGTTATGGTTCAGGTTTGGAAGTAAAACTCCCATTTTATACTTGACATTAATTTGATTTTCATTAAGGATTAGTGTCATTTTTGTGATTGAGTTATTTCCCATTGAACTATAGAAGGTCTCCTGCAGATCACGTGGTTTTCAGCTGAACTCAGTTTTCAGTTGAACTGTCTCAAATTGAGTTGGAATGTCCAAGACCTTAGGTGAGAATGGTGGATCAGATTTTGAAAGAATCTCAAAGTTCTAAGACACTTTAGATAATTTTAGCTTGAAAAGTTGCACAAGAAGAAAGTGGCCATGTCAGTATTTGCAGCTCAGAACGGGTGCAGTCCTCCTTAATGACTGATGAAAGCTGTAAATCATGAGAAGCTATACATTCTGCGCGTAAGCGTAATGTACTTCATGTACTATGGTCCTTGATACTCAGGAGATTGATATTTTGTTGTATAGTAAGTGACACTTCTGTGTGAATAGACCTCTAAATAGATCACAGTAAGAAGGTATGGAAACTCGAGTGAAATTAAATTCTAGGGGTGTGGTGTGATTGGAGTCTCTTCACCAAGGAGAGAAAAATGTGCTAAAGACTGCTACCTTGATTTTGTCAAAGTACAGAGAAAGAAAGGACATGCTTTTTACATGCTGTTGTGAAAGACTTTTTTGACAAAATTCTTTTCTTTTTCCGTATCATTTTGTTGAGAACCAAAGGAGCTCCCACAGAACTTTCAAAGGACAGTGCACAAGAACAAAGATTGATTTCTTGCATGAATTGAATTTCACGGGATTTGGTATTAAACAGATGTAAAAGTGAGCTGTGGCTGAGAAAGACAGATTTAGAAATCACCTAGTCTATATCTGGTGTTATACAGATATTTTGATACCATGGAGATACTCAGAAACCGTAATACTTACTGGAAAGATGTTGAATTTCAGCAGCCATACCACATGGCTTTTGATCCTCCAGATTTGCCCAGTGGAATCACTCAGAAGGAATCATGGATGCTGGAATAAATGTCAAGTGAACTTGAAGAGTTGTAGAAGAGCAGTTCAAGGCACTCTCGAGAATGTTGAAGATAATCTTCAGTACATTTTAAACAGTAGAAATTTCAAAGGATTAAATATGTCAGTCCTTAGCCTAGATAATGTGGGTATCCTACTGGCAACAAGACAAAGCAAAAATAGTGGTACAAAATGTAAAAATAATTGTTTTAAGTAACATAAAGATGGAAACATAGTTCATACCAAACCAAACCTAAAGAAAATTAATTTTTCAAACTGTTTTCTTTTCTTTGAGTTACAAAGTTGGATAATAATAAAGGTAAAAATCAATATATGTAGAACACTTCATGTATTTCCTTGGTAATACATGGTATCTTGATTTATGAAGCAATAATAGTTCAAAGTCAGTTTAGCACTCCTGAACAGAAAGTTTATGTGGTCTTCAATTTCATCTACAAAGAAGCAGCAAAATATATTTTGGTGAAATCCTGCTGAATTATTACTTGATTTTTTAAAAAAGTTAATAATCAGATAATATGTTAGAAGCATAGTGCTGGGTTTTGTGGGTGATATGCAATAAGGAGAAGAGAGATCATTGTACACTATTACCTGTCTATGCAGTAATTGTTTGGTAGTTACATGGAGATGTAAAGATGTCCCCATAAACTTGCCTCTGGTTACATGTAAATTCTTAAATCTAGGGTGAAGAATGTAGATTATGCTAATTTTAGTGTACTTGCATTAGTGACTGCAGGCTGTACCAGGCCACAGAGTTCTGATGTGAAAAGGATGTGTATGGCATGGCTTGCTATGAAACAGATGGGAGTTTTCTCTACCTTGATAGCTATTAAAGGAGATGGTTGAGAGAAGGATTCTAACAGTCTTTTTGGTTATCAAAGGAAGGGCTAAGGACTGGTGTGGTCACAGCTGGTAAATGCCAGTGAGATTATGTGTGTCAGGTAATCTGAACTCCTCAAGAAGGCAATCAAGACTCTTATCAATGATTTGATACTGAAGCTAGATAACTTTGTGTTAAAACTATGATGCCTACCAGAGACTTATTTTCTAACACTGAGGTAATGAATCATTGAAACAAATAACTATTTCTTTGGTGACTTCTCTGGACATTTTTTGATCAACATAGAAATAAATAGGTAGGTAAATAAATAAATAAATTCATATGTATATGGGCAATGAGGTCCAGCTTTTTAATCTTGAACAGGATTTCCCATAACAATGTCCTGTGTTTAGTAATACTGGGATATTCTTCTGCCCATAAGATCTACAAATCTTAACAAACATACTGTGTCAGTGTTACAAGGGAAATAAAAAAGACACAGCATGCATTATGTAATTTTTTCTTTTCCTTTTTTAGATTTATTGTCTAGAATAGACTTGGATGAACTAATGAAAAAAGATGAGCCACCACTTGAATTTCCTGATACTTTGGAAGGATTTGAGTACATTTTTAATGAAAGTAAGTAATACATGCTTTGTAAAGACTGTACTTAGAATAATGCTGAGAGGTTATCAGAAGTTGAGTTATACCTTATAAGTCCCTATTAAAATTTCATACTTTCCTGTTAAGAATAAAATTTTAAAGTTCATTGCTGACAGACTTGTAAATCTAAGACCTGTTTTTTATTTCATAAAATTATCACAAAAATCCCTCACCTCATACAATGTTGTGGAGTTGTACTTGGCCTACTTTATGACTTCCTGCTTTCTGTTACGGAAGTGTTGATACAAAAATTCTGACAGTAATTTCTGTAGCATTTAAAAATCAAAATTAAAGATTGGTCACTCATTTAAAGAATGTTTTATTTACTGATTCATTTTTATAGCTACAGAAGAAGTTGTTTTTCAGATAATAATTTGTCCCAACTATTCCATTAATACCAATAGAAAAACACCTATGTCTGTTGACGGAAGGATAAGGAATGTGATAGACTGTCTCTTCTGGTGTGGGACATAATTTTGCATTGCACCCAAGTGTGTAATGACTACAAGCAAGTACTTCCAGCTAGCTCAGTCTGTATTAAATGACTTAGTATTTATAATTTTCAGTGCATGCATTTTAAAATGCAGGTGAGAAATGAGCCTCTTAGCTAACGTAATACCAGTCTGCAGGAAGTGACTCTTTCAAGATTGTCTGAAACCTGTAGGACAAATAGAAATGTTTACAATTCTACTTCTTTGCAGTGTCTGCTGTGTGAACAGAGGAACTTTAGTTTCTAAATCTGCCTTTTTTACATCTTCCACTTTTAAAGAAAAAAAAAAAAAGAGCTTTCCTTTAAATGATAGTCATTTATGCAACACTTAGCTTTTTAATACCCTGATGGCTTTCACAGGAAGGTACTTAGAGACTAAAAGTGTCATGAAAGTGATGCTCTTTCTTTGATGGAAGGAGTTCAGCTCTGTCACTTTTCAGCTCCTTATTTTTAGATCTGCACAGTGTCTACTGTCTTCCTTACTGACTTCAGAGTTAATGGTTCATATGTGGTTGATAAAAAGGGCTGAAATTTGAATTTTGGGGAATGAATTATGTTATTGAATATTCCATTACTAACCTCCCAGCCTGAGTGATTTCCATAGAATGGAGGAAAACCTATTACATATGCTACGGGTCAGCAAAGCAAAGAAGTCACCATTTTGCTTTTGTACATTTAATTTAAATGTTCAGTCACGTACTTTTATGTCATAATCATGCTGCTTTTTATGGTGGAAAAGTACAGAAGTTTTTTATCAGATTATTTAAATCTGAAGAAGGCAGGGGTTGCAGAAAGCCAAAGGAAAAATGTAGCAGATATTTATTACTCATGGCAAGAGTCAGTTCATCTACTGTTGAATGGCATATTTGAAGAGTATGTATCTGAAAAGGCACAGCTGAAAGTAAAGTTATGATGAAAAATGTGAGAAGGAGGATGTTTGAACCTGACACAGGGATAGGAAATGGTGGAAAAATACTTCCTTGGTGTCTAGTACATGAGGAAAGGCAGATCTGGAAAAAAAAGTTAAATCAGCAGATAAGCATAACTATTATAGATATCAGGTCTCAAATATTTTATTTAAAGCATCAGGAATCAGAGTGTAAAGGTTGCAAAAATACATGAACCAAGCAATTTTCTTCTATTCAAGAGGAAACATTGCAGAGAAACCTTTGTTTCACCATGCAGACATTTCAGCATTCAAAGTTTACTTGCGCATATCCCTGGTTTTAATGCACTGCTGTTTTGTAATGCTCTGAGATCATAACTTGTGTTTTGTCTGATAGGCTGAAACATTGTTGGTAAGATACTTGTTTTCTGTAGTTTGCTTCCTAGTGGTTGCCATTTTGTTACTATCATTGTTTTATTGCAGTCCATGTCTTCACCAGTGGTTGGGTAGGCTGTTGACTTTGGATATAAACAGGGCCAACTACAGGAAGTTACAATGGAATGTAAGAGTAGCATGACTTTGCTCTGAAAAAGCATTCTGCTTTATTCTACTGTTATAATCTCAGTGTACCCTAAATCTAGGAGTTCTTACTTGATTTCACTGTGCCTTGAAGTTAAAATACTTTCCCTAACTGTGGACATGTTTTTTTTCCAGATTAGTATAGAAATTTGTTAGGCTTGAAGGTAAATCTTTCCCTTACTTCCAGCTTCCAGCCCCTTTTGTATTAGCATTTCTTCACAATGCAGTTGGTTTTGAAGTAGAGGATTTATAACTACAATTTGATCACCTGCAGACCAAATATTAACTGCTAACGTTTACATTTCACTGTTAATTCATAGCAATTGAGACATAAATATGTCTTGTGAAGCAGTTTGGCATTCGATACCTGCATGCAATTTCACTGTCATAATTTCTGTTTAGCTTTATCTAGCAGTATATACCATAAAATGGGAATGCATTTTGTTATGCTACAGTTGTTTTCTGTTAAAAAACCTGTAACAAAAAATGAGGAGGAATTCATAATAGCTCGATTTTTAGATGTAGACTTCTTTTAAAATTTTAAGCAATTTAGGATCTTTCAATGGAGAAGTATATTAACTGTCATGATTTTGTTTCTATTACAGAAGGACAATTAAGACACATTAAAACTGGGGAGCCATTTGTTTTTAATTATCGTGAAGATTTGCATAGATGGAACCAAAAGCGCTATGAAGCTCTTGGAGAGGTACATAATTTGTGTGTGTTTGTATATAGTGTGTGTACATGTATATATGTGAGTATATATATATATATATGTATGTATATATATGTGTATATGTATATATATATATGTATTTGTATGTATATATATGTGCATGTGTGTGTATATATATGTGTGTGTTTATATGCTATGGGTTTTGTTTCCCTGTAGAAGTGATACTTTCACATATGTTAATAAAGTTTTAGTGAGGCTTCAGTCATTTAATAGAAAGTATTTCAGGATTTATTGCATATTAATGCTCTAATAGTAATTTCTATTGCTTGCTATATAGCGTAGGGTGTAATTTAGACTACTATTTGACTTTAGTATATCTTCAAAATAGAGTATCATCTACCTGCATAAGTCAGAATATTATAGAGTGCCGTGTTTTCTTTACCTTAGTCACTTCATGGATTACAAAGCTGTGGCATTTTACTTTTTAGCTGAAGATAAATGCATTGGTTGGTTTTCTCATGTTACCAGGAAATACCGGGAACCACTAGCTAAAGTAGAAGTCTAAAGATTAATTGATTAAATATTTGTTGATGTATTACATATTTGGGGGTAATAATGTAATAGTTAATGTTTAATAATGTAATTAATTAATAATGTAATAAGGCTACTGGTACTTCCTAGGTGGTTCAGCCACCCACAGCTACCCACTCACTCCTCACTGTGGGATAGGGGAGAGAATCAGAAGGGTAAAAGTGAAAAATTCACAGGCTGAGTTACAGTTTAAATAGGTAAAGTAAAAGCTGTGCACACAAGCTGTGCACACAATAAGAAATCAATTCACTTCTTTACATCAGCAGGCAGATATATAGCTATCTGTAGGAAAGCAGGGCTTGTTTGTGCATAATGGTGCCTTGGGAAGACAAGTGCATTATCCATAGAATCCTAGAATGGGTTTGGATTGGAAAGGACCTTAAAGGTCACCTAGTTCCAACCCCCTGCCATGGGCAGGGACACCCTCTACTACATGAGGTTACTTGAAGCCCTGACCTTGAAGGCTGACAGGCATGGGGCATCCCCAGCTTCTGTGGGCAAAGTCTTCCAGTGCCTCACCACCCTCACAGTCAAGAATTTCTTCCTAACATCTAATATAAACCTACTCCCTTTTGCTAAGTTTGAAGCTATTGCTCTTTGTCCTATCGCTTCCATGTTGTTGTCAATAGTCCCTCTTCAGCTCTCTTGTAGCCCCTTTACTGGAAGGTGCTGTAATGTCTTCCTGGAGCCTTCTCTTCTCCAGGTTGAACAACCCAAACTCTCTCAGCCTGTCTCCATGATAGAGGTGCTCCAGCCCTATGGGGCTGCTCTGTGCTTGCTTGCTCAACCACTTTTTCATTTGTGCATCAGCCTGGGCACTCCGCTGAATGTGCTGGAGCTGCCCAGCTGTTTTTCCCGCCAGAGGTTTGTTACCAGGGATTGATGAAGCTTGCTTTTTACCTTCTTCTCCTCATTCCTGCAAGAACAGTGGCAGGGAGCAGACAGTGAGTGGGGCTACTGCAGGTGCTTCTCACATTTTTTCACATTGTATATTTTTCTAAAAAGAGGGATTGTGCTACGTTTAGACATAAGATGTTGCTGTGTCTACATTGTCCAGGTTACTTGATACACATTTCTTCTGAGAGGAAACACTGTTGCATGGCCTGTGTGTACAGACGTTTGTGTGTGTCTACATTGTTCAGCTATTCCCATTTTCCAAATAAGGGAGTTGGACAAGGCACGACTCTAAAGATCAGTATGTCTCCATGTGGTATCCTGTGCCACCACACCTTCCTGTGCGTGTTTGGAAATATATTGCAAATTTCACATTCTGTGCATCTGAAAAGTGTGTGAACGTAGCTTCAACCCACAGTAGTATGAACAACTTCTTGTGATTTTTGGTTAACTAGGAGGTGTATGTGTTCTGGGAGTGGGGATCTTACATTTGTGATCTGTGTTGTGCATTTTGCCTTAGTTATAGTCATTCTCCATGTTTAAGTTTGAATGATCTTTGAAAATCCACTTTGTTTATATTGGTAGGTAAAAGGTAAGGAAGGCTTAAGGTCAGGTATCTGACAGAGAGAATTGTTCTAAGTTGTCTGGTTTGTATTTTTGGAGAAAAATCTCATATATGTTTCATCCTATTTCAGCTAGGTGCTAGGTACTACAAAGTTGTTCCAACAAGCCACAAATTTATAAATGTTCCATTGTCTAATGTTGGCATAGGTTATTTGAGAACACAGGGGAAGCTGATCCTTGGCATTTATTCACGTAACTAAAATCTCATTTTGTGTCATAAATTAGCGGGTCACTGATGCAAATGTTGACTAGTACCAGAGTGGTGTATCACCCTCTGATTAGTTGTTTTGTAGTCTAAGGTGAAGATGCATTTAGCAAACTCTGATAGCTTAAGGAGCAGTAGTTCAAATGATTTGTAAAGTGATGCAGTAAAATCTGGCCTTAGGCCTTTGCTTTGAAACATCATCCTTCAGTTGTAGGAGTTCTTTAATGTGCATTTATGTTCAATTATGTAGCTGGTCATACAGTGATATGATGAAGTAGCTAGATTTGTATCCCTGAACAAAAGTGTTTTATGTATTCAGTGTTTCCATTGTTAGCCCAGTCGTTGTATGCTGGTTTTGTAATTTTTAAAGGATATATACATCCTGCACAAGACAACATTTTTTACTGGACATATATATGTTGTGGGCTACTTTTAATGTGTTTTACTGATTTTAAGAAGTGAGTATACTCCCTGGCCTTATGGTACCAGCATCATTCTCTCTTTTGGAACATTAATAAATTTCAGTTTGGTTATCCATGATTTTTTTGCTGATAAAAGTTATGAATACACTATCTGTGATGTTCTGCCATTTTTCTGATTGTATGGAAATTGAATCTTCAAAAATTAAAATGATTTCTCAATGTCTCCACTCCTTGCATCTCTTTATTCTTTATTCACTGATCAGTTATTTCAGGCACAAAATTTTTTCTGCAGCCTTTTGATATGTGTTGTTAATAGACAATTTAGTGAACTGTTCATAATTTTGCAATTCTGGTTCAGTCATTGCTATTGTGGCATTGAATTTTGTAGAGAGCCTCTCCATTTGCTTTTTAAAAATTAAAATGGCAACAGAAGTGCATAGAACATCGTGTTGCAGCTGCTTCGAACTGACGAATAATCCATGTAGCAAGTTTGAAGTACGATTGAGAAAAAATTGGTGACAACAGTTCAGTTGTTGCAGACATACCATTCCAGTTCAAGATTGAATTTTGATTTTTTTTTCTAGCTTTGAGTTACACAGATTTGGATTCAAGGTTGAACTCCAGATTAGACTCATGTGATATGTGTCTCCTTGCATTTTAAGTAGATGTGTGTGCTTATTGTTTGTACTGCACTTGCAGATGATATGACTCCTGAAATTGCCAACAGTCTGCTTCAGCCCTTGCCTTATCATTACATTGAAATTAGTTGGAATTACAAAGAAAATACTAATATCTGTTGCTGGGACTTTACCCTTGATCTTGCCAGTCACATAGGTTGTGTTGATAATGAGTTTTTGTATGAAAAAGTGTGTGTTGACTTTCTCCTTCCACAGTCATGTAGTACCCAGAGTATCTGTAGCATCAGAAGGCAGCTGTCTGTCTGTCACTTTGCAGGTCTCTTAACAGCCTGAAGGCAGTTACAATTTGTTGATTGCTTGGAGGCCATTGAACACTGGCATTAATACTTTTGAGAGTGCCATCACTGATGACAAGACTTTTACCTGTACTGATGGTTTGCTTGTCTACCAATGTCTTGCAAAATTCAAAGAGGATTTTTAAATATGTAGATTATAATGTGGACCATTACATAAATGTCTCTGCCATGACCCTATTCAAGTTTATTCCATGTCTTGTAATGGCAGTGTGTCTGACCTGCAGAAGTCTGTAAGCAGGTAGCAAAAGAATTGTGGTGTTTTTTTTGCAGTTACCACAGTACAATATTTTGTATTTATGTAGAACAGATACATAAAGCAAAGAACACTTAAAGCAGAAGTTCCTTGTATGTTTCATGTATGATAAGATACAGTTAATTTTATGTTATGAGAGAAGTCTTGTTCCACTAAATATACTGCTCTAAAGTATGTTCACAGTGTTAGGTCCAGCTGATCATAAAGTAGATTTGCCATCAATGTTAATATTTGATTGGTGTGAGTGGGATAAGTGTGTAGAATTATGACCTTGACAACCCATAATTAAGATAGCTAAGTAGTAAAACGGGATTTTTTTTCCCAGATCTCCTTTAAGTTAGAGAACAGCTTGGTCTCAACATGATTTAAAAAATAAGCATTCACCTGCTACTAATTTCCTCCTTGGTTGCAAAGATCATTATTTGTTTTGATGACTGAGAGGCTATTTACATAGCACAAATGAAAGCATAGAGCAGCAGAAGAGGACATGTAAGTTAATGAAGAAGGAAGCATTAAGTAGTCTGCATTTGAAAGGGTAGCTTCTTGCATGAATAACCCAAAATCTGATGATAGGCTGCACGTGCACCTGATAGTACTTAAGGTCCAATCTTGCAGCCAAAGCTCATGTGAATAAACTCAATAGGTCTGATCTTGTGAATAAGGGCTGCAGGATCAAGTTTCAAATAAAATGTGCAGATGATTAGTAGAAATCCTTACACTCTTAGTTTTAGTTTCTTTGCAGTTTATCATCGAACATTCCAGATTTTCTCTGGCTAGCAACACTATAATATAATAAAGTACATGCTGCACACCATGGATCAAGCAAAATTGTTTGTGTACCTTGACTTATTAAAATGTATTTGCTGTTGGTTATTTAATGATTGGAAAAATTGTTCTTACTGAGTCAACAAAATAAATTTATAGTGATGTAACATATCATTGGAACATTTGCCTTTTTGGGATGCCTGCTTGGCTTGGGCTATTGAAGAGGTTGTTCTGTTCACAGATGAGATGCTAAATACTTAACAGGTGTCTGCGGAGCATGTGTGAATTGAATTTTTTCAGTGTCTTGTATTATAGTCAAATAAGGGTGAGCTTCCATGGAGGTAGCAAAAAGGCTCACTAAAACTCTTTCTAACTCCTGTTTCAGAGGGAGAGTAAAAGCATCTAATTGAAATATCTCCCCCATCCTTGTTTTTGAAAGTGGGTAGTTTCTGGTTTGTGTGGTCTTGTTTGATAGTGCTATTTCTCTGCAAGTTATGCCCCATTTTGGTGGTTTAGGAGTGGTACTCTCCAGTTCAGTGCTCCCACTGCACTGAGGCACTCCAAACCATGTGCTGCTTCCTTCCTTCCCCCTCCCTCTCCTTCCCCTGTGATGGGATGGAGAGGAGAATTGCAGGAAAAAAGGTAAAGATCATGGGCTGAGATAAGAACAATTTGCTGGAAACAGCAATGAGATCAGAAAACTAACAGAAACAGCAACAATATTAATAGCAAGAGTGTACAAAAGCGAGAGAGTGATTTACATGCAAAATGCTCACTGCAGAGGTCTGACCCATGCAGACAGGCTCCCTTGCTCCGGAAGTGAGCACTTCGCTGTTTGTGAAAAATGACAAGCCAGTATAGAATAACCTCCGGGTCCCAGCAATGCCCCCAGTCTGGCTGCTGCAAAAATGAAACCTGTCCTGGCTGGAATCAGGACATCCATCTACTAATGAACGTTGCAGAAGGTTTTTTGCTTTAGCAAAATTTTACAGTGGAGTCAATGTCACAAAAAATATTTAGAATTGCACCTCTCCTTGAGGTACACATCATGTTTCCCCATCCATCTGCATTACCCATGAAGTGTACTCGGGTGATTAAAAAAAAAATCCCACTGATGGGTTTGCCTTTGTTGGAGGCAGGACTAATCCAAACTATCATCCCTAACAGCTTCCTGCTATGCACCATGGTAACTCTGTCCCTTCTGTGCTATGTGGGGGTTTTAATTGGCAGGACCAGCTAGTCTAGTGTTAGCTAACTAGGTAGTCTTCAAATAACTGTAGATCCCAGTATTTGAAATACCCACCACCTGTTGCTTTCAATGTCGTTTTAACAGTCCATTGTACTGTTCAATTTTCCCAGAGGCTGGTGCATGACAGGGAATATGATACCCACTCAATACTGTGCTCTCAGGTCCAGGGGTCTATGAAGCTATTTTTGAAATGAGTCCCATTGTACAACTCAACTCTTTCTGGGGTGCCATGTCACCACAGGACTTGCTTCTCAAGNCACCACAGGACTTGCTATTCAAGGCCCGAGATGGTGTTCAGGCAGTGGTGTGAGGCACAGGGTGCATCTCCAGCCATCCAGTGGCTCTTCACACCACTGTCAGCACATAGGGCCTGTCTTGGCAGGTTTGCAGGGGTGTGATGTAATTTACCTGCCAAACCTCCCCGTATTTATATTTCAACCATTGTCCACCATACCACAGGGGCTTTACCTGCTTGGCCTGCTTGATCACAGAGCATGTTTCACAGTTATGGATAACCTGGGACATGGTGTCCATTGTTAAGTCCACCCCTTGATCATGAGCCTATCTCTGTTTTGCCTCTCTTCGCTGATGACCTGAGGAATCATGGGCCCACTGACCAGAAATAATTCACCCTTATGCTGCCAGCCCAGGTCCACCTGAGACTCTTCAATCTTTGCAGCCCAATCCACCTGTCCACTGTTGTGATGCTCTTCAGTAGCCCCACTCCTGGGTGCGTGTGCATCCACCTGAGGTACTTTACAGCCAGCTTCTCTGCCTGGGTAGCGATGTGTTGCCACAATTCCTCAGCCCAGATGGGTTTACTCCTGTGCTGCCAATTGGCCCTTTTCCATCAGTCCAGCCACACTCCATAGCATTTGCTACCATCCATGAGTCAATGTAGAGGTAGAGCACTGTTCACTTCTCTTGTTCAGTGATATATAAAGCCAGCTGGATGGCTTTCAGCTCTGCTACCTGCCTTGGTCTACCTTGTCCTTCCATAGCTGTGTGACTCGCCATGTAGAACTCTGTACAGCTGCTTTCTGTTTTCAATGTAGCCCAACTATACAGAAGGAATCATCAGGGAAGAGATCATATTTTTTTTCATTTTCTGGTGGCTGGCCAATTATCTGATGGGACCTCATCAGCATGTGTAACCTCCTCCTCCTCTTCTGATGATAATCAACATTTTTTGCTTTTGGGTGGATTCATGATGACTTCCAAGATCCCTGGGCAGCTGGCATTTCCTGTTCAAGCTTTCTGTGTGATCAGAGTGATCCAATTACTCCCCATAGCATCAGTGGCATGATGTGTGGAAGGAACGTTTCCTTTGAACATGTGACCCAGCACTGGCAGTCAGGGTGCCACTGGTGCCCATCACTTCTGAAGCAGCTTAAACCCCTTCTTAAGGTTCTAGGATCTTTTTCAGTTGTGATGTAGTGCGCCTCAGATCCTTTGTATCCCCAAGTCTAGAACCCCAGGGTTTGTCCTCTAATCTCCTCGGGTATTCTTCCAGATGCTCCAGGAAGGACCATTCTCCCCATCTGCAGTGTAGAGCACATTTTTCACATCTTTGCTGTCCTGATATGCCCCAGGGCTACTGCATCAACAATCTCCTGTTCGATTTGTTCAAAAGCTTGTTGTTCAGGACACCACTTAAAATTATTTTTCTTCAGGTCACATGGTAGAGAGCACTCACAATCTGTAATCTGGAATATGCATCCACCAAAAACCCACAGCATCTAAGAAAGCCTGTTTTTCCTTCTTGCTGGTTGGCAGGGACATAGCTGCTATTAGGTTGACCACATCCATTGGAATCCAGTGATGTTCATCTTGCCATTTTAATCCTAAAAAAGGAATTCCCTGGACAGGTCCCTTGAGCTTACTTTGCTTTATGGCAAAAGCAGCCTTCAGGAGGATTTGGATTATGTTCTTCCCTTTTTCACAAACTTTCTCTGCTGTGTTCCCACATACAATGATGTCATCAATATAAGTGTTCTGGAGCCTCACCCTTTTCCAGTGCAGTCTGGATCAGTCCAAGGCAAGTGGTGGGCCGGGGTTTCCACCCCTTGCACAGCCAGTTCCAGGTGTACTTAGTGCCCCTCCAGGTGACAGCAAACTGTGGCCTGCACTCTGCTGCCAGAGGAATGGAGAAGAACATATTTGCAATGTCAGTGGTGGTACCACTTTGCTGCCTTGGGCTCCAGTTCATACTGAAGTTCCAGTATGTCCAGCACAGCAGTGCTCAGAGATGGTGTGAATTCCTTCAGTCCACAGTAGTCCACTGTCAGTCTCCACTCTCCACTGGACTTACACCCTGGCCAAATGAGACTATTAACCAGTGAGTGTGTCTTGCTGGCCATTCCCTGGCTCTCCAGTTCAGGAACCATCTCATGGATGGGGTCACAGAGCCCTGGTTGGTGTGGTGTTACCAATGGTGCATTGCTGTGGTAGTGACTGGTACCTGTTGTTCTTTGACCCTCAGCTGTCCCACAGCAGAACGGTCCTCTGAGAGACCTGGCAAGGTATTCAGCTGTCTAATTTCCTCTGTCTCCACAGTAACTCTCCCAAAAGCTCACCAATGAATGGCCTTTTGGGGTCCTTGAAATACCCTCTGTTACAACCCACCCCTGAAGGTGAGGGTAATCCCAGTTCTTGCTAATAGACCCCTTGAAACAGATTTGAGTGAAATGACACTGAGTCATTGATGTTTGTAAGTATATATAAGTAGATTCTATTTTAGAACTCTTTACCTTGTAATGGAAAGCAGGTATATAGCTGGTTTAGTTATCATTATTGTCTTGGTTTAAGATAATTTGAGAAGGACACTCTAAAATGATTTACCTCCCCTTAGTTTAACCAATAAGGAGAAATGAATGTGAGTAGGTATAAGTTAAAAAATATAACCGTTTACTAAAAAACTGGAATAGCGAAAGGGAAAAAACCCCAGGGTTTGGGTTTTTTTAAAAACATATAATAACAGCAGCAGTATTAATAACAAAAGTATAGAAAAGAGAAAGAGTGATTTACATGCAAAATGCTCCCTGTGGAGCCTGACCTGACCCCACAGCAGCCATGCTACCCCAACCAGAAGAGACCCCTTTTCCCTGAAGGAGAGTCCCCTCCCGCTGGCCTAGGAATGATGTGAGGCAGTATAGAATAACCTCCGGGTCCCACCCATGCCCCTCCTGGCTACTGCAAAAATCAACCCTGTCCTGGCCAGACCAGGACACCCATCTACTGATGAACATTGCAGAAGGTTTTTTGCTTTAGCAAAATTTTACAGTGGAGTCAATGTCACAAAAAAACATTTAGAGTTGCAATATTTGGACAAAAATATAAAGGTAGGCAGAAGAGAGAGATTAGCCAAGATCTCTAAAATATGTGAAGATGAAATCTCACTTCATATCACACAGAGAACGATTTGTGTGGACTAGAGAATCATGAGTGTACCAGTTGAAGGAGGAGCCGAAATAAGCCCTATCACTTTATGGACAGCAAGGACAATTATAAATGCAGTTCTTTAGGAATCCATGCCCTATTTGTTATAGGGGTTTTTTCATACTGCTTTGATTATTTTTGGTTTTTGCTAGGTAAGTGTGGAATAGAAAAATGGCAAAGAAGACTTGAAGCAAATTAGGTAAAGCAACTAAAATTGGGGCATGGTACTGAATTTCTCGTTAATAGTAGTTCCTAAGCTGTAAATAATACATTTCTAGAAAGTTCCAGTCCATTTACTTTTCCCATTTTTGAATCAATGTTTTTGATAACAGAGAAAAGATAGTGGAGGCAGCAGAAAAAAAAATTAAATTATATGTGTGTTGTGCAGTCTTTATAATTCTATAAAGATTTCAGCTTTTAACAATCTGTTTATTTTCAACATTTCTTTCTTCTGAGTGAAGTAAATGGACAGTTAGGATTCGGGACTACTTAACAGTACCTACGGAAATTTAAATATGAATCTTCATTACATGCAGTATATTCATTTGCATATGCTAAATTGGCTTTCAAAATCTGGTGTTTGTGAAGACTTTTTAGTGGAATGATTATGTCAGATGTGCTTCAGTGAACTCTTCTAGTTTGCAGGCAGCAATTGGCAGTAGGTTGGTTCATCAGAGTAACATGACAGTTCTCGAAAGGTTCAGAGATAGTTTTATAATTATTGTTAACATGATTCTTGAAAGAAATGATGAGCATCTCATAAACCCAGATGGGAGTTTGTTAAATTGTTGATAAATGTGTTTTACATTTTTAAATTGATAAACAGTGAAAAGCAGAGAAGATACAATAAGGCAGATGGTTGTTTATAAAGCACTTGTAAGTTGCTGCAATTCAAAGAGTGGTACTAATTGTTAAAAAGAAGACAAGAATTGGAATGGAGGAGTGTTTCAATGAGTTCATCATGAGCTTTTTAAAAATAAAACCTTCAGCAGCTTTAGTTCAATTAGAACCATTCTTGCCATTCTGGGTTTACATGCAAAAGTTTAGACTCTTAGTTCTTAATAAACTTTGTACCAGCCATTTTCATGTAGCTGAAATTAAAGCTACAGCTACTCTACCTGCATGTATCCATTTCTTTCTTTTTCCTTTTTTGTGGTTTGGAAAGAACCCAGAATTTAGTGCACAGCAGAATAAAGTTGAATTATCATTGGACTTAATAATTGTTTCCATTTAAAAACAATGACCACAGTGGCAAACTCCAAAATCAGCAGATATTTTGCAGCAAGGAAGTATAATGGGAGCTAGATGACTTACGTTCTGTTCAGGAGTGGTGAGAAAAATGCTTGTTTGACAACTATGTAACCAGAATAAAGATACATCTAAGTAGTGGTTAGGCAGAACACCAATTAGTATGTGTGTGACTTGGTGCACCTTTCTCTTGTGAATGTTCAGGTCGTGTTTCCTTTAGTGATCTTAAAAGTTTCCAGGAAAGGCTAAGTATTTTCCTTCTTTTTCAGCATGAGTTTTTTGAAAAACAGATATGTAGATTACTGCTTTCATCAAACAGCTCTTCTAAAATATGTTTATTTCCAGTTGCAGAACTCCAGAAGAGTTTGTTCTCTTTCACAGTATTTTCAGCTTTTGCATAATAAAGACTTATATACTTTCTTTATTTTCAACAAGATACCTATACATCTTATTTTTCTAGGAATATTTTTATTAATGTTTAGCAGAATAGTGATATTGTCAATAAAACTGCATCAGTTGTGTCAGTCCTTCATAGAAATAATTTGTTAAGTTGCAAAGTTATATCATGCTGATCAGCTAAAAATATGCAGACTGCCTTTAAGCAGGAACATCCTAACCATGATTGTATCTAGAGGTCTATCTGCATACTCTAGTGGTGGAGCTTCCTGGTATAAAGCAGACCCTAGATGAAAGTTACTGCTGTGAAGTGCAAGAGCTAACCATGGTGGATGGAGCTAGGCTCATACTATGTCTGTGAAGCTGACGTCTAGGGGAGAAAATGTGCTGGTTTTCAAGTTTTGTAAGGTGGTCATATGTAATGATTCACTTAAGTTTTGTGAGGTTTGTATGAAACCTTCAGAAGAAGCACCAGAAATCTTCTGTAACTGTTATCTAATTCTTTGGGAAGGGTACTGAATGTCAAGACTGTTGAAGTCAGAATGTGACATAGACTGAGAGAAGAAAGAACAATTGCTTTAATCTCTTGCTACATAGTTAAATCCAAAAGAATTATTTGCTCTAGGCAATGCTGGCCTACTTTTATGCCAGTTCAGGATAATATTTAAACTCTAGGAAAAGTTTGAAAGCTCTTCATGTGCAGCTGTCTTCTTTCCATTTTTGGTACTAAACAGCTGTGCTTTCTACATGCTGTCAGGTTTTGACCTTAGCCTTAATTACGGAAAAAGGAGTTTCAATCTCCTGCTTGGAGTGAAGTAAACATTTAAGAAGGCCTTACAACTGGCTGTTTCAATACCTAGCTCTAAAATTCTGCAGGGAGTTGGTAGGTTTGATCAGGACTGGCATTCTTACCCAGCTTTCAGTATGTGTCCTTTAGAATAGTGGTTTCTAACCTGAGGGTAAGCACACCAGAGAAAGCATCTAGGAAAGCAAACCCACCACTGTGTAGCAATCCATGTCTTTACTAGAACAATGTGTAAATGTCTGCACAAATTTAAGTTCAAAAATACAGGTCTTTAAAAAACCAGAATAAGTTCATCCTTCAGTAAGAGCTTGTTTCATTTAAAGTGTATCCACTTTAAATAGCAAAGCCATGCTTCTTTTAAGTCCTGTTGGTGTGGATCCTATTCCCAGATTCCTCTGTTATTCAAGTTCAATAGGACAAACCTGGTTGTGTATCCAAACTAGGGAACAAGAAGCTGGGAAGCAGTGCTGTGGAAAGGGATTTGGGGTTTTTTGTTAAGGCCAGGCTACATATCAGTGAACAGTGTGCCCTGGCAGCCGGGGCTATCAGGCCCAGCACTGCCAGCCAGTCAGAGGAGGGGATTGTCCTGCTCTGTTCTGCACTGGGGTGGTCTCACCTTGAATATTGTGTGCAGCTTTGGGTACCATAATATAAATAAAACAATAGGCTATTAACAGTCCAAAGGAGGGCCATGAGGATATGGTGAAGGATCTGGAGGGGAAACCTTATGAGAGGTGTCTGAGGTCACTTTGTTTGTTTAGCCTGGAGGAGACTGAGGGACAACCTCGTCATGTCCTCAACATCCTGACGGATGGAAGTGGAGGGGCAAGAACTGATCTCTTTGTTCTTGTGTACCAATTACGGGACACAAGGAAATAAGGTGAAGCTGAGTTGAGGAAGGTTCAGGTTAAGTATGAGGAAAAATTTCTTCACCCAGAGATGGCTGGACACTGCAACAGGCTTTCCAGGGAAGTGGTCACAGCACCAAGGCTGTCTGAGTTCAAGAAGCATTTGGACAACACTCTTGGGGGCATGGTGTGATTCTTTGGGCCGTCGTGCAGTGCCAGGAGTTGGACTCAATGGTCCTCATGGATCCCTTCCAACCCAGCTTATTCTGTGATTCTGTGAAGTTTTCAGTTTGAAATTGCATATTGCCTTACACCAACTGGTTTTTCAAGACATGTGTCGTGATTCACTTGGAAAGGTATTATCTGATAGTATGTATACTGCTACTTAAGTCTATTGTATATAGCAAAAGTGAACCTTAAGAGGGTTGTGTGCCTTGAAATCAGTTTGAAGTAGTAGAAAAGGAAACAGCTTGTTTGATAACATGAGCTTATACTCACAGTTGTCAGCCAGGAACAGAGCTCTTGTTTGTCCTGAATGTCAATCTACTGTTAAGTTTACAGTGTCACAGCTCTTTTTTCTGAAGTATTTTGGGAATGACAGGGAGCATTGGATGCTACTTTGCTAGGACTACATAAGGATTAAACATGAAGAAAAAGGTCTGATAAAGTCTTGCAGATGTCAGCATAGTTCAGTGCTCTTTGTCACAGTGGTCTAGTATGCAAGAAATACTTCCAGATGTATATGGTTGTAGGTAAATAAAATTCAAATAATTTTCTTAGAAGATAAGTTGAATTCATCTTCTGGAAGTTATCAAGGTGCATACTGAGTTGGAAGTACATGACTTCAAGTTTTATCAGTTCTCCATCAGTAAGCTAAAACTGCAAATTAATAAAGTACATCATTAATATTTTTTTCTGGAACATATCTTCCTTTATACAGATACTGTATGATTGGGTTATTTCAAAGTTAATCTGTAAGATGATATTCACTTATCTTTCTGTAAGACAAATCTGATGTCAGTTCACAGTTTGCCTAAGAATTAAAATATATTTTTTCTTTTCCTCAACTGTCTTTTAGAAAGTTACACTCCTTGGTGAAATGCTCAGTATATTCTTCTGGTTTCAGTTTCTTGGGCTTACCTTTCCACCTTCACAGGAAACCAATTGAGGATATTGTCAGATAGATTAGAAAGTAGAAGTTATTTGGCTGCAATATTAAATGAACTACTAATAATTTTTGACACAAAAATAGCCTGTAACCCTAGAGATAATATAGGTAAAATGAACATAAATTAAGTAAATCATAAGGTGAGTACAAGTGGAAAGTGAAGGTTGATGCACATTTTTAATGCCATTTAGTATTTTGTTGGACAGGCTACATTCAGTAACAGAAAAAGTCCTAACTTAGATCACAGAAGCATGTTTTTGATACGATTTACAATATTCAGGAGTGAAAATGTTCCTGATTCTGCATTACAAGTCATAATTTTAAGAATACTGTGTTGGGAAAATAAGGCACATTAGCCAGCAGCACAAATAGCAGAAGAAGCCATAATACTCACTTCTCAACTCAGCGAAATGAAGATTGTTTGGAGCGTTCAGGCGAGCAGGGGGTGATCTCTAGGCCATTTGCAGGCGATTTTGAAAAGGCTCTAGGGAGTGCTGAGAAGAGGAGTGGGCAAGCGGGCGGGGCCCGGCCCGTCAGTGAGGGCGCGGCGCAGCAGCTGCGGGCAGTTCCCGGGGCAGGGTGAGCAGCCAGGGCGCACCCACGCTCCTGCTGCTGCGTTGTCTTTCGGCTGCTTGAGGGGTGCTTTTTCTTTTCCCCCGAGCAATGGTTTACAAATGGTCAAAAGCCGTTGCTGCTGCTGCCAGCAAAAGTGTGCTAACCCAAAGAGAGCCCCCCAAGGGCACGGCTGCCCAGAGCCCCGGCTGCAGGGAGTGTCTGAGCCTGGGGGCAACAGCGGGGGACAGCGCAAAAGACACCCGTGTGTGGTGTGAGCAGGTGAGTGATCTGCTCTGTCTGGGGGCAGGGCCTAAGGAATAAGTGGAAAGGCTGAGGATTGCTAGGGAGAGTGGAAGAGAAACAGATTTGTGGAGTTACAGCCTTGCAACCCTGAGAGAAGCTCAGCAGGAGGAGCCCTGTCCCTCTTACCATCAGGCAGAAGGAGGAGACCTAGCAGATGGG
>VZRO01001927.1:530567-577181 GCA_013397915.1 Daphoenositta chrysoptera
TGTGGAAGACAACTCCCTGTCACAGTTGGTGAGGGAGCCTACCAGGGTCTACCAGGGGCTCTGCTAGACCCGCTGTTTGCAAACAGAGAGGAGCTGCTGGGAGACGTGGTGGTCAGAGGCTGTCTGGGGCACAGTGACCACAAAATGATAAAGTTTTCAGTTCTTGGTAAAGTAAGGAGGCGCCTCAACAAAACTTCTGTATTTCCAGAGGACAGACTTTGGGCTATTCATGGGTCTGATTCAGAAAGTTCCCTGGGAAACAGCCCTTAAAAACAAAGTGGTCCAGGAAGGTGGGCATACTTAAAGAACTAAATCTTGAAGGCACAGGAGCAGACTGTCCCTGTGCCAAAAGAGAAGCCGGTGGGGAAGAAGACTGGCCTAGCTGAGCAGGGAGCTTTCCCAGAAACTCGAGGGAAAAAAAAGAGAGGGTGGAAAAAGAAGTGGGCAACTCAGGAAGTGTTCAAGGATGTTGTTAGGTCATGCAGAAAGAAAATTAGAGATGCAAAAGCTCCGTTAGAAGTTAATCTGGCTGCTTCTGTAAATGATAATAACAAGTGTTTTTATAAATACATTAATGAAATAAGGACCAAGGAAAACCTCCATTCTTTATTGAATACTGGGCGGGGTAAAAATAATCACCAAAGATGAGGAATAGGCTGGTGTACTTCACACCTTAGTCTCAGTCTTCAACAGTAAAACTGGTTATCGTCAGGACAACTGGCCTCCTGAGCTGGTAGGCAGGGATGTGGAGCAGAGTAAATGCCCTGTAATCAGGAGGAGGTAGGTAGTGCCCAACTGCACGACTTAGATGTTCACAAGTCTGTGGGAGGGTGCTAATGCCTAAAGGTTTTTAGCATCAGCAGAAGTCCTATGAGGAGCTTCTGAAGGAGCTAGGGTTGTTTAGCCCGGAGAAAGGCTAAACAACACAAGAAATTTTCAGGTAGAATTAAGTAAATCCTGTTTATTTTGACCCACTAGTATTCTGGAGCACAGTGGCAAAATGGTGAAGATATCTTGCTATGGAAAGAAGGTATTATTTAGAGTTCTGCTCTGGATTTACATAAAATTAATCCTTCAGTCTATCTGTGAATATTTATCTGGTCATTGCTGAGTAATGAAAGGTGGCAGAATTAGAGGATGACACATCACTGACTTTCTTGTCTGTGACTACAAAAGCTGGTGTGCTTTAACTATGTTAATCTGATATGTCATTTGGTTTTGACATGGATTTTTAACCTTTTGAAAGCAGAGCACTGCCTCACCACCTAAACAATGTTTTTTTTCCATAATAGTTGGAATAATCAAAACTGCTCTTTCTTCCAGATCCCTTGTCATAACTCATCTCTACTATGAAATTTAGAGATAAGATAGTTGTAGCTATATAGGTAGGATTGGACTATTAAAATGTATTTATAATCTTCATTTAAACTTTTTCCATGGTTAAACTTTTGAGCTTTTTTTAGTTTCCGTCTTTGTTTTGCAAACTTTTCATCATTGTGTTCCTTGTCCCAGCTTGGGACAGGGGTCTTGCTTTCTGCTGATGCTTAATTGCTTGTAGTGCAAGGTGCTTGATTGAATCCTCTGCTTAATACTGATACATAAATATGTATATGTAGGTATATTAAAAAAAAAAAGGGAGAATTTCCATAAGATGCACTTTGTAATTAAGTAATTTCTAAAGCCAAATAATTGTCAAGTGTTTTCTAAAATTAAGATGCTTCTTTTAAAAAGGAAAAAAAAAAGGAAAACAAAAAATAAACCAACAGGTGTCAGCAAAGACCATGTAACAAAACATTGGGTCAAATCACATCAACAGTATATGCTGCATTCATGACAAATCCCCGTTGTCTTCATTTAATTCTTTCAAAAGATCTTGAGATACTAGTTGTGATCAGTCAGCTCAAAATCCAGAGTATCACAACTGTGTATTAAGATTGAATTAAATTGCTTTCAGTAGAAAACACGAGAAATCATATAGAGATAATGTCAGTTCCATCTTAATGAATTGTTCTCCCACACTATAATCCAAGTCAGGTCTTAGTGGATTTTTAAAATGCCATTGATTTAGTTTCTCTCTGTTTTTTTGTTTTTTTTTTTTTTTTCCTTTTTTAGCTTGCTGAACTGAGGCTTTAAAAAGTCCATTCAGCTTTTAGGATTTTTTGTTCTAGAACAGTGATGAGGTTTTTTGGTTTTGTTTGTTTTTCACAGTTCTTAGGTAAGTCTGTATCCAAGAGCAGTATGTCAAAAAGTTCATTGCATCTCTCATTAGTACATATTGGCAGGTTTGTCACCTCAGGGTCAAAATAAGCTCATTCAACCAAGGCTATGGCAGCTACAGTAGCAAGCCTCAGGTCAGTCCCACCACTTGAGATTTGCTGCAGGGCAGTCAGTTGGAATTCATTTTGCATTTGTTTCACTGAACATTATTGTTCTTACACTGCAATGAGGAAAACATTGTGGTTAGACTACTGCATAAGGATTGTTTCCCTCTTGTCCCTATTTTCTCTTTTTGCATTGAAGTGCCTATTACCAATGAGGAGACAAATCTTACAAAATAACAAAATCTATTACTCGTAATGACATTGCTTCTAGTGTTTTATACTTGTTTATTTTTAAGATAAGTTACAAAACCTCCAACCTGTGTACTCTGCCTTGAAGTTCTTAGAAAATACCAGTGGTGCTAAGGAGTTTAATCTCTTAGGCTGAATAGAAATTATTTGAAAATAGTATCCTTTTTATGCCCATGTAAGGTCCATTTTTGAGAAACTCAGATTCAAGATATTTTAACTCGTTATGTCAGGTCTGAATTAATAGTTAAAATAATTTCAGAGGTCTGAGGAGCTGACAGTGACTCTTTTGGTGTACTGTAAGAAATTAAGCCAAAGATACAACTTTACAAAAAAAAAAAAGAACACAAAGGCAAATGAGGTTGATTTTGGTATGTCTGTGTGGATTTCTCAGGTGAACTGGTAATGTTCAGCTGTTACACAATTTAAGTGCAGTTCTGTCACAGGATGGGAGTTGACAAATAAACCTAAGGTCGCATTAGTTTTGCATCTCTAAAGAAAAGAAAACAAACCCGTGCATTTTTCTTGAAGTATAAGAAGTTATGTCTGAGTGACTTACTATCGAGGGTAGAGATGGTCAGACTTCAGTGATTTCTGAACCAAAAATAACACGAATAATTTTAATTCTATTTTTTCCCCTTTTTTCTCTTATATGTGTTCATGTAGGAGATTAAACTGAGGTGAAGATAATAGTTAACTGAGAATGTTACTGGAGGAATAATAAACTATTAACAACACTAAAAATGTATTAACCCTTTTAGTGATATGACTTAGGAAAATCCAAGAAGTTAGTCAAGAAGGAAAATGCCATTGCAGCTGTGTTTTATTAGCTAAAGTCTACTTAATTTTAAATATACTATCTCTGTTATTCTGAAAAATCTGGTCACTCATAAAAGCATGCAATGAAAATTATTGCCACTAGATTCTGTTACTCTCTTCACTCTCATTTACTTAGAGAACTGTTTTTAAAAATTAATGAAAAGTGATCTGACAGAGTGTTTAATGAGTATTTTTTCACAAGCTGGCATCTTTGGGGGCAGAAGCCCCTATCCACTGAGTAAGTGTATCGTTGCCAATATATCTCACTCACGATGGGAAGTAGCCATTCTTAACTTTGAGGGAGTAGTTCTGTCTCCATTCATATTTAATCCTTGGAGCAGTGAAAAGTGGTAGCAAGAGTAGTAATGGTGATAATGGCTTTCTGTTTGTGTTTTGAATATCTGTAAATGAGGAATATGATGTGAGAAATCTCAGATTCCTCCAGCTGGATCTGGTCCACCAGAAGAATGTATTTAATCTGTAGTTTTGTGCATTTCCTTTTTTTCCCCAAAATCTGCTACAAGTGTGAAGAGTAGGCAGTGGTGTGGACAGCTTGGGTTAATATCTTGTGCTTCCTCACCGTTTCTCCAAGGTCTTGTAATCTGTCCTCTGTCATGGGAGTGGTTGTAATGTCAGCTGATGTCATACGCCTTATCCTTTGTCATGACACATGTGCTTAATTCTTTATCATGTGTTAACCATACACCAGCCATTTGACAGAGTTGTTGGCATTTTGGTCGTGAGGGATGCACATATGGGGAAAGAGGGGGACATGTGGCATTTGATTGTCTTCAAAGAGACTTTGTGGTTTGTGCTAGCCTAAGGGTTCCTCACATCTGTCGTGAATCCATGACTGTTGGTTGCATGGTAATGATTTCTAGTGACACCTGATAGATGCCAGGTTAGAAGTGAAAGGCCACAAATGACACAGGCTATGCCAATTTTTTAGTATGTTTTTAGCTGAGAATTCACTCAAGAAAACATTTTGCAAGTTATAGTAATTTACTTTGTCTTTTTTCTTACTTTCCCTCTGCAGCAGGCTTGTTGTTCTATTTGTGTATGTAATTTTCTGGTGGGTAGCCATGGTTAGTTTTGAAAGTGGGAGCACATTTGGGGGGGAAAGAAGAGAATTCAGAGGACTTGGGTTGTAAAGCACAGCATGGGAGGGGAACTTGACAGGCAAGGCTCAGTGCACTTCACTGAATCCCAGCATGGGTTTTGGTGTGGTATGTACTGAAGCATCTCCTCTGGATTAGGATGTAGGTGTTATTAATCAAGTCACTGAGTTATGGTCTGTTGTCTGTATTACCTGGCAATCCCTGTTACGGAAAAGTTCGCTAGTGGGTCACCTGCAATTTTGCTCTTCCTCATGTATGCCGTGCAGGTTTTTTGATGTTTCTAGAATGTGGTACAAGGCTTTTTTCAGTATCTTACAGACTTAAAATGGAGGGCTTATGATTTTAAACGGAGTTATTTTGGAATTTCCTCCTTGCTTTGTGGGAATTCTTTTTCAGCACTCTTTTCCAGACTCTGTTTAAAGACCTCCAATACTTAGCATTGAAATGTCTCTTTGGTGTTTGTCTCCACTTAAAATCATATTTAGACTTCAATACCTTCATGGTCTTTGTAACTTTAAACATGTTGGTGTCACTGGCTCTTGGTCTTTAGTTTCTGTTTTCACATAGATCTATGCAGGTATTGATCTTTTGATCATGTAGCTTCAGGATGCTGTATTGCAAAGATTTCACAAATAAGGCTGCTAACAAAATTTTTCAATGCTTTTTGGTAATTGAAAACAATTCATAAGAAAGTCATCTAAATTAACAATACAGACTTAAAAGAACATGTGTTGTAGTAAGCCAGGACCTTACCAGTTAACGTGTACTACGCTTATGTGTACCACAACTAGGTTTCCACCTGGAGTTTGTTTTGCTCTGCAGACTGCATGCAGCATTATAGTCTTGCTGTCATGGTGCAGAATATTTAGCAATGCAAGGGAAAACAAAAGTCTGTCGTAAGATAATGTGCTTCCCTCTGTTCTTTTTGCTGTCATCCAAGTAATTAAATTTCATTTCTCTGTGATTAAAATAACCTGTTTTCTGGATCCGTATGAAGGATCACTGGTTACGACATAGCTCTATCCCCCAATTATCCGTTAGGCTATTGAACTTTGCAGATTACATATTTGAGACCACTGGCACTTTGAAAAGGTACTTCTGGATGTATTCTCTGTTATATCCAACACAAATCAAGGCTGACTTATTTTAAGCTTCTTAAAAGAGCACTGGTGAGCACTCAAGTTTGGTTCCACTCCTGAACCATGTGTATTAAGGCTCTCAACCTTGCCCACCACAGATGAAGGAAAACTAAAACAAAGAAATGGTAGAGAGATTAGATACTTGTGCTTTTATATACCCAGGATAATCTACTTGGTTTAACTGCTCAGGATGTGTTCTTCTCAGCTGTGGTCCCTCCTCTCATCAGCTTGCCTTCATTATGGGAATTTTTTATTGCAACAAAATTAAAATAGATGTGATTTCATTTAGGGCAGAAGTTTCTCAGGCTTAGGGAGGGCAGAACATGGGCTCCTCTGCTCGATGAGAGCAATTTAAAGTGTAAGCAATGTAGTTTCCTTCCAGAGAAGACTGCTTTGTTCTGGGAAGAAAGTTTCCTCTATCACACAGTTTGAATGCAACATTTTTTGGATGGTTGAAGTGTTAGGCTTTCCATGGCTGGAAAGGATGTCTCTCTTGCTATCACAATAGGTTGTGGGAGGCATGGAATTTTTTGGGATTTGTGTTTTGTTTTTTTTCTTCCTCCTGTTCTCCCAACAGTCAATAAGAACACCTTGATAGTTCTAAGTTCGAGTATTTGTCTTATTTAGGATGTCTTTTCCTGATAGACAGCACTTGGAAGTGAATGAAGTGGAAGAATACTCTAATATGAGGTGGAAGTTTCCTGTATCTCGTTCAAGAATTACAGAACTGCCAGTTTCTTCTCCATTTATCAGGCAATTAATTTCATACACTGTGGGCAGGTCTTACTATTGGTTTTTTTTCCATTCCCATCTTGGACACAGCATTGCAAGCTCTCCAGCCATCTTACTGCTGTGAGTTACAATGCAGTATACTGCTTACAGTGTTGGCACACCTTAACCAGTTTCAAGAGCCTTAGAAAAAGTGCAAATATCCCAGGTTAGTATGAGTAGCATGACTAGGTCTCTCTAGTAAGTGTTACAGTTTGCATTGAGAATGTCTGTATCTGAACAATTTGTTGCTTGATAGTTCAGATGATTTATTGATGCGGGACTGAATTGATCAGCCTCTATCACTATATACCTGCAGTAATGAGTAGCTGTGTGACTGATAATTAGTCCAGGAGAGTTTGTAGAGTGTAACCAAAACCACCTTCTCATGCAAGAAGTCACAAGACACTTCACAACATTCTACAATAGTTTCTACCATAGTTTTCAGATCTTAGATATAGAACACCAGCATGCACAAGCTAATATTGCTACTTAGAGAGTTGTGGCTATATACAATGTATAGATTTGAAATAGTAAGTCTAACTAGTTCTATAAAACAATACCATACTTTCCTTTTCTTTTTTCTACCTATAGGAAAGATAGTTTTATAATTAATTTTTTCAAATTACCCATCAGCCATAAAATCAGAAGAAGTCATTAAAGGCATAAAATCCCAGAAGTAGTGTTGGATGTGTATAATTTTTAGTACTTGCAACCATATTCCTAGATAGAACAGAATTTTGCTAGATTTTCCTAGGCAGGACAGGATTTTGTCAAGTTTTCCAGACACATCTATGGTAAGTGCAGGAAATCTGACCATTAGTGATGTTTTCAAATCTGGAAAATTTTGGACTTGGCAGTTCAAGAAATCTTGTGTATCACTTTCCATCATTTAAAACTGATAGTGTACCATGCTAGGATATCCCTAAATATGTTGACCTACTGCAAAAAAACCCTCAACCCCTTCTGTGGCTACATACATACTTATATATATATATATATACACACTGGGGCAGTTTTAGGGTTTGTTTTTTGTTTGTATGAGGGTTGTTTTTAATGGCATTTTTTCCTGAAATCTCTCTGGGCAGTGCAGGCCATCCAGGTGCTGAGCTGTCTGAGGATGATAATCTCAGACTTTGCATGTGAGCCTCCAACCTACTGTATCTTTCTTTATGTTTGCGTTTATTGAAAGCATTTATTAGGTTAAGTCTTTGCCACACCAGAGTGCTCTGGTGATTCAACAGTCTCTCATTTTTAAGGCTGTATTGCTATTTATTATCTTAGAGTAGTGCGTAAAGAGTCAGTTAGAACGAGAGCCCCATTGAGACTGGCTGTGGAAAAAATGACTAAAGGTTTATTTCTGCTCTGAAGACACACAGTAAATAAATGAGAAAGAATAGAAGAAATAGATACAAAGAGCTGCGGAGTAGACTTCTGCAAGTGGTATCTAAAACATATTTTCTGCACAGTAATTTTTTTCTCTTCCAAGTGTTCTTTTAGTGATTTTGACAGTGAGTAGATGCCTGAATTGAGAGTTAAAACCAAAATTTCTATGTTGTAGGCCATATTATCATTATACTCACTTAAATGTCTGTACAACATTAGCATTTGAGACTGCAGGAACTTAACTGCTTTACTTGTTGGTGTTACACTGCAGTCAATTTCGGTGAACCATAAAAAGTTTGCCCCTGAAGGTAAAATTACACTGTATGCATGTTCCTAGCATACTGCTTTGGGGATAAACATGTCTTAAATCAACTTATTGCTTGCAGCTGAATTCCTTCTCCAAATGCAGTTTCTGTGTAGGTAATAATGTTCAGAAAGGCTGATTTTCTGTAAACCATAAAGTTTTTTGAGCATAATTCTATCAATAGATGTATTTGATCAGGATCACAAAGAATTCTTATAATCCTAATAAAGATTTGGGGTTTTAGTGAAAGGGAGGGAGGGGCTTATATACTAACATTTTTAATTAGCTTTCATTGACACCTCCAGTTTGTTAATATGTGTTCCAGATATTTGCGTATTGTGTTTTCTCACATTTATGTAATAAAAGCTTTTGGACTTCACTGAAACTTTTTTTTGTAACTGTGCATTTGGAAAACTAAATTTGAAGTTTATGATACCCTGGCTTTAACTTGCTTGGATCATAGTGTGTTGCTAAGATGCCATCACTTGAGACCTTTGTTACGGTGATGTTTCTGTTGGGACTTAGTATACTGTGGGTTCAGATGGATGTAATTGTGGCCTTGAGGGGTTGGACAAAAGAATACAGTCTGGGTTTGTACCCAGATATTCTTGGGTTAATATTCTGAGACTCAGATCTTGTCCTGTCTGGAATTTAAATACAGTTCCCCGAGCTTCAAAGAGAAGGCAAGCATCATTTCAGCCTCTTAATGAGTCCTTTTTTTTTTTACCTCTTGTAGCCATTCAAATCCAGACAGTGGCTTTCAAACCATTTTTACAGGCTCAAATGGACAAAGTGCCAGTTTGTTTCTCAGTTTAATTCCCAAGTTAATAATAGTTAGAAAGTTTTTACATCTGCATCTCCATTTTTCTTAGAATATGTAAGGACAGAAGAAAAAATTCCCTAGATAGTAGGCAAGACTTTGAAATGTGAACAACTTTGTTACATTTGAAATGGCAAGTCTTTTGTTGCAACTAAGTTGATTTTTGTGGGTTTTGTTGGGGTTTTTTTTTTTGTTTTCTGGTGGGTTTTGTTTTGGTTTTGTGCTTTTGTTTTGGGTTTTTTTTTGTTGTTTTTGTTTGGGGTTTTTTTGTTTGTGGGTTTTTTTTAGTGTTTTGTCTGGTTTTTGTTTTTTTTTCTTTCTTCTTTCGATTGCTTTCGGAAATGATACCTTTTGTTTCAGGTCTGAAATTTCAATTTTATTCCTACATGGAGAAAAGAGATATAAACTCCCCCATAGTGGGGAATCTATATGGGGTTTTCTTCTATTTAGGAACCTTTGACGCATACCTCCCCTGTTCAGTGAGCAGAAATGGCAAGGTAACTTAGCTGAGGCTGGCTACAAATCTGCTCTCCATGTAAATCATGAAGTGAACATGGAGGGGAGAGAATTCCTGAAATCTGCTAGTAGAAAAAATGCTTTAAAAGAATTTCTTTACAAAGAGAGCCTTTCTTCTACCTCTGAGTATATATTAATTGGTTATAAACTTTGGTTTTGAGGTTATTTTTTACCTAATTATTCACACAGATGTGAAAAATTGATTCACAGGTACAGTTACCATTCCATTGTACTGGCAAGTGTTTTCTGTGTAACAGAGAGAATTTTTTATCTAAAACTCCAAGTTCTATAATTAGTTATAGATTCAGAAAAGTGGCAAAACATATACAAATGCTTAGAAGTTTAACCAATTAGCCTTCAAGTTGTCTGCCTGCATATGTCATTGTTGTAAGTGTTCTAGTATCTGGTGGCATTTATATTTTTTTTCTTCCAGATCATTACTAAATATATTTATGAATTGCTGCAGAAGGAATGCCACTTGAAGAAAGTAACTCTTCCAGTAAGTATAATTTATTCTTCCAAAGGCATTGTTTTTTTGAATCTGTACCCAGCATAGCCTGTGATACCATATTCAGGTAAAGACAAGGTATGCCAGGGCTCTGTGCAGGGCATTGTCTTGGGACACTGCCTTTGAATTTTGCATGTGCATGCATCTGGAGATGTGGTTCCACCTCACTTCTTGTGTGTTTGATTTCTCCAACTGAGCCTTCCTTACCTTACCATATACCAGAATTTTCAAAATAAGGTGCTTTTAATAGGAAAGCCATAAGCTTTCTGAAAAGTATTTGTGGGTATTTTGAGATGTCTACAGCTGGATGTAGAGAACAGAAATGTCTTTGCAGGCAGAGGACCACACTCACATTGAGTATCAGTAAACTATTCCAAGTAATTTTTTAAAAAACACTTTTTCAGTAATTTGTAATATTTATGTAATATAAAGTAGTTATGTTGCTTAGTGAAAATATTCCATCAACCCTTGGAAGAGATAATGTGCTCCCCCACATATCAGAGTGTTTATAAATACATGTGATGTGATACGATGATGTTCAGGTATTTTTATATTCTACACTGGAGTGTGACAGCACCGTATGGGTTTTCCATCATAATGAAGGATTCCTGTGCTCTTTGAAATCTTTTGAATTACCGTTGTTCTCAGCTGATCTTTCATATTCAGTCAAGGAAAACCTGTGTAGGCTAAGGAAGGAAAAGGTCTTTTGCTTTAACAGTTCTGTAACATTTCAGTATTCCCATTTCCATCCCCTGAGTGTTGCTTAGGGAATGTTTTGATGACCTGCCCAAACTACTAACAGTTTCCTAGAAGGGCTTTTTCAGTGTCTCCTGGTCATGGCAGAAGGAACTGAGCTACAAGGTTCACAGAGAAGTCGAAGGGCAAGCAGCAGCTCTCCTCCATACTCGCAGCCTGGTGGTTGCACCAATGCCCAGAGAACAGAGACTGAGAAAGCATTTCCCCCCTTCAGGTTTTTCTGCATACACAGACATAGGATCAGGTTCATCATGATGGTCTTCCTGGTGCAGCGCTAGCTGTGATCTCCAGCTTCTTTGCTAATTTTCTTTGTTGGTGAAGTTTTGGTCCAAGAAGTACTTAGGGACAGATAATGTATCAAAAGACTTCTCAAGCCATGTCACACTTTGTCTGTGAAACCATGAAGCTGTAATTTATAAATTTTGAAGTGCCCAAATTTTAAGGCTATAGGACTTTCTTTGATTCCAAAAACGGAATATAAGGAATGTGCATATAAGTAATGGAGTGCTAAGGCTGATCAATTAGCTCCAAAACATGAAGATGAAGAAACTTGGAATAAATATTACAGCACCTCCATCACCTATGTCACACATGTGGTGATTGATCTGCCTGGCTCTAAGGTTTGGGTTTCTTGGCTTGGAAGAGGAATGGCCCTGGCTAGCTCCCACTTTTGGATTAATCTCTGTTCACTAGCATTTAGAAATTGCGTAATGAGCATGAATACAGTTGTTCAGTAATACATTTAAGTTATTCTCAAATGTATTACTTCCAACTTCCATGAAATGTCATAATTTAATTGCATTTTGGAACAAAGTAAGAACTCACAAAATACACAGATTTCTATTTGTGAGCATTGTGGAAAAATTCACGTGAGGTATGAGCACTGTTCTTCAGGAATGGCTATTATACATAGTGAGCCCTCACCGCAGTCAAAAAAAGGTTATGAAGGCACATACAAAAATGAAAAATTGAAAGTATGTATGTAGAAGCTGAAAAATTAAAGCTGTGTGAAAGCTAGGTTTAAATCACCAGTGACAGGCTCCTCGGTAACAACACAAAACCCTCTAGGTTAAACTAGTAAAGAAGACTAATAAAAGTAATAAGACAGCTTTTAGGATGAGAATAGAAGAGAGTATAAATGTTGGCAGGTTTCATATAAAATCACAGTAAGATCACAAAAACCAAATTTGAGGAGCTTGTTAGAGTTGTAAAGGCTAATAATAAAAGAGAGCTGATAAGGCCAGTAGATGAACTGCAGTTAAAATGAACACCCAGGTCAAATAAGAAAAAACTAATATAATTATTTCCAATATTAATTGTCCAATTTTCTCACACTTAACTTTTCTAAACAGGATATAATTCTAAGCAACTCTCTGAAATTTGTCATATCAACAGAAGAGACCTTAAGAGAAGTTAATATGTTGTGCAGTAAAATTCCAGGATGAGATTTTTTTTAAACTTGTAAGAAGTCAAACAGGAAGCTGCAGAACAACCAGTTTGTTTTTAACTTACTGCTGAAATCAGATAATAATAATAATAGTAATATATTGGGGAAAATGAGTACAGGTTTCTTTTTAAAAAAAAACTACCAGAATTCTTTGCAGGAGTCAGAGATCACACGAAGAAGAAAAATCTTGTCACTAAAAGAGTACATGTATTTCCAATGAACTGTCAACAAACTTAAAAAATGCTTTTAAGAAGGAAGTCCCCTTAAGAATTAATTGGTTAAAAGGGGAGAAAGGTGTTCTTATTTTACAGATTAAATAATCTGTTAGTTGTTAATAAGCTGTTAAAAATAATAGTGGAATGCTACTAAGGCCTGAGATAATTGTAAACTAAAGGAAAAAAGGAATTAATACATGCTAACAACCTTTTCTGGTTTTCTTCTAAAATTATTTGGGATAGTTAAACCTAAAGTTGATTATGATGAGTTGGGAAATTATTTCTTGATGCGGAATAACTGGATGACTAAATGACAGGAGATTCAGTTCTGGTAAATATTAAATTATGGGGAAGATAACTCACTGTAAACACAACAGTGGCCTCTAAATGAGCTATTACAACTCAGGAAAGAAGTTGGAGTGATTGTGAGTAGTTCTCTGAGAACATCAGTGAGTGCTCAATGGCAGTCAAAAACCCTCAAAGCAAATAGGATGTCAGGAATTAAGAGGTATCGAGAACAAAACAGAAAAACATCGTCATTCCACTCATTATGTGGGCCCTCATGTTAAACACTGCATGAAGTCTGGACACCATATCAAAAAGGATATGAAGAATTAAAAAAAAATACAGAGGAGGGTTGCAAGCATGATCACAGGCATGAAATGCTTTTCAGACAAAGAAAGATTAAACAAAGATTCTTCAGCTTGGAAAATAGATGACTGAGGAAGGAATATGACAAATCTATAAAATCATGAAAGGTGAAGAGAAGATGAATAGGGAATGGGTTTTTGCTTTTTTCATAATAGAGAACCTAAGGGGCATCAAGTTTAAATTATCAGGCAGGAGATCTCTACTGAAAGAAACAGTATTATTTCATATATGTCCCAATTATATTGTGGAACTCATTGCCACAGGGTACTATCAAGGAGAGAGGTAGAAATGCATTCAAAAAACCCATCTGACAATATTAAGGTGGGATAGGTGCCTTGAACTATTGTACATGCTTGCCCAGTTATATAAACTCTGGCTTGCAAGGTTCCAAAGTTACTGGCTGTCAAAACCAGGCAAGAATCATTCTATAACCACTCTGTTTTGTTACTGTTCCCCTACACAATCTGCCAGTGGCCAGAAGCAGGACGCTGGACCTTCATCTGACCAAGATGGCTCTTTTATATATATATGATGTTTTTATATGAATATTTTGGAGCCGAATTCAAAAACTTCTTTTCTTTCAACCTTGTCACAGGTGATCAGAAAGTTGGTGTATTGGCTTTCCTTTTTCTGTTAGCTGATAATAAAGTTTGCAGTGCAGAGAGTTTTGAATATTTGAAATGTGTTTCAGGACTGTGTTAGATGGAGTTTGCTTTTGTTCAGCATGATTTTATTAGGGAATGGAAATGTTGTGCTACAAAGGTTTAGCATGATGGCATTTCATGTTCTCTCTTCTTCCTTAATTTCAACCTTGTGTGTAAAGTCCAACTTGCTGTCTTTGTTTTGCTTTCTTAGGTGGCAGTTTCAGTTTTGGATACAAAAATTCATTGATTTCTTTTCAGATGCAAAAATAAGACCAGTTGGCAGATCAGGAGAGCTTGCCCATTAATTTATTATGCCAACATCTTTGACTAAACAATTTTGAACATTTTTTCCTACACAGGGGGAGGCCAAGATCCATGTTGCATTATTGTTACTGTAAAGCATTGTGCTTCTAATAATGTTCAACATACACTACTGGACTTGAAAATTTTGATGAAGAGTCTCATATTCAGGGAGAGTGCTTTCAGTTACTACTTCTGAAGTTTCATTTTGTGCTCCATTGAAGGTTATGTTAGGAATAAAAAGAAGACTGCAGTTTTTTTAGCCAGATGAAGTATTTGTATTTCTCTAGTTTTAGTGGCATAATCAGTGATTGATCTTTGCTCTTCTTTAGCTGTTGAGGACATATAGAATATGCTTCTATAGTAACTGCATCTCCAACCACTTCTGCGGAAGGTTGAGACGGAAGTTTAAATAATTAGTAACATACTTTAGTGGTTTTAAGCCTAGCTGGAAATGAAGCACCATGCAGTTGCTTGCTCTACCCCGCTTTTACCTCTCTTAACACCAGTGGAATGGGGAGGAGAATCAAAGTAAAACTTGTTAGCTGAGATAAAAACAGTTTTATCTCATAGCCTAAGGGGAAGTAAAATACAGTGATAATGGTAAATGATAACAATAAGACAAAAAACAAGTGATGTGCAATGCAGTTGCTCACCACCCACTGACAGATGCTGGACCCCCGATTCCTGAACCCAGATCGGCCATGCTTCTGGGCAACTCCTCCCAGTTATATACTGGGTCATGATGTTCTGGGATGTGGAATATTCCTTTGGTCAGTTCAGGTCACCTGTCCCAGTCATGCTCCCTCCAAGTTTATTTTGCTGACCTTCTCACTGACAGAGCATGAGACAAGGAAACTAAAGTTCTTGAGTTCGGATAAACACAACTTAGCAAAACCCCAAAATATCAGTGTGTTGTCAACAGCATTCTTGTTCTGAAGCGAAAACACAGCACTGTATCAGCTACTGAGAAGAAATTAACTCCATCCTGGCTGAAACCAGGACACATGTTTAATTGGCAATGGCACTGAAATGCCTCACTTTGCAGAATCTTCTAAGTTATCAGTGCTTTCCTCTTTCACTTCGATAGGTAAAAGTTCATCCAAGAACTATTTTTCTTTGAGAAATAATGGTCTGTTATCTTCACTGCATGTTCCTTTTTCTGGTTTTTTTTAACTAAGTTAATACTTGTTTGTAAAATTTCCACCGATTTTAGGTTTGTTAAGTTAGTTGTGGTAGTAGTCAGATGTTGATTAGCTGCCTGTAATATTGATCAGCAGTTCTCAGTTTTACATTTTTGATTGAAAAATTCTAAATCAGGATTTTCAATATTTTGAAGACTGTGACCTAAGTGAGTTAGTGAGGTTTATGTTGAAACACATAAAAGAAGACTCTTCGTCTGGGGAAGCAAATGAGCAGTTTTCTCTCTCCACCAGCTGCTCACAATTCTCACAATCTTTTTTGAGTCTTTTCAGTTTCAATTCCACTTATTTGCCATGTTCTTTCCTCCAGTTACAGTTTATACCTCTTTCATTTTGTAGGCTCGAGGCTCATAATTGTTGTCGTGTTTCGTAACTGAAATCAGAAAAATACTAAGAAAACAATAAGAAAAATACTAGTGGATTCCCCACCCCTTTTTAACGTTCAATCTTAAATGTAAAAACCTTCAGTACACCAAATAAAAGACTCCTGGAGCCTAGTCAGGTGTCATACATCTTGGGTTAGTAATGGCTAATTGTTGATGTGGTAGCATGGATGTCAATAAGATTAGATTTCAAGTGTAGTTTGATTTTACTTTATGTATTGATAGCAGCTGTGCAAAATACTAACTAGTGTGCTGCTGAAATACTTTTTAGGCTGATACTTCTGCATTAGGTGATAACTCATTGGAGACAGAATTCATATGGGAAAAAGAAATTCACTGTTTGAAAACCTTAAGAATGTCATAATTTCTATAGAGATCTCACCATAGCTGCCTACATTCATAAACTTTAAGGAATTATTGTGCATTGGGAAAAAATCGAAGAAAAAGAAAACTAAACAGTAGTTTTAAACAGTAAATTATCATTGTAATTTAGATAGGTTTGACATGCCTAGCTACAAATTACTGGCAGATTGTTCTCACTTGTAAACAACAATACTGAATAAAATCGTTAAATTAAACATGTTAACAAACCATTTTCCTGTATTTATTCAACTTAGATTTAAGTGATCAGAAATCAGTGTCTTTGAGTCAGAAGAACGAGTGGCTAATAAATACATACTATTTTATGTGGCCTCAGTGTGTCCAGCATTAAATGGTATTCTACATTTATCTGTCAGTAAAGCAAGGTTGTGTATAGGAGTGATCTTTATGTGCATTCTTTAGTGAAAGCTGCATCTAATAAATTACTACTGTTTGAATGTAAATTAGCTTGACAAAGTCTCCAAATGTGTTTAATTTTGGGAAAAGAATCAAAAGTAATTTTTAAATGATCTTGGTAGATATTTTTAGCTGTTTAAAATTAACTTCTTTGCAGAAGTGTGAGCTAGTTCTATCTTCTAGTGCATATAATTACTAAATGCTAGTATTTCCTATATACTACACAAAATTTTAGTTTGTAAGTGCTAAAACCTACAGCTAAGTTACACATTAGTCTGAAATGCAAATTCACACTGGTTTTTTTCCTAATTATAGTGTTGTAAATATTCAGTTTATGGGTAGAAGTCAGTTACACCTTGCCAAGTACTATCTGAGATTCAGTGTTGGCTGACTTTTTACCTAATCTGTTTTACCTTTTAAGGTGTCAATACTGCTACTTCAGAAGCAGCAGCATGATCTGACTGTAGCCCCAGTCTTTTCAATAGAACATATTCTTTACCATATTTTCTATTTTTGCACAAAGTGAGTACATTTCCTGGTGCAAACTCTGAGGCACATGAGATGTTACTTTATTTTGGAGTAGGAGGATAAGGTCTTCAGTGCTGTGGCAAATATTGAAGAGAGACATGACATTCACTTACAAATTTGTTTTGTTCAAATAGCGTCATTGACTTAATTTAAAAAAATATTTGGTAGTACTTACATTAAAAAAAAGTCTGAAGATGCATGCAGATTTAATTTTTCCTATGGTAAGGGTAGCTAAGAATACGCACCCATATATGAGGAAAAACTAACATAATCCAAATAGCCAACTCCTTCTTTCTCAACAATGAGATCATATTTTTCTTCACTGTTGCAGAGCATGTTCCTAGGAGCTGGACTGTTAGGGTGTGGGGGTGGAGGGGTGTGGAGTACAGTAGGATGGGGAGATTTGCCTCTTTTGTTCTTTCTTTTCTATGTATTCATATGGTAGAAAGAGAAGAATGAGTAGACATGCGGATTTGTTTTGCCCTCATGGTATTTACACCAGGACAGTTCTTTTGTCTTGAGACAGGCATGCTAAACCATCTGTAAAAACTTTAGTTTGTATTGAACAAAAAGTACTACTTCACTTTCTTAAAGACAAAATGTGGTATTAAGTTGCAATTTACTGACTATCAAAGCTAATTGTTGGTCTCTTCCTACACCAAAGTAGCTAAGCATTGACTCTGGTGCAGGAGGACTCTTAATGAAGCTATTATTTAGACCCAAATTGGATTTCTGTATTTTATTAGACCTATCCTATTAAAATTTTAACAGACAAATTTACGGTACTGGTTCCTACATGGCTTTATTGAGTATTTATGTTGAGGTGGCTGATTTGGAACTTTCAAGGATTTTTTTTTTGCATTATGTAAGAATTTTATTGTTACTTCAGGCATATCAGAGGTGAGAAATTACTTGCTGCCTCCCACTTGCCACTTCCAGTTGCTCATTTATGGACTTTCTTCTTTCCTGTAAATTTCTGTAAACATGTGATGTTTCAAAGTTTAAGATACATTTTACCCCTTTTCTTAGTTTTAAATGCCCCTTGGATTACTGTTGTAAAATGTGGTATGTTTATATGTTTCAAAGTTACGTTACATATTTTGTTTTATTTTTATTAGTGCTGGGCACAAATGCATTGAAATGGTTGTTAAATGGTGAATGTTTTTATATAAATTTGGTAGATAACTTTAACACTACATATTTTCTCTCAAAGCATTTTATTGATGCATTAAAATGTATGTTGTCTGTATTTGCAGGTTGATGCAACTGAGACTGAACCAAAGAGCTTTATCTTTATGAGTGAAGATGCATTAATAAATCCGGACAAGCTGTTGGTCCTAATTCATGGTAACGGTGTTGTCAGAGCTGGTCAGTGGGCTAGGAGACTTATAATTAATGAAGATCTGGACAGTGGGACACAGATACCATATATAAAGAGAGCTATTGAGGTAAGTGAAGGTGCATGGATGCAAGGTTGTGTGTGCTATGGATGTCCACCTGTGTGCCTCTAAAAAGCTGTGAACCTGTGATGTTTTAATTTTTTAATCAATGTTCTGTATTTTAGTGTGTGATCTTTTTATTTGTGATAGGAATACTTGTTTGGTTTTATTGGAATTTTTTCTAGTGGAACCAAATTCCTGTCTTGCAGTAAAAAAAAAATTAGTTGCATGTCATGTTGTAGTAGTAGTTTAATATGGCAGATAGTATGACAAGAGCCATTAGCAGGTGTTGAGATGCAGTAGAAGACACTACAGAAGTTTGGTACAAGGTACAATTTGGGATTGTTTCCTTTTATATTTCATTAAATTTGTAAATATTATTGCTCAACGACTGCTGTAGTCTAATGATAACATGAGCTTTCATGGTAACAGCAGTCTTTTTTACTAGGCTTGTACTGAATTAATTAGAGGCACAGTCTTTTTCAGATTTGCACTAAATACTGATTCATTTTGATTTACTTACCAATTTTTGACAGTAGAAGACATTCACATTTTGTTGACACTATTTTGTTACATGTATTTGAGAGACAGTGGACAGTTGGTGTTATGTTTTTGTCATTGGAACTTTGCAGGTATAATTCATCATGTGCACCCTGCTACCTAAATGAAACTTCCTGTAGTAAACATTAGAAGAGCCATTTTATGACTCATTATTTCTATTACATTTGCCAAGTTAAGCTAATGTTCTACTCTAAATATCAGTGTTGCCACTGTTACTGTTTCATATTTTGCTAGATGATTAATTTTTGTAGCTGTCTTTAAAGTATCCAAGATAAAAAATGGCACTTTTTTTTTCTTCAATAAAGCAAAGAAAGAAAACATATAAAAACATTAGGCCATTAAGTTTTTTTTTGTTTGTTTTACCCACTGTCAAAGCACCAAACTACACTTCATGGGAAAAAGAAAACTAGCCCTGTGAAAGTGAGGCTGATCTTTTTCTAACATTAGGTTTTTTATTCATTTTAAATCAAGATTCAGAGACAGAACAGAAAGTACTTCAGGATTACTGAGTGCAATACGGGTGTATGGTAGGTCCAGTATGGGACCTGTAGTTCAGGTTGCAAAACCTTTCCCAAGACACCCAAATAGCTGTAGCTACTTCAATTTTTGTAGCAGTGCTTATGTGCTTGCATTTTTGTTCTTTCCTAGAAATGCTGCTATCTTGGGTAACATGAGAGACCAAGTGTTTCAAACTGGGAAACTAACCCTAATTTAACAGATAATTTTTAAGGGTGTATTTCTAGTATAGGAGAGTTATATTTCTTTTTGCTGTTTTGTTATTTTTATTTATTTTGTGCAATGATTTGTTCCAATATGAGAGAGATCAGGCCTCTCTTTTCTCAAATGATTATTACACTTAAAACTAGATTATTTATCTCTGCATTTTGAATGCTTCTTAAAAAACACAGGAAAAAAGTCCCAATTGTTGGAGGAGAAAGTATTTTTACAAAAATGTAATCATTAGGTAACATTGGTATATCCGACTTTGTGTTCTTTGAGCTTTTTCTTAACATGGTTTTTAAGTTTGTAGTTCTCTTTAGTTCAGTAATTCTAGCTACTGTAAAACCCACTGTCCCTTTTTGTGCATCTTAAAATTCTGGTAAATGTACTACATGTTTAGGACATATACTATTTACAGTGATTTTTTTCATGAAAAATGAAAAATAGATTGCATTCAATTGTGTTAAATTCAGTTATGTCATTAAATGTGTTGCTATTTTTTTGTATCCTGTAATCACTGTACTGGGAATTGGTTGTGTATCTGGTTAGGCAAGGTGATACTTTATGGAAGTTGTATCCCACTGAAAGTATTTAGAATCATTAGGTTATGACTAAAAAGAGAATACATATAGGTACATGCTGATACCATGTCAGCTTCAGGTACAGATCATAAAAATTACGTTTCTAAATGCAGGAAATTATGGTAGACTGAGTGTAAGGAGCCCATATAATACAAATAGTAGTAAAAATTACATCCTTTTCTGGGTTTTCTGGTGTTCAGTCCACTAGTTGATTTAGGCACTTCTGTCTCTTATGAAATTAAAATAACTAGCCTAGATGATAAATAGCCTGAATGAAAATTGTGCTAACTCCTCATGCAACATTGAAGTAAGGAATTGTTTTCTTACATCTTCTGTGTTTCTTCTAAGGAGAGGTCTCGTTCTTGAATGAAATCAGCAGACCTTATCAAAGCATTAGTGCTGATGACAAGAGAACATAGATTTCTTTCCTAATAGACTTACGTGAATTTGAAGTGGATAATGACGTGTAGGATTTGAAAACTCCAGTGATCTGGTGTGACTTTGCAACACAAGCAGGCATTGCAGCCAGCTTAAAACATTTCCTGAATATTAGGTTTTAATTTAAGGAAAAAAATTAAAAATTGCAGAAGCAGTGCTTGAATGTCTTATGTGCAGGAACTAATTCAGAAATATCTGCTTTTCTTAAAAAAAAACCCAGACAAGCAAAAAACCACCTGCTAAGTAGGCCAAAACCCACAACTTTTTCTCTACTGCTTTTCTCTGTGCCTCTCTTCTCAGTTCATTTCTTGGAAAAACTGAAAACAGGGGTGCAACAGCTGGGGTTACCAGTGGGCAGTGGATCGAGCAGGATGAGCTGATACTTCTAAACAGGAAGCTAAGGGAAGAGCAGACACTATTTCTCTCTGATACAACACTTTTGAGGAAAAAAGAATTAAGAAAACCTACCTTTCAAGCATGTGTGGAACAAGAGAGCAATGTACAGGCTTAAAATTTTGTATTTTAAAATTCTGGTCTTCCGGGACTGCTGCACATTGTAAAGAAAAGATTCAAAGAGAAATATCCTGGTGAGAATTCAAGTACCTAGAAATACGTTTATTTCTTTTCATCTGTGCAATTCCTCTAGGTAATGCTTCTCCTTCAATGTTTTATGTTGAGCCCTGTTGTGTAGATTAGATCTTTTGTGTAAGAGGTGTTGTGAGTAGTTGACAAGGGTTTATGTGAAGAAAGACGTAACATTAGAGTGTTAATTTGAAAATTCAAACTTGATAGTGTAAAAGAGATGTTGAAATATGAACAAAGAGGACAAGTAAGCAACTAGATAGAGAACAGATTGTAGGAAAAGAGGGAGGGAGAAAATTGTACACAATGTGATAAACACATGTAAATACATTAAAATGTGGTAGGATAAAACTTATTTTAGAAAAACAAGTATGAAAAAGACAAATCTGCTAATAAAGCAGTAAGAAAGTAACAAAAGCTAAATTAAAATAAATACTTACAAATAAAGGTGTTTAAAACAAAAGAAGCTGCCAATGTCCTGTAAATACAGTACAAAAATATTGCATAGATTTGTTGTTTTGTTAAAACAGAAATTTTATATTGAAACTTTCTCTAGTGGGAAACACTGATTTTTGACAGAAGCAGTTATCTGGTGTGTGAGAGACTGACGTTCAAGTCCCTCCCGTGGGAACGAGGGGAATGAGAATTCTGCTCTGAAGATACTCCATTTTTTATAAAAAAGTAAATGTAAATTATATAAATAAATAAATGTAGGTTAGAAGAGTAATTTTCATCTGTCTCTTCTATATTTTGCCTAAATGGCTTGTCCAGGTTGATACAGTCAGGTTCTTCTCAGATCAGTTATTATTTAGCCATGCATTCAGTAACTGAAGTAGTGCAGGAAAAGCTGATGAGAGACAGGTAAATTCTTCAATTTAGCAATGAGGGCATATACTTGGGATGTCAAGAATTAAATATTTACATTCCTGGTTTCATAATGGTTGTTGAGGGGCTCTGATGTTCACTGTGTTAGAGACAGAGAGGCTGAAGTTGTACTTACAGAGGAAATTTGTTCATTGGGGAAACATAATGTTTCCCTTGGTTGGACATTGTGAAGAACTTTGGAGTAATGTTATTTTTCATACCTCTCCTCTTAGAATAAAGAGGATATCAGCTTACTGCACAAGTACAGGGAAACACTTGGATGTTTTCTGTGTCTTCAGAAATTCGGTACATTTGCGACCTAAGATAGCTGTGGTCCCAGGGCTACTAGTAAAATTCAACCACAGCAACTTTTGCTTATTTATTAAAAAAAAAAAAATTAAAAACAATCAAACAATTGTTGCCTGATTTCAAATTCAGATATTAAGCTATCTTAGATACTTGTATTATTATGTAAAGCAGAATTGATACTTGACATATACCCATAAAATAGGTTCTTCAAAGAACCTGAACAAGTTTTTCCAAAGAAATAGAGCAGCACCTAAATATCTGACTTTCCATGAACAAACAATAAACCAAAGGTTTGCATGAGATGGGTATTAGCTGTGGAAGTATTTCTTTAATAAGTGATAAAACATGATTTTGAGCTTCAGTTATCTGTTGTGTTTATCTTACTCTTCATTTTTTTTACAACCTCTGTTCTCTTTGGTCATAACATTGGATTTATTCACTTACATTAATGTCATTCATTTGAACAAAACTGTCAGGTTGGCAATATTTACTAAGAATTGGTGAGGGTTATTACTTTTGTCAGCATGCAGTAAGATGTCATTAGTTTTGTAAGGCAGCTGAATGGAACGACAAAATCATTCAGTGTAACAGCAGTAAATTTTCCCACTATAACTTTTATGTGATTTAGTAGTCTTAATGGTTGGTAACTAGTATGATAATACATACTATTTTGTATTTTCTCTTTCCACTTTCTAAAAATCAGTCAGTTTCAATAATGGATATTTACATATTGTTGCCCAGAAACTACATTATGTTTAAATTACACTAACGAGAACTCCTGCTAAAAAACTTTCAAATATCACTTTTGAGTATAGAATATCTTGTTAGACAAACATCCTTTTTGTTTTTGTCTTACACTTTATACAAGCTTAGCATAGTATCAGTGATATGGGCAAGTGACACTTTCTGGAAAAAAAAGGCAGCTGACATTTCACTGCAATTACAGTTCTGCCACAGAATACTAATATTCATGTGCCTTTTATGTCTTCTAAGTATATTGTTGCAGAAAGGTGTTAAAATACCTCATTTATTTATTATTGGTTGGTTACAGTGCCAGAGCAATCATAATCTTATTTGGGTTTTCTAATGTATTACTCAACCATCGACTTTTACTAAAATGGGCAATAATTTGCTGTATTGTTTTATTTCAAATGCTACTTTTCTGACTGTGGTATGTGTACTTGGCTTGTTCATTCTATAAGACCATAGAACTAGCATTGCTTGTGAAGTCCTTTTTAGCAGAGAAGACTTGTATTTAGAACTCCCACTTTTACAGTAATTATACTAAGAAAACTTAGAGGTGTGTGGATGATCTTTTGAGATCTTTCTAAAAACACAAACACAAATCACAATGTATTACTAAATGAGTCATGTATAATTGGTTTAAAATTCACCATACCCTGGAAAGAAAATTCTTTCTTAATTCTTTCAAAAGGGATTTCTGTAGGGATTAATAATCTCTCAGGTGCTAGTCACCAAGCAGATAGAAGGAAAATTTGTGTAGTGAGAGCAATATTAATTGATCACAAAATACATAGCAATACATGATAAGCTGTATAGGAGTTAAAATATTAAGTCAGAAATTCAAGAAAAGGTTAAAAGCTTAGACTAATACTGAGCTGACAGGGTATATAAACACCACACCAGCCCCCATGCCAACAGAGGAAAACAATGAGATGACAGCTCTACTGTTTGGAGAGGGTTGCTAACGACAGCTTATTCCTTTATGATTTCAGCTCTTGACAGAAGACAGGTCTGCTTGTTGCATCATGGCAGATGTATCATTACCTTCTGGCCCTGTCATGACTGAACTGGAAAAAAAAACCCACTTGCAATTCTAAAAATCTCTTTGGAATTTAGTGCATCCTTTCCAAGATACATGTTACCATGGTTGTATTAATTGTGTGTATTACATTCTTACAGTTTTTTGTGCTACATAATTTGATATTGTGGAGATATTTAGAGATTGCTTTGTCTTCTTTTATTCTGCTGGTTGTCGTGTTTTAGAGTCCAGTAGCACCTTGTGTTGTTTTACTCGTACTTTGTCACTGACCTAAGAAAATCACTGTTCAAGATAAAGATATTTGGATAAACGTGGCTTGAAATATTTTTTTCTCCATTCATACTATTTCAGCCATTTTTTAATTGCCTAAGTATTAGGTTAAGGACACACAGTGAACATTTAAAACAGTCACCATCATTTTAAGAAAAAACATTAATATGAGTTTAAATGGCCTTTTTCATCATATGCATATTAGGATTCTTCCTTTCCACACCACAACCCTTCCCCCCCATTCAACTTGTTGGATACCCAACAGTGACTCTAGAGACTTAAATAAAGAGTAAGAAGGGGTGTGGATTTTTGAAAGTATGTCAAAAGCCTTGGGGTTTGGGTATGATCAGAATTTCAATAGAGGTTGAGATGAGTTTAAATGCATAGAAGGGGAACATAAAAATCTTGTTTAATTTCTGTCATGTTGTTCTTTTTTTAGTCACTCTGATGTCTTTTTCAAATCTGCTTTTCTCTCAAGCTTTGTGGTACTATATTCAAGATCTGGGCTTTTTCCTCTTTGTATTTCGTTTTAACTGCTGATCCCTTTTCTGTGGTGCTTCTGCCTTTAATATCAGCTGAAGCGGTCTGAATTGCTGAATCAAAGCCGTTTTGGGAGAGAGACAGTGTTTAAGATTGTGCAGGGTGAGATTCTCTGGGTAGAAGGTAACACTTCCTGCAGTTATAATCAATGCGCTTGACACTTTCAAAGGCAGGAGAAGCCATGACTTGCTCAGGGGTTAAACTTTTTAAATAACTTCCCTTGGGAAAAATGCCATCAATAAAATGGAATAATTAGTTGAAGATTCTTGAGTAGCCTAGGTTTGGGAAGAAAAGATTAGAGATAGGTCAGGTTTGCACTTCTACTGTATTTTCCCTCCCTTTTGTTTTTCGAACTATGAGCTTTTGTTTAAATGTGTGCAGTATTACAAAATCAATCTGCTTCAAAAGTAATGTCATCTGCTTAAGACAGTGCATTAATTTTGTAGTCTTATTGTCTGTGTAGCCCAATAACTGTAAGAATGGAAAATAAACTCTGTATAAAAATACAACTTCAGATTTGCTAGCTTTCTCATTTCCTACCCACACATTGATTCTGCAAATAGTCATTTTAGTTAACAGAAAACATTTGCAACTTTGAACCTTAATAAATAAGCCTTAATTGTAATATATGTCCAGTAATTATAAAATTTAGGTCTAAATAGCATTACATGGACATTCTGTATATATGATCATTAATTTCTACAAAGATTAAGAGGTTTACACCGAAAGGAAATTCTTCTCACTTTGCAGTAATTATGTTTGATAATATCAGGTTTTATGAGAAATTTATTGAGGTTTTAATGATTTTTTTCATATAATCATTTTTATTGAAGCAGCTATTTTGAAAGGCAAAGCCTGACTAAAAATGGTGCTTTCATACATAGTGTAGTATATGCCTACTGTACAAAATATCAATAAATAATGCATGAATGGCTTTAGAATAAAAGGTTCGTACCATTCATTAATTATTTACTTATTTGAACTTCTTATTTTTCTTAAGGGAAATAAAATCACAGACAGTACCGTGCAACAGTAACTAAACAAGACTTTAGCAAATACATAGGCAATTTTTTTCAGAAGTACAACGTTGTATTTTCTAATAAGTTACATTGGAATGAGATCTGTACCACCGGAATAGTTTATTTGGTAGAGCTTATTCTGCATACAGTTTTGTTACAAAACTTTAGCAAGAAAGTATAGACTAGTCTCAAGTCCAGCAAGGTACTAGTATTTCTGTGTGGTTTTGGGGATCTGCCTGTGGCAAGTTAGCTGTGGAACTGTGGCTTTTTAATTGCTCTGAAATTGCAGTGGGGCCTTCTCTGTTGCGGTACAGATTTTCAATTCATTGTTTATTTCAAATTCATTATATATGTGTCATTTGAAAGATCGATGGGTAAATACATAGTAGTATGATTGCACTTGGAAATGCAGTAATTATTTGTGGCTTTTTTTTTTTTTTTCCCTCTATACAGGCCACTTTGTAAGGATCTTGTTTAAAAGAAAATAAAGTTGTAATCTAGTGTTGTTTTGATTCAGAGAATTTGGGTCTGTGGATGTGTCATAGCTTCATGGTTATTTATCTGTGAGTGAAGTACATACAAGTGACATCTAGTTTTAGCTGATTTGCTAAAGCAGATGTGTCCCTCATTTCAGTGGGGGATCATCCAGTAAAGTTGTGGTAGGGGCACTAGTGGATTCACAGGGTGGTGATTTAGGATGGAAAGTTTGCTAGGATTTACTTTCATGTGTAATAAACTATGCTTACAAGTGTGCTTATCTGATCATGGAATAGAGATTTTCAAATGCCTTTCATATGGTTTTTTGGCAACATTTTCTGTTTTGGTGATCTTGTCAATGATAGTGTGAATGGTGATTTTTGGGAGTGTCACCATGCTAAACCAAATCTTAGAATCCTTAAGATTGAAGAAGACTTCTAAGATTATTGAGTCCAACTGTTTACCCAGTACTGCGAAGTCTACCATATTCCCACATGTCACACCTACATGTCTTTTAAATGCCTTCAGGAATAGTGACACCACCACTGTCCTCTGCAGCCTGTGCCAGGGGTTGACAACCCTTTCTGTGAAGAAATTTTTTGCCATATCCAGTCCAAACTGTCCCTGGCATAACTTGAGGCCGTTTCCTCTCATCTGATCACTTGTTACCTGGGATTAGAGATTGACCCCCACCTGGCTATAACCTCCTTTCAGGGGGTTGTAGAGAGTGACAAGGTCTCCCATGAGCTTCCTTTTGTCCACGCTAAACACTCCAAACTCCCTCAGCTGCTCATCAGACTTGTGCTCCAGATACTTCTCCAGTTCTCTTGCCCTTGTATGGACATGTTCCAGCACACCAACTTTTTTGAAGCATAATTTTAAGAGGAATGATCTTTACTTACTAAGAGTTCGGTCCTATAATATGGGGTGACCTATTAATTGTTTGTTGGTTGACATATTAATTTTGAGTCATTAGCTTCATTTTACTTTTTGAAGAAAATCACTGGCTATCACTTTTGTTCTCATTCGGGAGAACATTGGTTCAGGAATGAAAAATGCGATTGCAATTTTCTGTATCTTTTAAAGAAGTTAACTCAGTATAATTTAAAAATGTTTAATACCTATTTAAAAATACTAGAATTGTCTTTTGACTTATATGTACACATGGCTAAACTATCACCTAGATAATCTTAATGCATTATAATGTCTAAATTGTGTTCTTTATAATATATATCATAGAAACAGTATTACATGTGTGTCAGTATGAGTATGGTATATGTATATGTTTAATATTACACTAAATTGACAATACTCTGTTGAGTTTTCAAATGAATCAGTACGTAAAAGACTTAACAATTCAATGGTGAGATAAACACTTCCTTATTGATATCATGAAATGTATATTTAAATGAAATTATCCTTTATTTACTGTGCATTGAGCTGGAAAGTACTAACTTTATTGCATAGGAATTCAAATAAAAAATTGACATGCTTTCTGCTTAACTACTTTAGTACTGTTCTAATAATGCACATTGCTGCTTCAGGTAATAAGAAAATAGATATGACACAGACTTTGTTATGCAAATTAGCACAGGATTGTAACCTTTTGAAAATACAAAGATCTTTGGAATGATACATGTCCCTTTTGATCAAAAACTTTTAAAAGTTTAATAATTCTGTTAAAATAAACTAAAACTGTGGGTAATTGTCTTTTTTTCCCTGAAATGAACAAATTATAACATCAAAAAACCTGAGAGTGAGGTATGTAGTAGGTCATTTACAGCTGCAGGCATTTTCTCTCCCTTCAGGATGTGCTTGTTTAGTTTCTCTCACTTTGTGCCTGTGGCATTCTATGGTGAAATTCAGACATGTTCTTCCCCTTCAAGGAATCTCTAGGGTGGTAGATAACTTATACAAAATTAATAAATGGTGTTGCTTTTTTTATTTTTACCCATCCCAGGCAATTCGTTTCCCTCTTGAGAAGAGTTGAGTTGCACAAGACATGTTTATTAAAAAAATGTGTGCTTTTGCATAGAGTTAAACAGTGAAATTAGACATAATAGGGTGAAATATGTCATTAAGAAAATTGAATTACTCAATTTTCAGTGATTCCTTTAGAGAAAAAAATTGAATGGTGAAAATTCCTTATATATTGATTAACCTTTTTAAACCTAGAATTTTTAAACATGTCAGGATATAGGAGATTTTTATGGGTGTTTTTTGTTCATTTTTTTAAATTCTGGACTTGTAAATTTAGTTTCCTTTCATCTCAGTAACACTTAAAGAGTAAACCTGTTTTGAGGCTATTCAGCTGGATGATTATTTTTGGGGAAGACCAGCTGTACCATCTTGCTTATTCACAGCCATTTGTTCTAGCATATTGCAGTACTAATCCTCTTAGGAAAAGGAGAGATTGGCACAGATAGCTTAACCTGTTATATTGTGTGCTACATTGCAGCCTCCATCTCTGTGTCATGCCAAAGGCAGTGCAACTTCAGATTGCTTTGGAGGGTAAAACAGATAATGAAGCTTGGGTGTAAATATGTGCTGGTATTTTAGGGAAAACAATATTTTTTTCCCTTTTTTTCCTTTTTTTTTTTCTTTTTGGTAGTTGTTAATTTTAATTGTCCTGCTAGCTGTGAAAGATGGACTTGCACTTAATAGCGTAATGGTCTTACACTGGTGCTTGTTTCTGAATACTTAAAAGAATCCTACAAAAATGTGACTGTGTTAAATATTGTCATTTATTGTGAAGTTTTCTTCCTAGGTGTCACCCACTGCTGTTTTAAGCTTTCCTTAAGAGTAGATATACTTAGCTAGTAAGTAAATGTTCTTTTTTCTAAAAATCGTTTGAAAAATACAGGTAGAAAATATTCATGGTGCTTCAGTGCACAGGTGATTGAGTTTCTGCTGACCTTTGGTAGCTGAGCCTGTGTTTTGAATCCCAACTCTTCCTCCAGTGTTGAGAGTAATGTGATTGAGTCTTCTGGAATGAGTTCCTGAATGCTGATAACAGGAGGCTTTTCCATGAAGTGCAGAAGCTATTCATGTGGAATATGCATCTTCCACATCACGCATGGTTGAGATCAGATACAGGATTTTCATGACTTGACAGCCCTGGTTCGTGAACAGTGATATTTATACTGAATTTAGGACTATCTGAGTGCTAATATTCAACTGATACCAGCCAATGATAAAAATAAGTGATTCTGAGATTCCATTTTAATGCTACAGTGTTGTTATTGTCAAATACTGAAAACAGCTATTACTACAATTGATTAAAATGGCATTTAATAATTAATAGCTCACGTTGAGTCAAGCATTTGCTGTCTTTGATTATGTAAGCTTTAGAAGAATGTAATCAATTCAGTCTTTTTTGTTAATGTTGGCATTTTTCATTTTATTTGTTGTATTTATATTCACCATGTTAGACCAGTGTTTCTTTTTGCTTCGTTTTGAAACCTTTCTTAAAGTAACACAATCCAGGTATTTTTGATTCAGATTAATCCCCCCATCCCATACTGTATGTCCACCTTCTCTACATATATTATCCTGTGAGATTTTTGGTACACTTAATTTATTTTTCATAAAGTAGTTTCATGCAGGTATGAAACATTTCAGGACAGGAGAGTAGTGGAAGTTTTAAATGAAGAGTATGTACAGCTGACTGAGCTGTTCAAATGCCTTCCATCTTATATAAGTAAGAAATGCTTTAACATTTTTCTTGTGGAAATGAAAGTCTTTCTTCTAGCCTTATTTGGAGAAAAGTTTTGGGGGGAGGTTATTTAGGATGTTTTAAGTACTTCAATATAAAATCATCTAGAAGCACCTAAACCAAAAGAAATAGGTATTTGCTACTTTGACTTCTTTCCAATTCCATGTTATTAGTATTTTGAAAATTTTATTTATGTCTCTCTGAAGAGCCTGTGTTTCTCTTGAGAGATTATTTTAAAATGTAACCAACGGTATTTTTTACCTTATTTCTTCTTCCTCATGGTAGTGGTTTTATGGTGTGATCATTTAACATTTGCAGCTAGGCAAGTACTTCTTCTGTAGCAATTTTGTTTCTCTAGTTTACATTTTTTCAATTTAAAATCATTATTTCTCAAGTGCCTCTACATGTGTATATGTATGCAAATATATACATGTGTGTGTAAAGAAAGATACAGTGCATCTTAATTGTCTAGTTAGTTGTAATTTTTGGTTTTATAAATGATAATATGAGATGTGGAGCATTCAGGCAAAATCATAGTTAATTTCTTACATCTTTTGGGTTTGGAAGCTGCATGTGACTTCTGTGTTTTTGGAGATGCTGTTTATATGTGAGAGCACTGGAAATGTACTGTTTCATTTAGTGTTTTCTTTGAGCCTGGTAAATTCTGATACATTAAAAAGGAGGTGTATTGACAATTTCTCAAACATAATAATGTTTCAAATGTCATACAGGTTAACTTGCCTTGTGATTTAATTTGATGTAGCTGTTGTATGTTGCTTTTTATCTTGTGGACATCCTCACTGAGTAACTTTTAAGTAGGGAACTTACAGAACTCATAGATAATAATTCTGTAAAATGTAAAGATTCTTAGAAATGACAGTTGGCAGTCTTATAGAAGCTTTATAGAACCTGAAACAAATATTTTTTGCTGTACCATGTGCTCAGTTAAATGAAATCTATTTCTCCTATATAACAGAGTACTGGATCAGTGTCAAAATTATGATATATTTACTGTGGTGACATTCAAGATCTGTATTTGTTGAGATACTACTCATAAGTCTGGGGTTTTTAATGCAGTATGACCACAGGGAAAAAAAAAGAAAATTTAAAGAGAAGGCAGCAATTATCAGTTTTACGAGTGTCTTGGCAGTCACAGGACAGTTATGCTAATAGTGACATTGAAATATACTCCCTTTAGTTTTTTCTTATAAAGCTGATGTTGAGGCACAGCTGTATATGCTGGTTTTAGTAGTAGACCTATTTTTAATTTTTAATTTTAATCCTATTTTAATCAAACCCTTTCTTTGTAAAAGGTGTGCAGACTATCAACTGTAGGGAGTGGATCCCTGCAAACTGGTGCACACAGGCAGGGGTGGTGAGAGCTCTTTCTGGAGAAATGAAACTAGTAATGCATACTGCTCTTTCTGGTAATATTAAAATGTTTAGCAACAGACTAAATGGGAAGTTTTTCTTGCTGTTTTTAATTTTTTGAACTGGCAAGACAAGGCTTCAAGCATTCTAGGAAGGACTAGAAAAGAGGCTCCACTAGAGTGGCTGGAAAAAATTTTGAGGTGTAGAAAAGATGTTTATATGGTGGTTTGGTTTGGTTTGGTTTTTTTAAAGTTTTGGGATGGACTTCTTGCTTTTTTGTTCTTTCCTTTCTGTCATGTCTTGCAGTAATTGTGATCCCAGCTTTAGGAATGGTGTGCCTCTAGGGATCTTAAGTTCATGGAAACTGATCAGGGTTCTGTGACAGACTTCACATCAGTCTTCATGTACATTTTGTACAAGCTGTGGGATTGTTTAAAAATAACTTCATTTTATATATGTTAAATGTATTTAGTTTTGAAAACTAGATTTAAAAGTAACGCCAAATATAATCAGTGTAGTGAATGTTCAGGTAGTAAAAGAAAGCACTAAGAATTGTAAAGAACAATATGTAATCAGACCTTACATCTGTTTTGGTATGTTCTGATGCACACAGTTTTGTGTGTAAGCCTTTACATATTTTTTATGTAAATATGGTGTGTTTTCGGCTTCCTGACTAGTTTTGTATACAGTAAAAAAGTTATGAATGTACTTTGAATGATACAGCTTACTTTTCTGTGGAGCAGGGACAGTTGTTACCTTTGTAGAGTAATTAGTACAGTGTTTACCCACAATCGGAGCTGCTTATTACATAGTATTAATATTATTTATTTTAACTAGAATATTTTGTCTTAGGGATGCTTCAGTTTGCTGTACTGCTGACTGTTCTCATGAAATGGATTTTGAGATAGCAGTAGCTTTTCAAACACTTCTTGCAGGCCTTTTCTCAGCCGGTTTTTGAACTGCATATAAATCTTTATGACTTGCAGTAGAAGGTGTTATTTGTCTGGGAAGTATCTCAGTTCTGCTTCTTTTTAAAAACTGTGTATGTTTGGTGTGTGAATGTCTATAAAGTCAGCATTTTGGATTGAGAATGAAGTTGGACCATCACTGCTCTTGCCAGAAAGTGACTGGCCAGTTTATGGAGGTGTAGTCTCTCTTAATTTTGTTTCTGGACATTCTAATAGTAGCTTGGTAGTAAGTCCCCCAAGTTTCTGTCTTCCATTCCATCTAGCCAATTTCCTGAGCTTTGTTTTGTGTTCCAATATTTACATCCAAATGTCCTAGCTTCCCTAGTACTCTTCTTTCCTCTCCTTGTGAGTTTGTATTGAATAGCTTTATTCTGCCTCGTATTCCCTGGTGCACAGGGGCACACTGATGACACAGCAGTATGATCTTCATATTTCTCATTTACATGTCCAGACCTGAACTTAAAAGTGGAAACCTTCATCTGCATAGCAAGCACTTACTTCATTTCAGCTGCTAAAATTTAAGAAGTGTCTGCTGAGAATCCATACATTTTCAAAAGTTTGTAAGTTGGCCAAATTTCGGTGGTATCTTACGGAATGTGAGGCCATTCCATCCAGAATTTAAGCTTCTGATTAAAAAATACAGGTGCACCAAAGTGTTTGATAGCAGAATTTACTAGATCTTTGTAAACAGGCGAACTGAACTGTTCTGTTGTGACTTTCTCTTGAATATAGATGAACGATTTACTATGAAATTTTCAACAGAGTTCAGCCTGAGGCAAAACCAGCTGTAAAATCTAGCTTAAGTTTGGTAAAGTTCTGAGTAAGTAGTAAGAAAGTAACTGGCATTTTGTGAGCCTTAAGGGTAGGCAGATTAATTGATTTCCAGCCATCATTCACTGCAGTAGAAGGGTTCCTTAATCACCAAGTTTGGAGACCGGCATCAAGAAAATCTACTTTTAATGATAAAAGTCTGAATGAGGTTCTCACTGTTCATTTTTTGATCAGAAGCTCATGTCAATTTATGAGTACCACAACTGAGCTACTTTTATTTGCTGTTGTCCAGGTTCTGGGTTTAGTAAATCTGTTCTAGAAGTTTGTTGTGTATTTTCTTACTCTTTTTTCCCCAGGTATGCATGTGTCTTGATATTCTGTAGACTGAGAATTGCTGAAACACCCACAGTCTGAGGACAGTAACTAAGCATTAAAATGTAACATTAGAAGATGATCACTGAAGTAGCTGGATTATTGAGTATGAGTTGAGAGTCACTTGTTCTCTAGCTGTGCAGTACCTCATGAGCTGTGGCTTAGCATTTGGGACTTAACATTATGCAGTGCTTTCACAAATTGATTGCAGTCCAGTTCTTGTATGATCTTAACTGGGATCATGTAAGACAAGACAGTTCAGTTTGGACTTGTAGCTCCTAGATGCTTCCCAAATTTTATCATGAAATAGTTCAGTGCTGACCTGTTTAACCACAATTCCCAAAAGAGAATGTCTCTTGTTTGAGGGACAATTAAAGCTATTACATTAGGTGATTATGGGGTGCTAATGGCAGGACAGTACATGCCTCTGTACCTCTCAAGTATAATGGGATTTACAAATGACCAGCTATCATATACAGCGTGCTGTATGGATACTTGCAGAGAGGGATGTGAGGACATTGTAATAAAGATCAATAGGAAAGCAGACAGCTTTGTGTAATACTTCGTAGTTATCGTGGGATATAAAGAGACATAAAGAATCAGGTTGTCAATAAAGTTGCTTCTCCAGAGGTAAAAATCAGGTTGCTCAAATATAGGACAAGTTGAAAAAGTTCGAAACCAAAGAGTGTATTTGTCACTCATTAGAAAGTGTATGAATGGGCATGGTTGCTATCCCTTGTATGTGAGGAAAATACAGGAATCCATTTCATTTGTGATAGCAATATAAAACTGGAAGAAAGAGGAGATGATACTGGAAAGTGATAGAACAGCAGAGCATAGGGAAAAGTCACTGGAGGAGGTCAAGAAATTCTTAAGTTTCAAGGAGAATTTAATGCAACCTGTCCAGATGCAGAGTTAAAAACAATGTTCTTCTTATCAGTGCCGACAGAAAGAATGTTAAGAAGTGTGATCCTTGATTGACCAGTCAGCATTAAAAACTGTGCTGTCTTCTTAGGTGACTTTGAGTATTGCTGCCCAATTGCTTGCATTGTTTGTTGGAAGCAACAGGAAGAAAGACAGAGCTCTGGAGGGAGAAAAAGGGACTTAAGAGGGTCTGTGTCTGGTTGGCTGACTGCCATGAACAGACCCTTCCGACACCCACAGACCCAGCAAGGGATTGTGTTTAGAAGCCTTTGCTGTACTTGGTACTATTTTTGGTAGATGACATCCAAGCTGTAGATGTTGAAACACCTTTTTGAACTAGCAGAGGTTATAGACTGTAAAGACAGAGTCTACTGTTGTTACAGATATTGTAACAAGGTTATATATTATGCAGTAACAGGTGCATGAAAATTAATCCTCTTATACCAGCTATTCAAAAAATCTGTGACAAGCCTAAAAATGACACTCCTTTCTCCTGGCACCCTGACCAAGGTCTTAATGTTGGCATTATTTTCAATATACCAGTTTATTTAAAGAAAAATGGTTTGTGTTGGTGGGAATTAAATTTTATTATTATTTTGTTGATTTTTACATTATTTTGTTTGGGTTTTTTGCATTTTCATCTCAGGAATCTGTAGCTCACCCCTCAGTAGTGTTATACAATGTGCTCTATCTTATGGAAAAGAACACCGAGTACTAATGGTATCTGAAAAAGTCCGTTTTTCTTATTTATTTCTTCTATTTAAAGCAGAAGCTGAAATTTTTAGAGTGCATTATGAAAAACAATATAGAAAAATAAAATTTTCCAGTGAACTTCTGAGAAAGGTCTTGTGCCCTGGGATATTAATCTTACAAAGAGACAAGATTGATTATAAGTAATATTATCGGTTTTTTAGGTTTTTTTTAGTTTAGGTAACACTGAAATGGCTTTCCATCCCTGAAGAACATCATATTTTTATCAAGGTAACCCTAATGTTTAAGGGACACTGAAATGGGTTGGTATTGAAAGTGGAACAGTCCATTTGCAGGTGCTATCTGCCATTTCTGTGAAATAGGGTAGCTCTGAAATGGTTTGAAGATTTGTAATGACCAGTTTTGTGGAAGAGTGTACAGTAGAGGAAGGAGCAATAGTATTCAAAAGTTAGCAAAGACCAGGACTGAAGTCCTGTTTTTCTCAATACACTTTTATATGTACAGTTTCTGGATATAGGTTTGCTTTAGTTTGTACCCATTCATTTTTCATGCTTTGATTTCATCCTTTATAAGTGATCTCTTAATTTTTTTTCTATTGCCCAGTGCTTAGCTAAAGAAGATTTACTTTTTTTTCAGAGACATAATATCTTATTCTTGAGAAATCTGCTTTTACAGGGCAATGAATAGACTATGGTGGTGTTATATTTTTGAGCAAACTGAAGATCAACTGTGAAAAATGAACAGTGCAAAATAAGAGTCTAGTCCTGCTTTATTTCATATCCAGCTACAGACTATTCACTTTATGAATAGTCGTCACTTCTGGATTGCAGTTCAACCTGCATCATTTTAAGTTATTCCCTGAAAATTCCTAGCACTTCTTTGTGAATGATGGATACTAATAAAATAGTTCTGAGTAACATTTATAGCATTAAGAGATTATTTTTTTTTCCCTTAGGCTTAAAGAATTTGTCATTTACAACAGTTTTACATTCACATTACTGAAAAACAGTTTTTATAGTAAGTAATTTAGAACAGTTTTTCAGAAAGGAGTTACCAAAATTAGTAAGAAAGTGTGATTAGGGCAAGGCAAAACCCAGAACAAATAAATGAATACATTTCATGGCTATTGTATTGACTCATTTTTGAAAGGTAAGAACCTAACCTTTCATAGTTACCAGTAGTGAGAAACTGAAGCATAGTGACCTAATTTCTTCTGTACGCGAGATTCATTGCAAAATAACTGGATCTTGCCCTCTTTTTATTTTAACCATGTTTTTGTGTCACGAATGATTACAGACCAGGGGTGCACAGATGGAACTCATATATATTCTTGTTAATGTGTGATTCACCAGTTATGTGCAATACAAGCATTATATTTATTTCCATTTCTTCAGCGTTTTATTTTAACTCTTTGACTTGCATCCCCCGGTATCACCCATCACAAATGAAGAAACACCTTCTTTAAAGTCCATAGCCCTGACTTGTGGGGTTATGCAAACTTCTGCTTTCCTTACATTCCTTGAATCACTGGGAGAATACTCCTTCCTGAAAAAAACATCTGGCTATGCAACCATGCAGAAACCTTCACCTTTCAAACCCTTTGCTTTTCTAGCATGTCACTTGTACCATGCACATAGACTTTTAAAGCTTTGTTTGCCATTGCATGGGCAGAAATCTTACAAAGAGGAACAAATTTGCAGCAATTGAATAACTCTAGGTTTTTTTCTCATATGTTTGTTTACTCAGAATTTGCTATTTGTGTTAGTTTGTGTCAATGAACTCTTTAGAGAAAAGAGAGATATTTCTTTCACCTATTTGAGTTGTAAGGTGTTTGTTCTGAATTTTAGATTAAAAGGTTAGGAAATGTAATTTCAGTTTCTATGAGAAATGTTTCCACAAAATGTTTGCAGTCCGGCATATAGCATCCCTTGTGTTTGGTTTACAAACGTTTTTATTTAATTCAGCCTCCAAGTTGACTAAAAACCAGTTCATGTACTACGACTTTCAGTGCCCTTTTCTTAATGCAGAGGAGAGACTGAAGGGTAAAAATCACTAGTGAGGGACCGTGTTGAACAAAAACCTGTAAGTATGATTACGGGAATAAGCCGTTGTTGACAAGTATATGTTGTATGGAGATATGGATCTGGAGACTCAGTTCTCTCAGGTGAATATGCAATTTTGGGGTTTTTTTCTTGTTTATGCATGAGGACCTGGTGGTGAGTGTTTCCAAGTGGCACTGACCTGCATGCTCCCACCTTCCTTCAAGTGAAGGGCTGAAATTGTTACTGGAATTCCAGCTCCTGACAAACCATGTTGCCAGACAGTGTTTAATCTCTCACATCTCTTTAAAAGTATCTCATTATTTTCAGATCCTGAATGCATGTCTCTGTAGGTTATTAAACTTCTGATGTCAGTTTGTACTCAATTTATTCATGCAGAGTTATTCTTAAGCTACATGTGTGTATTAACCATGGGGTTTGTGCTAAGGTGTACCATGTGTGATGCTTTGTCCACTTGTTTATATGAGCATTTTTGTAAAAGTTATTATTCCTTTCCTGAAGTTAAAATGTAGAGGCAAAGTAAGTTAAGCAATTTGTTTAACACGGGAGAGGTAAAAAAGTCAAAAGTAGATTTCAAATAATTTTACTCAGTTTAGATTACTTAAACCGAGTTCCCCTTCTAAATGCTGGGATTTTATGTCTGCAAAATGTCACTGGTTTTAACTTGCCTGTTGTACAGAGGGCAAGACTTGTCAACCTGTGTGATAGACAAGGCTGCTTTAGCTGTGGTTTTATCAGAAACTTAGTCCCTGGATATTAGAGTTTTTCTCCTAGATTATCCTGTCTCATTGTGCTATGGATTTATGGGTTAATAGATATTCTAACCAAATAATATTAATTATTTTGTATAACTGAATTATTAATTTCTTAATTTATAATATTCTACCACTGATCCTATGGTTTGTAATTGCCTTTAGGAATTTTTTTAAACTCGGGCTATTCACACTGAAAGGCCTTGCCCACAAGGTCAAATGCAGACGTTCAGTTTTGTTTAGAAATAAGCTTTACTAAACTTTAGTGTTGAACTGAAAAATGACGTCTTTGTGTGGGATTAACCTTCCCTCGCGGAGCTGTCGCTGTCCCTGTAGCCTGGGACTGTTCATTGCTGTGGCGCTCTCCTGATTTTTCCCTTGAGGAGGGTAGGTTGAGTTGTTCTTCTGTTGATCATTTTGTGTCTGGAGGCCTTTCCCACTCCCCTCAATTTTGTTTTACCGTTGAATGGGACTATGGTAATGCTTGGGCTTTGTCCCTCTCTCATTGTCTTTCTGACTAATGGATAGAAATGTCAGGCATAGAGAACAGCCCCAAACTGTGACCTCTGTAACATTCCCCTTCAGCTGATTGACGTTCAGGCAGCTGCTGAGAGAAATCCCCACCATTCAGAGGTTGGTGTACTTGCTGAACGAGTTCCCCAGTGTCAATCCTGTTAGCCCAATTGGCCACATTCTGGGAATGGTGGCCTTTAAACGCTAGATTAAAGATTCTGCACCTGCCAATGATACGGTGCTTCCCCCTTCCCTCCACAACTGTGTCACCTTGAATACTTCCAGGGCTTTTCGGTCCAATTACAAAGGCAGCTTTTGTCCCATGAGGATTCCCAAAGTGCTTTGTACCACTACTCTTTTTGCTTAGTGTTTTTATTAGGGTGGGGTGTTTGTTTGTTGCTATAAACCCAGCAAACCCAAGTGTGGTAAGTTTTCCTTTTTTTACAAATACTAGCTTCTGACACTTCACTTAGAAAATTAAACAGCAAAATTTTATTAAAATAAATATGGATCATTTCTCTCAGTCCAAAAGTGCCAGGAAAAAATTAAGCAGAAAAAGTACTAGCTGTAATAAGTATGAAGAACAGTGTATGCATTGCTCAAATCCTTACTGTATCAAAATAATTTTCTTGAAGTTTGAAGAATTACAAACATTATCAGGAGAGGGTTGAAATCATATTATCATTATTAATATCATTATTTATTAATCTCGCTCTTATATTGCCACTTCAGAACTTCATTTTGAACACTTGTCTTTATTTGCGTCTTTACTATTATGATGTAGAATTTATAGAAGTATCTAATGGACCCTGCCTTTTCTGCATCTTTCCCTTTGGAGCCCATAGTTAGAACAGAGCATTAAGTGCTAAGAAAAAGCCTGAGAAACAACTTTGAAAATTCTTCTCAAAAGTGGTAGTGTGTCAGGAACATTGCCCTTAATTTGTTTTTATGGACTAGTTATGGAGATTTCAGTGTGGCTGACTTGACTGTGGGCATAGCAGTGATATTTCATCGTAAATGTAGGTGATTGCATATCTGGCCTGAGGATTTTCTGATTTTGCATACTGATCATAATGTTTCCAGTTATTGTAAAATGGCATTACATCTTGTCAATTCTTTGTACAAAATTAATCATAATATTGTGCTTTTCAATTTTCACTATGAAGTGATAAGTGTTCTTTCTTTTAAAATTTCATAATTGTTTTTGAGGTGGAAATTTATATGTAATTGTTTGCCAAATATTAATGCACCTCTGCAGTGCAACTACTTGTATGCATATCTATATTTAAGCTTAATAAATCAGTTTTAGAATATTCATCCTGTCAACAGGTGAAAGAACGAACTTCTAGCTCAGCTCAGGCAGTGTTCCTAGAGAAAGGCTGGCAGTAGATTTTTTTTTTAGCAGAATAGGTGACTTTTAGATTCTTTTACCTAGCACTGCAAATGTCTTTGGCATCTCTTCAGCAAATGTTGGAATGACTACCTTTGTTTTTCACCTGTGTTCAATATATTTAATAAAATAGTGCTTTATTATAGCATTCTGTGCAAGATAAATTTTATTGCAGTGTATTATCTAGGATTTTCATGGCCAAAGAATGGCAGGCTGGCCTTCATAGGATAGATGTTAATCCCTCTGAAATCTTCAGAAATGTCTTGTTATTAAACAGAAAAAAAGGACATATATCCATTCTTCTACATGATTTCTGATTTTGTGTGTGGTGTTCCTGCATTTTTGATCATTTGACATCGGTTTTCTGATTGCCAGTTAGTATTTGAGAATTATATATCAGGAAAATATTAGAAAATGTGGCGAGTCTTTATTATGTCCCAGAAAATGCAGGTTTCATTCAGGTGAATAGAACTTGTATTTTATTAGGAAAGCTTTCAATAACGTATCATTTGTTTGAAAGAAGGTCAGATCAAACATTTTCAATTTAAAATTGAAATAATTAAAGCCTGGTAATTTTTCAGGTAGGTGGTTCAGAATTATGTGATGCTTATAAAGATACAGGTATATATTTGATCAATGAAAAGGTTGCTCTGAAAAGAACAGGTTCTTAGAAAGTTCTAACTTCTTTTGAAAAAGCCTGTGGCATTGAGAGGCTGTGTCTTGACTGCCTCAACAATTGTTGAATCAGGTATAATCAAGTTATAAATATCTCTGGTGGCTACTGCTCATGTAAAATGTGGAGATACATTTCTGACTACCCCGTTTTTCTCATTGTCACCATTCAAAGTGATTCCTTCAGCAAACTGGTCCATTGTTTATCAAATTCTGTTCCTTGATAGCTGGCGGGCAGTCACTTTATTGTTTTGGGGTTTTTTATATGATTGTATTTAGTAACTAAAATAAATTCCAGAGAGATGTGTGGATTCTGTATGTGAAATGGAATGGAGTTAGCTTTAGCATGGTACTGCTTTCAGGAGAGCCAAAACAACTGAAAAGTTCAGTAAAATTTGTCAGAAATGCTGGAAAGTCAAATGGACAAAAGACCGCGTACACAATGCTGCCATTTGCATCTGGCTACAGTTTAGAGGAGAGCCTTATCTTTTACATCCATCGTTTTCCCTCTTTAACATTTTGTATAGCATTCAAGTATTTTGCTTTTTAAATAGTTGTCCTTTACCCTCAGTGAAATTCAGAAAGAATTTATTTTCACATTTTCGATTTCTTATGGCTCTAACCTAAATCATAAAAATATAGGTGCTGGTTGCCTTTTTTTTTTTCCCCACAGTCTGTGTATTTTATGTTTCTTTCCCATAAAGTTCTGTGTTTTCTTTTTGAGCTGGGATTATTTCTAATAATTAAAGAAAAATGGGTTTTTAAAAATCAATGAGAAGGAAGATACGTTTGCAGTCCCTAAAAATGCGTAGTAATATTTTTAGAGGAGAAAACTTAAAATAATTTGGACTTTAGCTATCACTCTTGCAAATCTGTAGCCAGACTAAAGGGATTATTGAAATCAAATGTACAGTATCCCTTTAAGTTCTGTTTAGTACAGGACTTTGTCATTCAGGTTTTGTATTCTGCATAGAGGACAAGCCAAATCAGCAGTTGCCGTCCTTTACATTTCACTCACTTGGTGCTGTATGCTTCTATACTGAAAAAAAAAAAACAAAACCCAAAAACAAAACCACTGCAAAAATTGCTGCTCTATTCTGTTCCTGGACATCAACTACTGATTTTACAGCCAATTTACTGTGCAAAAATGGTTCATCTCTTAGATACAGAAATTCTGAACGGTAAAATGTGTCTGCCTAAAGCCAGAGTTTAGTTGAGCTGATCTGCAGAAATCTCCAAACCTCAAACCAAATGTTGTTAGAGAAATGCTGTAATCAGCAGCCATTTTCATGGAAAAATACTGCTCACTGTGAATAAAGAAAGTTATGTTTTGTTTAAAGTCCGCATAAACAAAAACTAGTAAATATATTGGATGATTAGGAACTTTATTCTTAAGCCTTAAAATGTCTGTTTTCCTTTTCTGTAGCTATTTATAATAAATTCCAAACTGAATGTAAAGAACAGTGTGGTGCAGCTTGTGTAAGAAAATGAAAAGCCCAAATCTGCCAGTTTTGTAGGAGTTTGAGTAAGGCATAAAGCAGAAATGAGGGAGAGCTGAAAACCGAGGACTAAAATTCTTCTATTCTTCCTCTCTCCTCTGCTCCTGTTATTTGCTGGATTGTTAGTTAGATAATGAAAAGAATATCGATTGTGTGTAAAAATATTTTGACTTAGACATGTAGTAGATGAGAAGAGCAAAAAGAGGTATGTGCTAGTGATTTCGAAAATTATTATGGAAATACTAGGAGAAAACTACCTGCATAAACTTTGCACTGAGGACAATTATCAACCATTTTCAAGAGATTTGGCAAAGCAGGAATGTTGGCAAAACATTCCTGCTTTGATGATCATGGATGTTGTTGATGTTCTCACTTTTGGAGAGAAGAGGTGGATACAAGTTCAAGGTAAACAACAAAAGCTTATTCCAGGATGTAACCTTAACTTTAACTGATCAGCCACAATGTGTTCAGAACTGTGTATGTTTGGGCTTCTGATTGAGTATGAATATGATGTAATACATAAATGAACAATGATTTTATAATCACACATCATATTCAAATATCTTCTCAAGAAGCCTGTGAAAGGAGGAAATAGAACTAGCCTCTAATTAGTAAATTAAAAAACCTCTGTTAAAGCAAAATGTATTAAATAGCAAAGAAAGGAAAATTAAATCTGTAAGAGCAGCAAAGTGGTTTTTCATTGGTGATTCCAAGGACAAGAAAGACATGGCAAAAACCAGCTTTTCTGTAAGGCAGTGAATAAAGGAGTAAATTCAAGTCTGGACCAACAGACAGAGGCCAACAGTACCAGCTTTGATAAGGTGAAGTATGGGGCCCACGCTTGGTCAAAACAATCCCATGCAGAGCTACAGGCTGGGAGCACAGTGCCTGGAAAGCTGCCCAGCAGAAAAGGGCCTGGGGGTGCAGATCAACAGGGGCTGAACTTGAGCCAGCAGTGTGAGCAAGTGGCCAGGAAAGCTGGTGACATCCTGGCCTGTATCAGGAATAGTGTGCCCAGCAGGACCAGGGCAGTAGTTGTCCCTCCGTACTTGGCACTGATGCGGTTGCACCTCGAATCCTCCATTCAGCTTTGCCCCTCTCATGACAAGAAAGATATCTAGGTGCTGGAACAAGTCCAGAGGAGGGAAATGGAGCTGGAGAAGTATCTGGAGCACAAGTCTGATGAGGAGTGACTGAGGGAGCTGGGGTTGTTTAGCCTGGAAAAAAGAAGGCTTAGGAGAGACCTTACCACTCGCTACAACTGCCTGAGAGGAGGGTGTAGCCAGGTGGGGGTTTGTCATTTCTCCCAGATAACAGGCAATAGGATGAAAGGAAATGGCTCGAGTTGCACTAGGATAGGTTTAGTTTAGATATTAGGAAGAATTTCTTGACTGAAATGGTTATCAAGTGCTGACACAGGCCCATGGCAGTGGTGGACTCACCATCCTTGGAGAGATTTTAAAGATGTGTAGATGTGGCACTTTGGGATATGGTGTAGCGGTGGGTTTGGCAGTGCTGGGTTAAGAGTTGAGCTCAGTAATCTTATGGGTCTTTTCCAATATAAATGATTCCATGACTTTATATATACAGTTAAAAGCCAAGTCTTTACAGTATTTTAAGGAAAACCTGTTAACGAGCTGTACCTATAGCCAATTACGCCTTTTATCACCTAATTTGGTAGGCAATAAGTGAATAAAAGGGATCTGCTAGGTAACAGTTGGAAATTCTGTTGCAAAGGATCAGAAAGAAACTGAGGAAATAAGAAACATAAAAGGAAAAAAAAAATAACATGTTAACAGTGAATATTTTAGTATGAAATAATGGATCTGGGCAGTGTCTGTATTTGGTGGGAATGTACCATGGAATGGGAACATTCCAGAGATGCAATTTTAGGTATGGGTCGAGAGCATTACTGGTGTATATGGCTAGATGCAAGAGGTACGGGAGGTTTAGAGTGGGAGAGAAAATCTAAACCTGCCAAGGAATTTGAAGATCAGACTGAAGAGGCCTGTAGATTGACAGGTGCAGATAGATGCTCCTCTGCCCATGAGCAAAGCTGGTGATGATCTTGTGTTCTTGGGCTCGCAGAACTCTACAGAGCATCTGACCAGGTCAGCCTGGGTAGAACTGCTGCAGGTGTGCCTTTTGAGGTATCCTTTCCCCAGTACCTCAGCCTGCAATTGTATTCTGCCAGAGGCTGGGTTCAGAGGCCAAGGTATCCAAACTAATGCTATGGAAGCAGTTGCATATTTTATGCTCTAAGTTGACTCAGAGTCTGCATATCAGATGATATTTGTAAGATAATTGAGCAACTCCACCAGGAGACATGGGGAAAGGAGTTTAAAAAAAAAAAAGAGAGATGACTAGTTAACCTTTAAATCAACACTCATGTAGTGTTTTGAGATGACTTTGGATGTCTGCCTCACAACAGATTGTGCAATAGAAGAATGAGAGCAGTTATTGATGCTTCTGGAAAAGAATCCCTTTTTTATGCGTGTTGAAACATGATTGCTAAAAGCAGCATAAGTTACTTTGTGAGAATGCAGAGTGGCAGTTTGATTGTTTGGAAATATCAAGGATGTTCCTCTCAATTAAATTACAAAATGTAATGGGTAACTGATAATGCTAATGATTAGAAATATTGTTATTCTTCTGAAGGGCTCTAAGCTTGTTAAGTAAAATCCAGTGACTGCAAGACTATTTACTAATAACACAATAATGTCATAATTACAAATGGATAGCTTAAGAAAAGCATCAAAAAGCAAATACGAAATATTCTTACTTTGCACATATGGGAATAATACAGTTTCCCTATTAGGGCGGGGTTTTAATAACAATTGAATAATTTTTCAAAAAACAAGAATTCTGATACTTATTTGAGAAATTTGAGCCACATCTGATAATGAACTTTGAAAAGGGTAAGTTTCCCTGTCAATACATAATTTTGTCAATAAAATAATATGGTTTTCAAACTCAGTAAAGCTTTACTTTACCTGAATGCTTTTTTGAGTGTTCTTTTCCCAGTCTTTCATTGTCTGTTGACTTAGTGTTTTCCCTCACCTTGCTTGTCTTTTATTGTCTCTTGATGGTTTCGCCCTTACCTGGTCTCGAAGGGAGATCTGTGGCTGCATCTCAGGAGGTGAATTGTGTGTGCACTCCTGTGCTGAAAGGGAACCTAGGAAAGGAATTTTCGACAAATGTGGTTATAAAGGATGATTCTCTCATAATATCATCAGAAGTAACAGTGCTGGAAGGAAATAAAGATGTTATTCTTTCAAGTGTCCACATTTAGTGTCAATTCTTTTTTTTTTTTTTTTTTTTTTTTTTTTTTTTTTTAATATAGATAGGTAAGTACATTGTTCCTACATCTTCCAGTCTTGGTATCTGGCTTTGGAGATTACTTGTGTGAAGCCTCTTACCTTCTCACAGTTACTATTTGTGATGGTCATTTCTTGTTTCTGTTGAGACATTCTTATGGTCTATATTACTTACTTTCCTTTATATCTTTGCATTGAGTGTAGTTATGAGTCTGGGCATTTCTGAGGAAGTTCAGTTTTTAGAGAATGAAGGATAATACTCTGAAGCTTGAGCTGTGGCCTGCTTGTTTGTAAAATGGTACATTTCTTTCAGCATTTTCATATTTGCTGTCTGTATTGGAAAAGTAACAGGTTTTGCCTTTAGAGTCGGTGAGGAACCACAACCACAGGACACCTGTGTATCTAAGAAGAGCAGATGGGACTTTTCTGTGGAAATACATTCAGAAATGGTTTATGGCATTTGACATATAAATTAGAGCTGTAACATAATACTTTTCTCCCAGATGGCAATTCTTTTTACCTTGATGGCAGGTTCTCTTCTCTTCTCTTCTCTTCTCTTCTCTTCTCTTCTCTTCTCTTCTCTTCTCTTCTCTTCTCTTCTCTTCTCTTCTCTTCTCTTCTCTTCTCTTCTCTTCTCTTCTCTTCTCTTCTCTTCTCTTCTCTTCTCTTCTCTTCTCTTCTCTTCTCTTCTCTTCTCTTCTCTTCTCTTCTCTTCTCTTCTCTTCTCTTCTCTTCTCTTCTCTTCTCTTCTCTTCTCTTCTCTTCTCTTCTCTTCTCTTCTCTTCTCTTCTCTTCTCTTCTCTTCTCTTCTCTTCTCTTCTCTTCTCTTCTCTTCTCTTCTCTTCTCTTCTCTTCTCTTCTCTTCTCTTCTCTTCTCTTCTCTTCTCTTCTCTTCTCTTCTCTTCTCTTCTCTTCTCTTCTCTTCTCTTCTCTTCTCTTCTCTTCTCTTCTCTTCTCTTCTCTTCTCTTCTCTTCTCTTCTCTTCTCTTCTCTTCTCTTCTCTTCTCTTCTCTTCTCTTCTCTTCTCTTCTCTTCTCTTCTCTTCTCTTCTCTTCTCTTCTCTTCTCTTCTCTTCTCTTCTCTTCTCTTCTCTTCTCTTCTCTTCTCTTCTCTTCTCTTCTCTTCTCTTCTCTTCTCTTCTCTTCTCT
>VZRO01001927.1:577364-604864 GCA_013397915.1 Daphoenositta chrysoptera
CCTCCCCTCCCCCATTTTCATCCCTTTACACAAATTCAAACTGATGGTGAGTTGTGCTCACAGGTCAAAATTAGCAGCCCAGGTTAGACCTCAAATGAAACCCTCAAATGAATATGGTGCAAAGACAGAAGCTTTTCTCCAAATAAGTGTCCTCTTCAGGAGAGGTGGCACATGGGATGAATGTCTGGCCTCAAAATCAGTTTATGGCTGTAAAAGCGTTAACCCCACGCAGCCTCTTGAAATTTTATCAGGTTGTTACTATCAGTTAAGTTTCCATAGTTATAATATTGTAGTGTATTTTAAAGTTACACAGCTAGGCTCCAGAAAATTCTGCATGAAGTCTCATGCTGGTCTGATTCAATTTTATATAACAAGCAGCTTAACTTCAAGAAGTCACTCCCTTTTGATTTATAAGTAGCAGGGTAGTACTTTCATTTAAAATCTCAGTTTTATCAGGTTGCAACTTCACTGCTAGTATTTGTATTATGTATGAAAGTTCAGTGACATTTTTGACAAAGCGTATTTTCAATTGCTTCAGTTCTCTTTTGTGAGAAGTACAGTAATATTTGTCCTACTTTTGGTACTTCTCAGTAGTATTCATTTAATAGTGAAAAATAATTACAAAATGTCTGGTGTAGAAAACTAAATTCTAGAGATGCTTACATGGGGTAAAAATACGTATTTCTGAAGTGATTTTTATTAATATTTTACAGCTGCTAGTTTTAGGAACTGAATCACCATTGGTTTTGTTTGTAGTATTCCTGATGTTACCCATATGAATGCATTGCTTAATATTTAACACACACAATAAAGGACTGATCCCAGAAATCTCCACTATCAGTGGATGCAGTGAGAGGTATCCACATTATCCTTGGAAGGTTTAGCGAAGGTTTACCTGAGACCACAGGCTCACGTTTCTGCTTGCATTTTAAATTAGGAACTTGTGATGGCAGAGATGAAGACACACCAGCTCTCTTCTCCCTCATTCTGGCAGTACCTTCTTCTCAGACGCTTGCACTCTATCAGATGACTTTGTTCGTGCGTGATGGATGCTAAAGCAGGCACAAAGGAGAGCATAGCCAGGAATGGAAATAGAAATTGCATAAGTTTTGACCTCTGCATGGCTGCTGTTGTGGAAACTGAGGCTCTTGAAAACAGCTCCCCAATTAGAATCACCTTCCAGATACTCACTTCTTGCATCATTGACTGTAAAGGGAACAGTGGGCTGGTCTTCCCTGGATAACTCTCTTGGTAACTGCTTTATTACAGAGACAAAAGGTTGAATGATTGTGAAGACTGAATTGTCTTAATTATGCCTCTGTGTGGTTATTCCAGGTCTAAAAAAGCAATTGAGAGTCTTGTGCAGTTCTTTTCCAGATGGCAGTTGTCAAGATAAGAGGTTTTCGGACTCCATCAGCACACACCTCACTGTGTAAAAACTTTTCATGGGCAAAATCTATTTGGTATCCATTGTATGCATCTTACTTTTTTTTCTGTGTACATTTCCTCTTTTTTTTTTAATATGCACTATTATAGACATAATAACAACTGAAAAACTGTAAAAACTGAAAAACAAGCCAAAACCCAATAAAAAGGTAAAAGTAATTATTAGACCCCCTTAAAAATACATTAAGTGTACCTCTGTCCAGAAAATGAGTGTCCAGTTTTTGTAAGAATTTACTTAGTAAGATGCCAAGATCTGCTTAGATACATCAGTAGCTGTAAAAATATATGTTTCTCATTGGAAAACTGCGTGCATTATTAGTATAGGGGGAAATAATGGAAAGAATAACACAATGGAAACGTGTATTGACTGTATACATACATCTGATGGCTTAGTATACACAGTACTTGATTGTGAAATATTACTTGAAGTAATTTTCTTACTTAGGTGGGCATATGACTGAAGTTTGTTGTAATCAGGAGAGATATGAAAAAGGTAAAATAACCTGACTGTTGCAGTGCTGTGAGGGGGGGCTTCAAAATGGCAGTACCTCATGAGATTACCAGGGGCCCACTTCCTGAGCTTGTCTGAGTCCCTCTGGATGGCATCTTGTCCTTCAGGAGTCTCAACTGCACCCCTCAGCTTCGTGTCATCTGCAAATTTGCTGAGAGTGCATTTGATCACTTCGTTTATGCCATTAAGGAAGACATTAAATAACATTAAATAACACTGGCCCCAATAAAGAACCCTGAGGGACAACACTGACATCCATCAGGATTCTGAGCCATTGATTATGTCCCTCTAGATGTGACCATCCAACCACTCTTATCCATCTAACAGTTCTCTCATCAAATCAGTCTCTCTGCAATTTAGGGAAAAGAGTATTTTTGGGGGACTGTTTCAAAGGTTTTACCGAAGTCCAGATAAATGACACCTATAGCCCTTCCCTTGTACACTGATGTAGTCACCCCATCATAGAAGCCCACTAGTTTGGTCAGACAGGGCTTGCTCTTGGTGAGGCTGTGCTGGCTCTCTCCAATCTCCTCTGTCCTCCATCTGTTCCGTGATCTTCCCAGGCACAGAGGTGAGGCTGACCAGTTGGGAGTTCCCAGGGTTGGTCTTTCTACCCTTTTTAATGTTGGGTGCAGTGATTCTCCTTTTCTAGTTACCTGGGAGTTCCTCTGATTGCCATGAATTTTCAGATGTCATGGAGAGTGGATATAATGACTTGCAGCCCAGCTCTCAGCTTGATCTTTAAACTCTGGTTTTACTTCTAGAACATCTCATTTGTCTTTAATCCTTCATTCGTTCATTCCTTTCTTTGCCTTGATTATTCTTGCTTTGTCTCATTTAGTGATACTTTTCTCTGTGGATCTTAGCACAAATTTGGATGTTGATTTTGTAGGAGACAGAACTTCTGGTGTGTTTCTACAGCACTATGTAAGGAGCAGTATTGATTCTTGTGGGGCTTCCCAAGTGTTGCTGAAATGCCCATGTTAAATAGCAACAGAATTGCTGTTTGCTGTCCCTACAGTATGTGGGTCTTTCTATAGAAGGGTGCTGGAAGAACACAGTCCAGAAGAATTTGTGACTGTTTGGAAAAGATCTATATAGTTATGTGCTCTTTCTCTTAGCTCTGAGATGATCTTTGTTTCTGGTTATCCTTTCATCCACAGGGTGTAACCCTTACCTTACTGGTGTTAGTGATTGCAGCCTGTCCTGCCCCAGATTGCTTTGTAATGCTCGGGCAAACCTACCCGAACGTTGCAGGAGGTTTATGTTGGATTGTAAGGGCACTTCATGTGCCATCTCTTTGCATCCTTTTCTGGCCTGGGAAAATGTATTTACACCTCCTGTACTTCAGACATGCCAGGGTATTGAGTAAGGCTTTGCAGACTCATCTGAAAGTCAGAGCAAGCAATGAACCCTTCTGCTGCTTCAAAACCAGTATTTCATATGGAGCCAACCTGAACTGGGGGAGTTTAATGGCAACTTACAAATAGACAGTGAATTTTTACTTCCACACAACACTTCTGATCTGTTGTGTTCAGCAGATAAGCTAGAGGAACGCTGACTTAAACAATCTCACAATATGTGTGGTTTTACACCAAGACACTGCAGTGTATCAAAGATTAAAATATCAACTTCTAATGTCAAGTTTAGAACAGAAAAAGGTAAACTTTAAATATAAATAAACTTCTTCATTTGAAAGCAGTGGTAAAAAAAATTCTAGTGCAGCGTAACTAAAGCATGACGTTTTGCTTTCTATTGAATTGAGATTTCTTGTGTTAATTTAGGCTTGTATTTTCCAAAGTCTGAATTTCAAATATGTTTTAATGATAGAAGGTGTGAAAATCTACACAGAACTTAAAGGGCGCTCTCAAAAAACAAACATACAACAATAACAAAAAAAGGAAACAAAAAACCACCAAACCCCCCATCGAAATGAACATCCGTTCAGAAACTTCTAACCTAGGCAAATCTCAATGTGGGATGTGCATATACTCAGAAATTCAGCTTTTCACTCAAAGGTACTCTAAACATTGTTTTTGAGCAGGAAAAATCTAACAAAATATCGCAATGGATAGTGCTACTGCACCGCACCAAGAAGTAGAATAAATTAAAATTCTCCTCACTGTGTGTCTTGGAGCCCATTTCACCTGACTCATCAAATGAAAAATTCATCAATTAATCCTCTGACAATAACAATATATACACAAAAATCAATCCAGGATTGATTTTTTGAGCCCAAACATGAAAACTAACCTCCGGCTTGCACATAATGTGAAATTTCTCTTCATTTCAACTTTATTATTGAGTATAAAAGCTGAAGTGTTCATAGAATTATTTGTTCTAAGTCAACTACAAAGGTGGGATTATTTGAGGAAGGGTGTGTGCACCGTGAAGATGTTCTGAAGCGCTATCAGAGTCAGCTAATAAAGTTGTCAGCTGCGTGTAAGAGCACAGTTGATAGGAGTCTCCCCAGAAGGCAACCGGTGGAGAGAGACACTGATCACTGAGATCTGACAGGAGACCACCCAGGGTAGTCAAAGTCAGATGCGTACCAGACAGGATCAATGGTAGGGAAGAGCAGTGAAATGGGAGTATGGAAACTGTGTTGATGGGGGAACACCAGTGCTGCAGCCAAATGGGTAAATCATGAGGCTGGGGCACATTGCTTCACAGGGATTGTAACAAATTCTCAGCAGCAGAAAACAAGATAATAATTTGTCAGATCTCCCACTTGTAATTTCATACTGCCTTTTCAGTGAAAAGGAAAATTGCAGCAGATTCCGTGTGCATTAGGGTGGCTAGTGCATTGCTATCTCTTTCTTTGTTTATATAATCCACTTCCGGGTATGTAATATTTGTTGAAACGATGAGAAGTCTTCCCTAGAAAGACAAAACGCTGATCTGATGAGAAGTTAAAATCATCAGTTCCTATGTGCTCTGAAGTTGCTTCATTTGATATCACATTGATGCTGGGAAGTATTTTTGTACCAGATCATATATCAAAACGCATAAGGTACAGAGTAGAAATTCCAGATAAGAAAACCTCTTAGATCTCTCAAGCTAAACAGAGTTTGCTTTTTATTTGAGGTATGAAAGAAAAATAGCCTACTTCCTGCATTGTGTGTATAAGCTTATGGATTTAACTCCCCAGATCATCAGATTAATACTTCAAGCAACCTTTCCTCCAGTGTAAGAAATAGTGATAGCAACTTACTGAATAAGTTCTTGCCTCTAAACGCCCTATGAAGGAGATAAAAATCTTTTGAGAGAAAGAACTCATTTTTTTCTTTGTATCGCCTCTGGCAGCAAGTCCCTGCTTTCATCCCATATATAAAAATTATATTCAGGCTGTAAAGAACCTAAATGGTGTTAAAGAGTTGAAAATCGATGCACTGCAGTACACAGAAAATAATCAAATATCATATGTATTAACTTTTGATGGGTCTTTGTGAATGTGTGTATCCGCGGTGCAGAACAACATTTGCATATTTGTCAAGTTCTAGATGTGTGAAAGGTGGAAACACACTTTAGGAATACTTGATTGATATGTATTTCTGCAGTCTTAAAACTACAGAGAATTTTGGTAAGAACATGGGCTGCAAGATACTGTGTTGTTACTTTCAGTCTTAGTTGAATGCTGAGACCATTGTCTTCAAAATTTTATGTGTGATAAGAACAAAGATTTGTCGTGACTGTTTGTCAGCATATTAAATATTCAGATGTATGTGATGACTGTGGCTCCAATGAGAGTATCAGGACCTATATCTGTTACCATGAAGTACTTCTTCCTAAAATATTGCCGCGAAGTGTGGCTCATTGGAGGAGAACTTGTTTGCTCTTTCAGTTTACAATTTTTTAAGAGTCTTGAAGTGTAGACAATTTCAAAAATCACATTTGTGGGTTTTGCTGTTGTCACGTAATTACAGGCTGAAGAAAGTTGGAGGGAAAATGGTAGTTGGTATAACTTACTTCTAGTTATATTAAAGTTGAGTCTGATTTCTGGTCTTTTGTTTCAGCTGTGCTTCATACATTTTTTTATACGTTACAGATTTACATAATCAATCCCTAAGGGAAATGTAGTGTTACCAGAGACTGAGTAATAAAGAGTAACTTGTAAGTAGAGAGCATATATATATTTCAGAATGTGCTTCAATAATTTATTTTTATAATGTTTATTTGGATTTACCTTTGTGTTTGTTATGATATTGGTAGTGTATAGTTTAAATTTATTAGTGAAGTCTTGTATGCATTATTTCTGAATATGAGGCTGAAATGTTCTATTTCCATTTCTACAAAGCAGAATGATTTTTTTTTAATGCAGGCTAACAGTAATTTGGTAAAATAATAAAAAAAAAGTCTTTTGAGGGTTTTATCAGATATTTTAATTTGTGGATAATTTAGTGATTATAAAAGATTTTACTCATAGGGGGACTACTTTTTTCATGTAGAGCAGATTACTTTTTTGCGGAATATATAAATTTCCTCAAATTAGGTTTCTATTTTACAGTTATTTACAGATAAATTGGCAATACCACTCAGTAATAGTAGAGCCATTTGTCAGGCATGATGCATTGGGGTAGATTACAGTTCCTAATTTTTCCTTTTCTTTAAAACATATTATGAAAATTTTCTTCTTTGAACAGAAACTGTATACCTTATTTCCAAAGTTGACACTTTCAGTCCCTCTAATCTGTATGCCACCCCTTGTGCTAATTAGTTACTGCTGCAGTTTAAGACCTAGCAAGAAGGTGGTCAGCAGGTGGCAGTCCTGGTTGGCAGTGGTGCTGGGAAAGGAGAGCTGGATCAAACAACAGAGGAGATGCATCACGTTAATAGCACTGCTTTTGCCAGGAGGTTGCCAGGGTTTTCTGAAGTTCACTGTTTTATAGTAGGGTTGTAGCTGCCTTTTGTAAGCTCTTGTAAAAGTGCATGGCTCAGACACACTGACCATCTAAAACAATTTAGTGATCTTAACTGTTTTTCCAAATTCTACTTTTAAAACAAATTATTTATAAATAAGTACTGTGGAGTTTTGTCAATCATGCACATATGTGCTTTTTATTATATGCAACTTGAATTATAATTTAAGTGATATATTTAAGTTATAAATGATTTAAATTATGTGAATTATAATTTAAATGTGTGAAATAAATGCAGAATATACGTAATGGGATTTTTTTAGGCAAAGGTTTATGCTTTGTCATATGCAATTACATTAGCATTTTCAGATGCATATGGTAAACTTAGACACCAAATCCACATTAAGGTACCTAAATGAAAATACATTACTTTCTGAAATCTCACAAACTTCAAAAAGGGCAGCAGATAGTAAGGATCTCTTTACGGGAAAGCCATTTTTTGCAGAATCATAGAATATGTGGAGTTGGAAGGGACCCACAAGGATCATCAAATCCAACTCCTGCACCTGCACAGCACCATCTCCAAGAGCCACACCACGTGCCAAGAGCATTGTCCAAATGCTCCCTGAACTCTGTTAGGTTTGGTGCTGTGACCACTTCCTTGGGAACCCTGTTCCAGTGCCCAACCACCCTCTGGGTGAAGAAGTTTTTCCTAATATCCAGCCTAAACCTCCACTGACAAAACTTCAGGCCATTCCCTTGGGTACTGTCACTGGGCTCCAGAGAAAAGGGATCAGTGTCTGCTCGTCCTTCCAACACAAGGAAGTTCCAGACTGTGATGAGGTCTCCCCTCAGTCTCCTCCTCTTCTCTAGGCTGGACCTCAGCCACTCCTCATACAGCTTCTCCTCAAGGCTCTTCACCATCTTCGTTACTCTCCTTTGGATAATCTCTAATAGCTTTGTATCTTTCTTGTACTGTGGCACCCAAACTGCCCCCAGCACTGGAGGTGAGGCCGCCCCAGCTCAGAGCAGAGGGGACAATCCCCTCCCTTGCCCGGCTGGCCACGCTGTCCCTGATGCCCCCAGGACACGCTTGGCCCTCCTGGCTGCCAGGGCACTGCTGGCTCATGTTCAACTTGCCACTGACCAGGACCCCCAGGGCCCTTTCTCTGTCTCAGCTTTCCAGCATCTCATTCCCCAGTCTGTCCATACATCCAGGGTTGCCCCATCCCAGGTGCAGAATCTGGCACTTCCCCTTGTTGAACTTCATACGTTTGGTGATTGCCCAGTGCTCTGATCTGCTGAGGTCTCTCTGCAGGGCCTCCCTGCCTTCAAGGGAGTCAACAGCTCCTCCTGGTTATGTATCATCAGTGAATTTGCTTAGTATCTCTTCCAGTCCTACATCCAGGTAATTTATGAAGATGTTGAAGAGCACAGGGCCTAAGATGGAGCCATGGGGAACCCCACTGGTGACAGGTCACCAGTCTGATGTCACCCCATTCACTGTAACCCTTTGTGCCTGACCTGTGAGCCAGTTGCTCACCCATCCCATTCTGTATTTATCCAGCTGTGTTCTGCACATTTTTTCTGTAAAGGAACTATGAGAGAGAGCATTGAAAGCTTTACTGAAATCCAAAAAGATGATATCTACTGCCTTCCCTTGATCAGCTAGGTGGGTTACCGTGTCATAAAGAGAAATCAGGTTTGATAAGCAGGACTTTCCTCTCATGAAGCCGTGCTGGCTGTGACTGATGACTGCGTTGTCTTCCAGGTGTTTTTCAATACCTCCCTGAATAATCTTCCCCATAACTTTACCAGGCACTGAAGTGAGACTGACAGGCCTGCAGTTTCTGGGGTCCTTCTTCTTGCCCTTCTTGGAACTGGGACAATGTTCACTAGCTTCCAGTCAGCTGGGACATGTCCCTTGGATTTCCAAGACCACCCAAAAATCATTGGGAGATTTTGCTATGACATCAGACAGCTCTGTGAGGATTCTTAGATGAATCCCATAGGGCCCTGTAGATTTGTAGCGATCCAGCTGGAAGAGCAGATCCCACAATTTCAGGGTTAACTGGGAGTTGATCATTCTCGCAGTTGTGGTCCTCCAGCTCAGGGCACTGAGACCTCCTTGGTTAATCATCAGTGTTGAAGACAGAGGCAAAGAATGCATTAAACACCTCTGCCTTGTCCCTGTCCCTGTGTATGAGGTGACCATTCTTATCCTGTAATGGGCTGAAGTAATTTCTCCACTAATATATTTTAAAAACCTATTTTTACTGTTCTCTGCAGTTCCAGCTGACTTTAACTCCAGTTGAGTTTTGGCTGCATGAATTTTCTCCCTACAGCGGCAGCAGCATCTGTGTAGTCCCATGTCATCTGACCTTGCTTCCACTGGGCTTACACCTTCCTTTTTTGACTTCTTTCCAAGAGAAGATCCCTGTTCAGCCAAGCTGTCCTTCTGCCACACTGGCTTGACGTCCAACATTCAGGAATTGCAGCTCCTATGCCCTTTGAAGTAGATGTTTAAAAAATGGCCAACACTGATGGACCCCAGCACCTGTAAAAACATTTTCCCAGGGGATCTTATTAATTCCCTGAGCATCCTGATGTCTGTTCTCCTCATGTCCAGAGTTGAGGTTTTGCTGGTACTTACCCTCCTGTCAACAGAGATTTTAAACTTGACCTCTTTGTGGTTGCTGTGGCAAAACCAGCAAAATATCAATATATATAGGCATCACATATTAGGCAATGAATTGGGGAATATCAGATGTAGTTTATCTTTTCAGTCTAGTAGTATGTCTTTCTCAAAGCTAATAGGAAAATTGTGTAGTGTTACCAAAAAGAAAATTGCTCATGTGCAGGCATCTTAGAAACATCTAAATAAACTGTTATTGTTAAATTTCACTTTAAAATCTTAGTACGTAGTTGAGGCAAATCTTGCATCTACCTAAAGCAGAGTGCACTGTGTTTGTTTTAAAGTTGTGTTTGGGGCATGTGAGGGACTCCTTTCGTTAGAGGGACTAATTTTCTGCCTCGCAAAGATATATTAGCCCCTATATTTACTGTTTGAAAACAATTTGTGAAACAAAAGCATCTCCATACAACAGTTCTGAACAGCATTAACTCTACCTTTCTAGCTTTAATTTTGGGACTGAGACCTGGGTTTAGCAAAGCAACTTCATATTAAAATGCATCCCAAGTCATTGCAGTGTGACCAGATCGGGATTCAGACAACTATTCTGTTCATGCCTCTCCTGATGGCTCTCTAGGTGATTTGAGGGCACAGTACCCACCTCCTTGTTACAGAGGGAGAGTTACCACTTCTGCTTGTAAAACTCCTAAAAGATTTAATGATGCAAACCACCATTCTAACATCAATTTTTATGGTGGTATTTTTACACGTGTTTTTGGAGCAATGGAAAATAAGGGTCATGGTTCAATTTTGTCATAGGCTTGCATGTCTTGAAGTTGTGGTCTTAATACTTAAGCCATTTTGAATTCAGTTTGTCTAAGACTCAGGCTTTGTTTCAGTATGCTTGAATTTCAGCATAAGTTCAACTGAATGGGAGCTTTGGTGTACAGATGATGAGTCTAGATGTTACCATTTACATCATTCTTCCTCATTTAGGAAAAAAATCAAAACATGCTTTAGAGGTGCTGAGTTTTCATTGACACTGGGGTGGGAATTGGGGTTTGGGGCCATGTGCATTGTTTTTTGGTGTGCATGCTTGTTTTTTTCAGTCTCTAAATGAAAGTTAAAGATTTATGCTGTGTTCTTCTGAGATTTTTTTTTTAACAAATGGTACTGTTTGTGTTCTCCTATCTTTGTATAATATTAGAAATCTCAAAATGCAAGGTGAACCTTGAATTGTTCAAAACTTACCGTTCATAAAAACATAAAAAGTCTGCTACAGAATATCTAATTTTTTTTTCTGTATCGGTCTTTTTCATACTAATATGCCATAGTTCCATTTGAATAATAAACTGACATTCATGTAACAAACAGGATGGTAGTTCAGAGGTTGGCATTTTGCAATAAGCAGCAATAGAATGGGGAGACACTGCAATCTGTCCTTTCCACTCTTCACTCCATTATGTGTTGCCTCTGCAACTGATACGGCCCTGTTCCAGCTTTGGCTTTGCAACTGATAAGGACCTTTGAACAATGTATTACTTTAGGACTGTACTTTGCCATTTGGGCCACATTACCTAGGTAAAATGTGGTGAGTTTTATAAAAAGATAATTCCATATTCAGGGTCCAGTTGGAAATAATTCCCTTAGGTCTGTCTTAGTCTTTTTTATTTGGATGTGGCTTTTATATTCTTTTTGGAATAGTTACTACAACATTTAAGGTTTATATCACATAGTTGATAAGCTTTGTTGACAAGAGCTTATTTAAAATAACATCTTTGCTTTATTAAAGAGATATGTGTCTTTTTACATGAAAATACATCCTTTTAAAGAGATAAAGATGGTGGGATTTCTGACTAGACAAGCAGCAAGTATAACAGTTTTTATCTTCTGTCACTTCTTAACTGCGCATTAAGGTTTATCTCAGACTGCAATAATAATGTAGTTACAGGGATTTTCCTCTAAGTTTATTAGTAAAATTTGAAATATGTCTGTTTTTGAGAAGATCTAGGCCTGTAAAGCTCAAATCCATAACTGAGGTACAAAAAAATAAGAGACAAATACAGTTGGATAAATATATTGAGCCCCATAATTTCTCTGTCTGTGTAATTCAGATGTATCTATATGTGAATCAGAATTTATGTTCCATTATTGACTTTACACTTAACAATATCTAAATTGCAGGAACTATACAGAGCTGGACATACTTTCAAAAGAGATTGTATTCCTTTCTTTTTCTAAGGTAATTTGTCTACCAAATTTTTTTTTTCTTTAGTCTAGGACTAGGGGAACTTTGCTGCTGGATTTTTTGTGGCATCAAGGAGAAACTCTAGGAAATAAAAGGGAATGCTTGGTAGCGAAGATGGTTGTAGAAATGGCAAGGGGTATCACCACTTTCAGATGAGTGGTTGCTAGCTGGTTGTACATACGACTCAGTGACATCCCCAGGGAAGTGGATGCCGTGATCAGGCTTTGAGGACCAGGGATTACAAAGGCTTGTTTCTGATATAAGTTAAAGGGTACCTACAGACACTTGATCAAAAAGTAAGAACTCTGCTGAAGTAGAGAATATTATCATCTGTCCAGGAAAATTGTTTCAGAAAAGCCAAAGTACAAAAAAAGTCACCAGCTTTCTTCCTCCTCAGCTACCCATGCAGGCTTTTTCATGAGATTGTCTGGTGAAAAGGAACAGTCCGTAAAGGCACCTTGCCCCATTTATTTGATGTAGTATAATGCTCATTATCCATTGTTACACTTTTTACCGCTAATCATTTCTTTTCCATGTTCCTCTTGAAGGACAGTTCTCATGAGAGCCTTTAACAAGGCCTTGTTGCTTTGCTGCTCTTGTTGCTCTTTAGACAAGTTGTCTTCATAATTCAGGGGAAGATGTTTTCCAAAGAACAAACATGTGACTCTTCATTGTATCATAGGCATGAATTCGACAATATTCTAACCCGTTGAGATTACCACGTTTGCCTCCACCATTCCAGATACTCAGCTATTTCTTCAGTTTGGATTTAACATCTGGATATTTCTAACCCACATGAAGTATCTGAGAAGTTGAAGTAGAGTCCTGGTTCTGCAGGTCACCATCTTTCAATACTGCCACATCCATGGGAATATTCACAAAATTGAGGATGCCAATGGTAGTATGTTACTAACAAAGGGCATATTTGTCAGTTTGTCTTTGTGTGGCCTACCCTTTTCCTCCCAGTTGGAATTGCTTATGAGCAAAGAAATATTTTCTAACAGCACATCTGATGCGAATGCTTATAGGATCTTTGATCAGCTCCTGCCTGCCAAAAGACAGGCTTTTTTTACCTTCAATTATTGACAAGGTCTTGAACCCAGTTTTAGTGGTGTATGTGTGTCTGCAGTTGCTAGGTAAGTGTTGTGCATGTATGTGATATCATTTGCCAAACTTTCTGTGTGTGTTGATAGCTGATGTCTTCTGTACACTTCATCCAAGCATTCCGTCAAAACAGTGACTGATCTTGTGGGTTTCTGGAGGTTCTTGGGAATGGTAAACACAGTAAACATTAAGCATTTTCCCTTCTTGATGCTTGGCAGCCTAAATTGATCTCAAGGATGAGCTCAGAGTTTTATATGAATCAGTTAATTAACTTACTGGTATTCTTTTCAAAGGCCCTTTTATTTTTGACCTTGTTTCTGGACTCTAGCACTGTTATCTAGGAAAGAACCAACCCTTCATACCTTTCCCAGCTCTCTGAGAGTCTAGTTTGATTATTGGAAGGTTAAGTTGCCTAGTGAGAGAGTCTTTAAATGAATCATGCAGTGGGTTATGCATTGTCTCCATCTCTTACGAGTTTGAAGGTGAACCTTTGCATCCAAACATTAAGGCATACTCCAATATGCATTATCTTTGGCTTTCTTCAGAAACCTACCAAAATGGGAAGTCTGTGAAGCATGAAGAAAAGCAAGCAGCAGACTTCTGTGAAATGTTATGCCTGCGATAGGAGGGCTGCTTCTGATGCCAGGTTCAGGCTAGCAAGTAGTTGTTTGAATGGTACAGGTGTTGCCCAGAGGCGGTTGCCAGTTGCGGTGGAATTTGTACTAATCTGTGCATGAAGTAGAAAAGTTGCATGCTGCAACTGTGGTTCTTCAAGACATTAAATGGATGGCAGTCCACAAAACAGCCCTTCTCGCGTGCCTCTCCAAAAGGAGTGTTGACCTGTGCAAGGAATCGAGATCTTTCCCTTCCTAGCACAACAAGGTGGCCTAAAGCATCTGTACAGCAGTGATATATATCACCATTGGAAGGGTACTTGACTTGTAGTATATGCAGACATACAGCCAAATTCATCATGGCTGAGGTGTTTTGGAAGGCATTATGAAACAGCTTCACAGTCCACACAGGAAATTGTCCTTTTCCCTGCCCCACCCTGCCCTCTCTTCCCACCAAAACTTATTTCATTGCTAGTTTTTTAGAAACTACTTTCTTGAGCCTGTCTGCTTACACAATGTTCATGTAATGAAATTGGTGCTCTTTATTAGTCTGCATAGAACTTACTTAACCCTTATAAAGCATTTATAAGAGTTCAGGAAGTTAGTATGTTCCTTCATTAATTTCTGGTTTACTAATGTGGAATGAAAACAATAAAGAAAATTGGTGTTCAGTACAATAGTATTGTGCTACTGTTAGATGTTAGACATGTAACTAGAACTTTTTGTATTGCCCAAATGTTTTTTCCTCTTGCAGCATTGTAAATAGTAAATTTTTTGTGTTGTCACTTGCTCAGTCTTTAGAAGAGTAGGATGATAGACTGATTACCTGGCCCAAAGGGTTTCCAGTCGGATCTTTATAAACTGAACAGATAAATATTATGTATTATCCTTTCACAGCTACAGATATTGAGACACAACAGGCTTGCAACCTGATGGAAATACAGATGCTAATTCAGTAGCACAGCTGGTTTACAATTTAGGAGGCTTTTTTAATAGTTCGTGCATAAGCCGTTTGACCATGCTTGTTTTCTTGTATCTTTTGGTAGGCTCTATTTTAAGCCGGCCTATTTCTAAACTACTTATCAGTAGCTCATGCATCCTAATGCTGTTCCTGAAGCAGCTGATTATATTAACTGCAATAAGAACATCTGTAATAAAAAACCCCTGCTGTTTTCTGAACCATTCAGTCTAAATTGTTAAGGCTCTGACTGTGGGTAAAAATGAGTGGAATATAATGTATTACAATATTCAAATATAAATATATTCTGATATTTTACTGTACTTCAAAATAAGTATCAAATACTGGTTTTGCTTACTTTAATTACAACAGCTACATTTTAGACTCAAATTTCATCTATTGTTCAGATGTTTTGCTGAATTGTTGAAAAAAAGCTGTCCAAGTAGCTGAATTCCTTCTTCATTGCTTTTACCTGATGGAATTGTGCAGTTGCTCTATAACTTCAGTACAGCAGTATGCCTCTCTGCCAAACCGGAATGCTATGAAAAATTTAGTTATATATCACACTTACTTTTCTTTTAAGTGGCATTATTGGCCTCACTAATAGTGTGACTAACCTCATAATCTTCTGTCTCTTTCCCCCAGGAAATATGGCTCTGTTCTTCCCCATTTAATTTGCTGGCAGACCGTGTAGTCTTTCTTTTAAGTTCTTCTTTATCACAGTGTTGTAGTATGGGGGATCTCTCTAGATCGTTTCAATCTCTCTTCATATGTAAAGATAATGGTAACATCCACAATGGGAAACAGTAACTGTAAGAAAGCACACAGCTTGGTGTTTCCTTTTTTTTTTCCCTCCCAACTTCAACCATGGTCTTTCCTCTGAAAGAATGAAAACCATGGAGCTTATCAAAATAACTTACCTCCCTGGCTATTGATTGTCTCCTTTAATAGTCTGTTAGAATTAGATGGAGAAAATACATTTTAGATCTTTTGGTCTGCCTCCCTGCTAGTCCAGCATTGTTCCCTTCATTATGCCACCAAGTGTTTCTTCTAGTTTGTTGAGAAATCATTCCACAATTTCACTGTCAGAAAGATTTTCCTGATATGCGGCATGCATTTTTCCCTTTTTTTCATTTAATCTGACTATTTATAGTCATATTTTCCTATCATTCCAATATTTCTCTTTCTTGCCATGTACTTAGATTTTACAAGCTTCCCTGCATGGCTACTTTCTTACTAGTACCGTAGCTGAGGCTAAATTATGCTGGCATTCAGCATTTAAATTTTTTATGTGTATTTTTCTTCTAGCCCTCTGTTATTTCAGTATCTTATTGAAATGATATTGAAAATGATAGGGAAGATTGCAGACCTGAGTATAAGAAAGGCCTATAGCCTGTGATTTCCCAAGCTTTTCTTATTTCTCACATCTACCATTGTTATTCTGCAAATGTATGCTATTATTGAGCAAACTTAATATAAGTTTAGCAAGTGATATAATCTCAAGGTCACTTATTGCCTTTTACATTTGTTTCTCTTATTAAATGTATGGTCTTTTAACTATATTCTCTGTTTCATTCAGTGTCATTTTTATGAGGATAATACCTTTTTTTTTTTTTTACATTTTTCTTCATAGAGATCTGAATCTAAAGCCCCTGTAGATTCTGTTGTACTATTTGTCTGTTCTCTTCAGTATTTACATCTATGGCCAATTCAGGATTTTACATCTTTGATTCTGTTAACATGATCATTAATGTCTTCCAGTTTGTAACAGTGGTAACTCAGGAGTTTGTTGACAAATTTAGTTTTTGCAGTATGGTATTATAAGATGTCTCTATTGAAATTTTTTTCCCGAGTTCCTTGTATTTATTTAATTGTTTGTTACTTTTCATAAATTTTCTCCACATTTTATTTGTGATTCTAATATCCCACGTACTTCTCCCCCATGGGGAAGCTTCAGGTCATGTTGAAAATGGTTCACCCCAGATTTGTGAGTAGTGTGTTTCCTTGGTGGTGCTGAGATACCTGAACCAAGTCAGAAACGGTGCTTTTCTAAGTAAGTTCTTCCTGACTTCATTTCCTCAAAGCTCAGTCTCTATCACAGAACACAAGTTCCAAAGCAAGTGGTGTCCATCCTTCACAAAGGGTTATCTTCCACTGAATACTTGCCAGCAGTTAAAGATCTCCAAAATGAAGAATACCCACGTTAAAGGACTTTTCAGGCATTTTTCTCATCACTCATAATGAGTGCCTCTATGCTCAGATTGTAAGCTTCCTTGCACATAAGGTGTTCTTTGATATTTCTATACATAATTAATCAGAAATTCAAAGCATGCAATTATACACATTTTCAAGGCTATTTATTGTTATATGTCTCTTTTTGCTGCTTACCTCAGTTCAGAATAGATGAAGGAAAAATGTAAATCTTTTAAAATAAAATACAGGGAAGTTTAAGTATCATCAGCAAAAGCGTTTCTCTTCATGTTCTAATTTTGTTAGATAGATTGATTTGTAAATAAATTCAGACAGGAATTATTTTGGTTTTATACCTTAAAATGTACCTCCAACTTTATTTATCAGTTCTGTAAGTTGGAATTATCTTAAATGATAAAATGTTGACGTGATTGCAATTTCATGGGGTACCAGAAAAGCGTAAATTACATGGGTTTATTCTTTGTGTTGATTGCATGGCAGCAGAGTAGGATTTCTGTAAAAAGTGTGAGTTTAGTTGATTTTTTAAAATGAAAGCCTCAGGATGCTACATTCTGCTGACCATTGTCTTTGTGAGGTTGAAAGCAGCATGCAATGACCTGTCAGCATTCTGCTGCAATGCCATTGTGCATAATTACTATTGCTTTTACTGTTGACCTGCTGACTGCCCTCAGTGGCAGAGTATACATATCACAGCTACCTTTTGCAAGTTTCGGTACACTTATTCACAAAATTCTTCTATTGTGTAGTAAAATGTTACTTTGGTTTTTAGAGGGTCTCCTCTGCTACAGAGGTAAAGGTAAAATTTTATCAGAAGCACTGTTGATTCAGAGGTTTTGTGTTAGTGAATGCTGATCTTTGTATGTTGGGTCTGGTTTAGATAGGTGTAGTGTGTTCACAAATCCTTTAAAAATCATTTGGAATTGTTTTCTTCATAATTTGAAAGATAATCAAATCCAGACCATCCTGATCTTGTGTGTTTCTTGAAAAACATCAACAAAAATGAGCTACAAATCAGTATGCAAAGGTCAGAAATGTGCAGGGTTTTTTTTATCTCCAGATCTTAAAAAATATGTTCTGCAGTGCTTTTTTTAAACTCACTTAGCATTCTCTGTCTGTTATTCTTACCTCCATCCTTTATGGTTACTTTATGCGCTCCCATTTTCTTCTCTTGTATTCCCACGTTGTCCAGCTTGGGTTGTTTCCTACTTTCCTATTTGTCTCCCTTCTTCACTGCAGAGCACTGGGCATCCAAGGGCAAAGAGCATCCACAACCTTGATGACAAGGTGGAGCAATCATCTTCAGCATTTTCATTTATTCCAATGGTTCTCATCAGTTTGTGGAAATCTATTAAGGGCATTAGTTCTTTGGGATCTGAGTTGTATCTAGAGAAGCAGAGCTGGTAAGTGCCCCTCGCTGGTGTTAGGTTGGTTCAGTAGTGTGGTTCAGCAGAAAATCTCCCAGTTGTCCTTATCATGCTTTCACTATCATCTCAGAGTGCTCAAAGAGTAGGCAAAGTGGATTTCTTCCGTGTGAATCCTAGCCAGAAGGTTCCCTTCGCTCGAGTTTGTGCAGTGTGGTGGATCTTGTATCCGCAGCATCGACAGTTTTGCTCTACAAGGCCCTGGCACTGGGCTGTGCTGGTTGCTAATGCCAACCTGCTAATGAGAACCGTCCTCACGTGACCAGTCCTGTTCCAGATCAGTGCTGTTCGTGCTCTCTTAGCTTTGTTGACTTCACTGAAGTGCACCTGGCAAGAAGAGGACATAGCTGTGCAAAAATAAATACAGGTATCTGTTAATGCCAGAGCAGGCTCTGGAAGAACATTATCTTTGTTAAGAAGTTATCTTTACCAGTAAAAGAAGACAGTGATGCAAAGTAGAAAAATAGAGAATCTCTCCTATTATTAGGAGAATCTCTCCTATTATTAGTGGTGTGAAATACAAGATTGCCAAGCAGGAAATTGTTAAAACAGTTGTATAGCAAATCTGGTAGTGCTACTGTTTTTGCTAAGCTAAAAGTTCATATTCAGAAGAACTGTAGTTACAGTGTCTTTCAGAAGGATTCAAAAAAATGATAAATTTCAAATGTAGTTACCAGTCTGTTAGTTATTTCATAACAAAATTTATATTTCTTGATACAATTAAAATTGCATTGTAGATGAAGATTGTTATTAAACTTGTACATAAACTGAAGAAGAACATATGCTGCTTATAATATCTTTTCCCTGTCTCATTTTTCCTTTTCAATTTACTTTTTTTATTGCAAACAAGCAATGTAGAGCCACATAATAAATGTGTTGCTAAAAGTATTGAAACTCTTCATTGATGACATAGATGCATGAATGTTTCACATGGCAGAAAATGCAGAAGATTTCCTCAAGGGATGCAAAGAAAGTGTTTAGATTTTCATAGCAGCTTTCAGAGTGGGAGCACAGTATTTAAATATTTTTCCACTATTAAGATTTTTGTCGGTTGTCAGTTCTGGGGGAGAACAACCCATCTTTTCCACATGGCCTGATAATGTTATGCTTGCTGTGTTCATGTCAGTGTTTTCGTGAGCTTTCACTTACTGTTACAGAACTCCAAACCAGATTGTAACAATACACCGTTTTGAAGCCATGACCCTGAAGCCATATGGAGAAACAGGACATTCCAGTCTTCTGTATGCTTAAGAAAATACCGAGGCCAAAGCTAGTCAGCTCTTTGGTGAATGACAGTTTGGCTTCTGTTTTTCTGACTAGTGTCTCAAAAGTACAGTTTCAGGGTAAGCTTGTGTCAGCTGCCAGACAGCTAGCCTGTAGCAGACTAGCCTCTGCTTTCTTATGCTTGCAGGCAAGATCACATACAGCTACAGGAGTGGAGGGAAAATCCTCACCTGAGATACCCCATGCTTGGGTGTGATACCTTAACACAGGTCCAAGCTTCCCTTTTCCCTGCATGGACAGTGCACAAATAGTTTATGTTTTATGAAGCAGTCTCCCTGTGTGTGTCTTACTTTTGAGGTAAAGACAGCCAGAACACATTCCCTAACCCTGAGGGAAGATGGCATGCTATGATTCTTACGTGTGCTGGTAAACTTTTTTCCTCCCTCTCCTGTTCTCCAAAACAGAGGGAGGCTGCCTGCTTGGCGCTGCCTGCTGGGGACGGTCTGAGATTCTGCTATGAATGCCTTTGCTCTATTTGGAGAGTGTGGATTGACAGTGAGGTAGGGGATGTGGCAATATGCCGGAGCTTGAGCTGGTGTCTGTGCACAGTTTAGTGGAATTACAACCTGTGAGGCTGTGCCATAGCTGGAGTCACTGTTTCCTGCAGGCAGAAAAGGAGTATGTCATGTTTACACCTATTTTCAAGCCAGTAGCTAACCTAGCAGTAGTAACATAGTGTACTAAGTCTTTATACATCAAATTGCCTCTTCCAGTTCCAACTGGGCAAAACAGGTGATTTTAACTATGCTGCAGGAGGGGTAAGAGTGGAACAAGTTTGTGAAATGCCACACAAAAATAAGGGACAAATAATCAAAAGGAATTAATTTCTCTTAACTTTGTAATTTATATTGCTGATGGTAAAAAGGGACCGTTTCAACAGGGAGATTGAGAATGTACAGTATACAGGCATTTTTTCCAGCTAGAACAATATTTCTTTAGGGCATTTTGGAAGATGCAATGACTGAAGCTAATGCATGAATGTGCAGTGCAGGTTTTTTTTAGATGTAATTTGGAGAAAAGGACAGGTAACTAAGACAGCTATGAAGTTAATGAAGCTGCACACCCAAGTGGCTAGTTTTCTCTATTTATTTAAAGGGAGACTGCCAGCGTGGACTACACGCAGTTTACAAAAAAATGTGTAGATCTTTATAGAAAACAGCACACTCTGCTCACTGGTTTTAGTGGCTCTCTAGTTTATTTTCTAATGAATGTGATTTTTTCCCCATCTCTTCAAAATCTCAGTGAATCTGATCATGCAAATATTCAAATGCTCTGTGATTTCTCTGCACATAGTTTTATGTATAAAGTTATGCATTTGCCTACATACCTGTTACATTGGAGCCTGAATATTTACGAAGGGAGTCAGAGAAATGAATTATTCATAGCATAGAGACATGTCAAACCACAGAAAAAACCTATTAGAGAAAAGAGGCGGGGAAGGGAGGAATATGTTTTTCTCCAGTCTGTTGGAGTTTTCGTAAAGCTGGATGTCAGATGCAACATGATGAAAAAAACGGTAGAAATGTTAGCTCCTGTTTAAGCACTCGTAATTGTTTGAGTTGTTAGATGCCGTACTTTGACGGACCTTTCCTGGCATGCATAGAATTATTTAAAATTTGTTCTATGAATAGTAGTACAGAAAACATGTTTTGTTTTCCACTAGTTTGAGAATCACAGGATCAACTTGATTGGAAAAGACCTTTAAGATCATCGAGTCCAACGTGTGACCTAACATCACCCTGTCAACTAGACCATGGCACTGAGTGCCACATCCAGTCTTAAAAACCTCCAGAAACAATGACTCCACTACCTCCCTGGGCAGCCCATTCCAGTGCTCCATCATGCTTTCTGTGAAGAAATTCTTCCTAATGTCCAGCCTAAACTTCCCCTGGTGCAGCTTAAGGCTGTGTCCTCTTGTCCTGTTGCTGTTGTCCAGGAGAAGAGACCGACCCCCACCTGGCTACAGCCTCCTTCAGCAGCTGTGGAGAGTGATAAGGTCTCCCCTGAGCCTCCTTTTCTCCAGGCTAAACACCCCCAGCTCCCTCAGCTGTTCCTCTTAGGACTTGTGCTCCAGACCCTTCCCCAGCTCCGTTGCCCTTCTCTGGACATGCTCCAGCACCTCAACATCCCTCCTAAACTGAGGGGCCCAGAGCCGGGCACAGCACTCACGGTACAGCCTCACCAGTGCCAGCTGCAGGGGAAGAGTGACTTCCTGGTCCTGCTGGCCACACTCTTCCTGACACAGGCCAGGATGCCCTTTGCCTTCTTGGCCACCTGGGCACACTGCTGGCTCATGTTCAGTCTGCCATCAGTCAGTACCCACGGGTCCCTTTCGGCCTGGCCACTGTCCAGTCACTGTCCCCAGCCTGTAGCACTGCAGGGGGTTGTTGTGGCCAAAGTGCAGGACCTGGCACTGGGACTTATTAAACCTCCTATCATTGGATTTGGCCCATCAATCCAGCCTGTCCAGGTCCCTCCCAGAGCCCTTTTACCCTCCAGCAGATCAACACTCTCCCCCAGCTTGCATTACAGACTGTTGTAATTTACTGTTACAGTATAATGCCCCATGGGGGGCCGTGCTAAGCTTGCTACCACAATTCAGATGTTGCGGTTTGCTTATTTTTATTTCTGGGTTTTTTAGTATTTACTGTACAAAATGTATCTTTAATACTGTTTGTGGACAGAATTTTCTAGAAATATTTGACTGGCAAAAGTAACTAGTGAAAAGAAAACCCATTATTACTGTTATTATTATAGTTACTCCACTGTGTCCCTTTCAAGTTTGGTCCTCAATATTCAGAAATCTGTGCAACCAGGAGAAAGACTGTATATTGTCAGATCTTGTCATGAGCAGCTTCTTTCAAGGTAGGACTGTTAAATGATCCTGTAATTGACATATTCATACTACCCCCAGTGAAAAGAAATCTTACTCAATAAACAGGAGATGCGTTAGAGGAATTCTTTGCTTTAGTATCTTAGAAATCTGCAGGAAGGAACTCTTTTTAATTTTACTTTTCTTCCCCGTACATTATGTAAAGCAAAGTTTAATCATAAAAGTGTTGACTGTTAAGCTGCATGGTTCTGAATACATATGCAATGTGGTTTCCCATATTTACAAAATTTCACAATTTTTCATGGCAACTGTATAAAATGTATCATGGAGGATTTGACATTAGGTCAATGCTCAGTCAAATTGAGACTAGTTTTTCCAGGAACTGAGCAGCACATTTCTTCAGAGAGACTGAAATAAAATGCAGACTTTACACCTTTGCAGTATAATATTCCTTATAATCTGTCTAAACTTTATTAGTTATTTCTAAGGTTCTCATTTTTTTCTCTTCACTAGTGGTGTAATTTTGAAAGGCACTAAGGAATGGACCCTAAAGGGAAAGTACATTTTTAAATTCTGTTCATATTCTACTCTGAGCAGTACCATCAGTGCTTAAGGCACCTGATGCATTCTCTTTTTTTCACTGTAACATCACAATTTATTTCCATTTTGTTACATCACCACTGGTATACCACTGGAAATAAATCATGTGGATCATCATCTCTGTAATTTCTAGGTCTTTGAGCTGATCAGTAATTTCTGGTTGCAGGAAATAAAATAACAAAAACTTGAAATTTATATGAGATTTTTAGCTCTCAATAAGGAAAACACATTCCCACTTGCAGAAATCGCATGTTCCTAAGAGCTCCACTGTTGCCATTGATATATTCAAGATCTGCCATTACAATGCAGCCACTTCTCACATCTTTTTAACTGATTGGAATGGCTCGTCTGTCATCAGGTATTTTGTACTTTGATTTAAATAGATTGGCAACTCCTGTATCTATTGATGATGTGTACCCTTATATGAATCTCTTGCCTTATAAAAATCATAAATAAAAATCAACCAGCATATCAGTTTTGGATCTTCATAGAGTTTTTTTTTTTAATTTTGCATATAGAAATTAATATTTTGTTATTAAAAAAGGTTCTAGTCTAGGACAGCTAGAGTTTGCTATGGCACAACATATTCTTCCTTCCATAAACCAGTAATTCTCAGGATACATAAGGATCCTTCCCAAACAAACTGCTGTACCTGAGCTCCCTGGAAAGTGTTTGCAGGTATCTGTATGTCAGAACTGATGATTCCTCTCAGCCTTTTCTGTAACTGAAATACTGTTTTGAGGTATCGGGAGACTTGCTTCTGTTAACCAGAGACAACAGAGGGTGCTCTTTCATACTGCATACTTAGATGCATATTTCCATAGAACTTACATCCTTGTTTTCTCTTAGCTCATTATTTCCATGCTGTTTGCTTGAATATCTCAATATCAAAAGTTCTAAGTCAAATGTGACTGCATTAACGCTTGTGAGTTTTCTGCCCATCCTTCCCAAGTGGCTTGGAATGATCAGAGTTACCCTTCTTTTTTCTCCTATACCGAGCTTCAGAATTTGTATAATAGGATAGAGTATGCAAGTCTTACTCTTTCACAGTACCATTGGATCCTTTTTGTATGATAAACGTTTTATCCAGTCTGCCTATTGGCAGGTGGCTTTTGGATTTATTGACAGCAAAATCCAATTATACCTTCCTATTCGTCTTCTTGTTTGTATTCTCCGAGTAGTTGCTTGAAGAATAGGGTTGGGAGAGATCTGGGTTCTGTTCAGACCTCTGTCATACAATTCTTGTAAAGGTAATTCTCTAAAGTTTCATTTTTTCCATCTGTAGAATAGGAGGAATGATAATCGTGTGCTAGCTGTCTTCTGGTGGGCAGAACATTCAGAAGTTTCTGTGTCCCCATCATACTTGCAGCTCTGCTTGAACACGCTGCTTGCAAAGGTCTGTGAAGAATTTTCTACGCTGACTGCTCATCATTCCCGAGAGCCAACGCTGAGGACGTGGAAACCGTCTTTAGCACTATCCGTGCTTCTCAGGATAGTGCCCACTTGGAAAGGAGTGAAAAGCAGCAACTGCTGGTTATGCCATATTGGACTAGCAGAAAACGTGGGACTGTGCAGGCTGTGCTAAAGAGGAGAGCGGCAAAGAGAAGCAGATCTGGGAAAGCTGTTGGGATGGGCAAGGTTGCATCTGTACCCAAAATGATTTGCCTCATCCTCTGAAAAGCTGTGATAGCCAGCTACCTTGCCATAGTCACAGTTGCTAATATAAAAACCTGCCTTTCAGTACTGCTGGTAATAGAAAGGACACAAAATGGTGTGAAATAATTTTTCTTTTAATTTATTATTTTATTACATAGCACTAGGTAGGGCTTAATTCTCCTATCGCAGCAAAGGCATTTGGGGAACTCAGCCTTTCTTATTTCTTCCATTACTAGACATCGCTGTGGTTCATTGTGAGTTTGGTAGGTAATGCATATAAATGCCCATTCCCAACCTGGAGTGAACTGCTTTGATGTTCACTAGTACTCCAGACTCTTAAAAATATCCGTTTGTCAGAGAACAGTCATCACCCTTTCTCAGTGACATTTCTAAAGCGGTATGAAATCCAAGGAGAGCAAGAGGCATAACAGGCTTTTGGAGTTGCAAAGTGGCTTGTGCTCAGATATGGGGAGTTCATATTTTTATGAAATTAATGTTTTACGTAACTGAAAATGTGAAAGTTTGCTGGGGGAATGGCATTAATTTTGAGTCCTGCTGTTTAATAAAGGAAAATGAATGCACACTATAGTGGTTTCAGAAATCATCAAATATAGTATCTCCAAAAGCTAGCTCATTTTCTTAGATATATTTCTTGAAATAATATGAGAAATTTTACTTTCAAAAATTGAATTTAAAATAGGTTAAGGAAAAATGTTCTAAATGTATTTTGTCTTTCTAAATCTTTCTGTTAACTTAGGTGCAGTTAGCACAGACAATATATTTTGTTTGCACCTTTGTCCAAGGAGACTCTTTCATATTTCTCTTTTGTACAGTTGTTATATTTTGTTTGGTTTCTTAGAAAAATACAAAAGAAAGGAAAAAAGGATCATGCAATCCAGTATTTGCATGCAAAATTGCATCTTCGGAAGTGCTGTTCGGTGCCTCTTGAAACTGTGTCCTTTCTGTGCAGACATAATTGCAAGACCAAGTGCAATATATTTATGGCAAAAATACCCCACTGACTTTTTAGAAGGAACATTTCCAGTGGCTTTTTTTTGCACTCTGGTGCAAAACCAGCCACTCTGGTTTATCAGTTTCCCATACGGCAAACTACTGTTTCTTAGAATATGCATGTGTTTAGCTTTTTAGTTTCAAACTTATTTTGAAGTACTGTAAAACTCAGGAGAGACATTCCTAGCTGTAAATCTGTTTCATAGAAATGTTTGATAGATTTAGCCTACTATTGTTTGTGTATTTTTTTTCTTTAAATATTGCATATGAGATGAATAATGCAGCCTGACACATATTTTAGATCAGTCTACTGTTTTGTTGTGTTTGATCACTTAGGCGCACAATTTTTGATTTGTACACCTGTAAAATGAGTGTAGCAGCACATAAGTCACTTAACTGATAAACTGTAATTAAGCAGTGTTTCTAAAATAAGATTTTATCTTTGTATCTGATGCTGGTTATTGTAGAAATACACAGATATTTTAATCTAAAAGTGAAAAGTACACTGATCTAAAATAAATGTCATATAGTAAAATGTTATGCAGAGATAATTTTAGTTGCAAATAAAATTGGGTTTGTGTCTTATTCAAATAGCATGCCTGTTTTGTACTTCATGGATATGTTTAACATCTGGCATACACCAATTCACAAATTCTAACCAGACAGATTTGGTATATAATTGATACATTATATAGGTTACAATGCAGATTCACTTTTAATAGTGCAACTCTTTAAATTAGTATTCTTCAAAAATTGCTTTACCATAGAGTAGTTACAAAACAAATGATGTGTTTGATTCAACTTGTGTTCGGTGCAGGTGAGAAAAATTACTGTAATTTCTATGAATTACTTTAAAAAGTGTATCAAATCTGTGGATTCATTGTGTGCATGTTGGGGGATTAGAGGGTATTGGAACAGCAGTACTGTTTAATAAGGCAGTATTATAAAGTCAAAGCTAATTTTTTAATTTCTAACAATGCCTTAATGAAAAATTCAAGTAATTTCAACCATATCTGTCAGTATTTACAGTGTGTCCTACATAATGTTAAACAATAATAAGGCCTTAAAAATTAGTGGAAAAGCTAGCATATAGCCCAGGATCTTAATTTCTCCTAGAACTCTTACCATTTTTGCTTATTTTACCCTTCTATTGATATCCACTTGGCAAGCCTGGGAAGCAAAAAGAAAAAAAAAAGAAAAAAAAAATCTTACATATCCATGATCAAAAATGAGCGCCTGATGGCCTGAAGGTTGAAATAATTATCTCTGGTGGCCGTGCAGATCTCAATGTCAAAGCTAAGAACCACAGGGCAGCAGAATTAAAGCATGAAAACTGGCATGAGCACAGACAACTGCTTGAGGCTCTTTATTACTGTTTGATACAGCAGTTCTTTGTTGGAAATCTTGTTTTTTAGGTTCGAAAGCAACTGTGTGTGTCTAATCTCACATTTTCCTTTATCATCAATTCCATTCCTCTGATATTTACAAAACTAAGCAACATCACATGTGTTTATCCCGATTTCTGAATTAGTCTGTCTGAGGCTTTCTGCTAATCTGCAGATAGGTGGCACCGTTCATACAGATTGGAAAAGCAGAGCTCTCCCTGTTCACACTATTCCGTGCTCTAAATTAACCTGTCACTTTATTATTTGACAAGATCTTCATTTTTATTCATCAGGACTTGGGCCAGGATGAGTGCATTTATGGCCATTTGCTTTGCACGGCTCTCAGCTGAGTTTGTAGGTATTGTAAGTGAGATCCATTATCCCTGTTACAAGTGCACACAATGCAGATGCTGATCTGTGATGATGATGAGAAACCAAAGTCAGTAAAGACCACATAAGCCGCCCTTGATGAAAAGATAAATGAATGCATAAATAACATTGTGCTCTGCTGTGTTTGCTGAGATCAAGGATAAATTTTGAAGGTTTTGAGAGATCAGACATACAGAACCTGGAGAAATTCGCCCTCCCTCACTTTACATTCAGCAAGCATTTCACTGTGTACAGAGGAGATGAGACACATTTTAATGCATTACAGGAAGACCAGAAATGTTTGGGCACTTTTCTGTTGGTTTGTTTGGGGTTTTTTCAAGGGAAAAACAAAGAAATG